>JAIGNY010004609.1:1447500-1770000 GCA_020152595.1 Chiridota heheva
CGTAAACATTTTCAATTTCGTTGAGTTCTCTGTAGAACTCTATCATCGTCAGAGGATCCACACTAGCCTAACGCAATTCGTATAGGCGTAGGCCTAAGTGTAGGCTCATATCACAAAATAACAATTAAAATAGCAATGTTCTGTAAGAAATCAATAGAATAAATAGACGAATATAGTATGAAAAGATAACTGAATATTTCTTCGGCATTTTAAATACATATCTAAAGAAAATATTTTGGATCTCCACATTTTGGGTATTTTCCTTAAATTTAGGCACCCCAAATTCCAAGAACTTAAACATAAATTTATCGAAAAGTTTATTTTAACGGCCAGGTATCATCTGAATTACATAATTCAGATAAAGAGGTGATTATTTAATGAATTGAGCCCAAGTTGAATTTTCATTTTTCACCTTTTTAATTTCATGTGCCATTGGCATCAATCTAAAAGCAGGAATTAACACTGACTTCGGAACCTCGAAAATCAAGTTTTAGACATGGGGCACTAAATTGGATACCATATTTGGTCTTTTCTTTAAAAAATAGTATTACCATCACCGCTCAAACCCTATCATTATTAGTTTTATTATTTGTATACATTATTATATAGTAATTGTTATTCTTATTATTATTGTTGTTGTTGTTGTTGTTGTTATTATTATAAGTTGTGATAGTGTGATTACTCTAATAAAATTCACATTTGGGGCCTGCAGTCCTAATGTCATGTGCATGAACGTATACTGGAAGGAACAGGAACGTATATTGGAAGGAACAGGACAGGGGATTAATTTAAGAGGATGTGGGGGTGTTATACCCCCTAGAAAAAGGTTTCGAAGAAAAATTCAAATTTGCCTATTTCGTCGGGAAAAACGGTATGTGAAGAGAAATGGTATATAGGAAAATTAGATAAGAATAATTTCAAAATGATTTAAAAATAGTTGTTTCTTATTTTCATGGCCTTACGAGACGGCACGGGGGGAGGGGCACACCGAAATTAGTCCGACAGAGATGTGAAATATCGAATGCACTATTTAAATTATAGACATTTCCGAATCATATGCCCTATATACTGCTATACATGGCTATGAATATCATAATCATTTCCCGACTCGGCATGATGCTGACATCATACTTGGCCACGACCTCCGTCGGGCAGAGATGTAAAATATTGGGTGCACTATTTAGATCAGACAATAATCAGGGGCGGAGCCAGGATAAAATGTCAAGGGGGCCAGGCCGAACTAAACCAGAGATTATGTGATAACGTGTTTTATGGACAATTTTGTCATCAGGGTGCACATGGCAATACGGGACCATCTTACTCAGGTAGGGGGGGGGGGTTGACTTGGGGGTTTGCCCGACTCGTAAATCTGTTACGAAGGAGAAATTGCAATCAATGTGTGAATAAACAAGTTATTGAGTAATGCTTTGATCACAGCGTTTGGCTTTGGGGGCCCGGGGGCTTAATTTCCAGACAATTTCGGGAAATTTTCGTGCAGGTTTTTTATTTTCGCGAAATTTTTAGCCAATTATAGGAAATTATCCTCAATATTTGGGACCTTTTTTTATTTTCCGGGCAATTTCCTTCACTTTTTGTGCAGGTTTTTGATTTTGTAGAAATTTAGCGTGTTTTTGGCTAATTTTTGAGAAAATGTTTCCATTTTCGGGAACTTAGAATTAATTTCCAGACAATTTTTGGGCAATTTTTCATCGATTTTTGGAACATTTTCTTCCGTTTCCAGGCAATTTTTCAATTTAGGGGAAATTTCTCTTAATTATCGGGAAATATTGCCGAATCGGGCATTATTCCGACAAATCACTGATTTAAAAAGTACATCATACCTCTCTGCGTGACTATAGATCGGTGCCATGCAAGTATCATATTGTCAACATCATGGTGAGTCGACAGGGTATGCATGACTCAGATATCTAGCCGAGTCGGACATGATTCTGCTCGACTCAGGGTATCCGGCCATGAGGGTGCAAAGTCTTAGGAATTGGGGAGCAGTGGGAAAGGTACTCTATGAACAGATGAAAGGATTTTACATTCCCCGCAGCGTGCTTTTTCTTTCGACTGGGACTTAGTGGAAATTTGAGTAATATTTGGCAACATTTCCAGATAATTGATGAAAATTGACCATATTTCCCGATTAAGAAGGAATTTTCCCAAAAATTGCCCCAAATGAAGAAAATTGCACGAAATGAAGGTAGTTTTCTATTTTCTAGAAATGTAATAATATTTCCCGGAAATTCGGAAGGAATGTGATTAAAACACGTTATAGAATCATACCTTAGCAATTTACTTCGGTAGAACATAGTGCCTCTCTCCACTTCCCCCCCCCCCCCACACACACTAGCATCCCTGGAAATCTTATTTGAAAATTCGGAATTGCGGAAATGAACCAACAAAATGCTGAAATTTTGCGCTCAGTAACCGCAAAATGGTATATCATTCGGAAATGTCCAAATAAGCGAAACCATTAAATCAGAAAATGATTCATTTTGGATGTAGCAATAAAATGAAAAGAGATGTGTTCCATGCGAAGGTAGGGTTTAGTATGGAGCATATGGGATAGGTGGGCATAAAATTCAATAAATCTAAATTAAGTTTTCAATATTCGTACTTGGTGAGGGACAGGACATGGCGCTACGATTGTATTCATTTGAGAGCCAAATGAAAGCTTAAATTGGTCAAAATTTACAAAGAATTAATTTTCTAAGGCTATTTTTAAGACTAAAAGTATTAAATTCAGAGGAATTTCGCAAACTTAAGAAATTATGTTGTGATTATAAACCAAGTAAAGGATTCAAAATTTTGGAGCCCACTAGCAACGCTCCGGAAACGCTATACGATTTTAATCATTAGAGAATAAAATCTTAGATTTAGGCCAGAGATTCCTGCCCCCCCCCCCTTCCCCCTTCCCTCACACACCCACACACCTTCCTCCGCTCCATCATTTTAGAACAAAACAATTGCAATTTTACTTAGACCAAATGAAAGCTGAGATTTTTGGACCGGGGCAAATATATAAATCATTCAAAATTTCCGCCTTTTGCCAACCGCCCCATCATTTTAGACCGAAATAAGTGCAATTTTACAGGATCCCGTACTTAGGCCAATCCTGCATTTCTTTCCTTTTTCATCTAGGGCGATCACCACTCATGCCCCCGCTATCTACACCTGTGACGACAGCTTTCCAGGTAGTGAGCCCTAATGGTGCCACATCACGTCAGCAAATTGAACACAATATTGAAATGACTAACTTTATGCCCAGAGGCACCGATGGAGGCTACGCTAGAATGAAAGCGCTGTAACGTCAATGACGTCATCATTTTCGGTTTTGTCCACATGAGCAAAGTTTTAGCCTACGAAGCTCTTACGAAAACCAGTTGTAAATTTGACTCATATCTCAGGTCACTTGTTATTGCTACTAATTATTCATAGGACAACAAACCTTGAAATTCAAGGTTTGTTGCCGTTTTATACGAATAACATAACGACCCCCTTCCCGTCCAAATTCTTGAACCCCCTTTTGTTGATAAAGTGCCCTTTTGAAATCTAAAAAAAATCATAAGCACCCAGAATTTCAAGATTTTTTGCCCTTTTATACGAAACACGAACCCCTCCCTACCCCTTCAAATTCCTAGCTACCGGCCTGCTAAATGTGCAGTTTAAATTTAAAAAAAAGCTATTTATTGGCAGCATCCCACCCCTCCCCCTTCCCTCCACAACAAATCCCAAGGTTGTTGACCTCCTTAATTCATTTATATTGTGGAGTATTATTCGGGATGACGTCATAATAGCGTCATACTGAAAAAGCAAAACATTCACATCTGGTAACCTAGTTTTCTCCGCTTATGATTTTGTTTAAACAAAAAATCCTTGCCATGGGTGTGCCTGCAACCCCGATTCTTTTAATTATTGGTGCATATTTGAAATAAGGCCCAGGGCAAACTTACGAAATATACACAGCCCCTTGCCATACACTGACGAGCTCTTCGCCACATTCTTTGCAGCGGTTAGAAATGTTATGTACAGGCTACCAAAATTTAAACAAAAAGGCACTTTTAATTTGTCCGGGGGAAAATAACAATGGAAGCCCTCGCCACTGACTCGCTGAAGACTGGGCTGTTGAGTGTGATTTTGGATTGACTTGATTATGAATCTTATCAAATACAATTATACTGATATACCGAGTTCAATTAATTTTTTGCAACTCAGACTGTCACATGATGAAAAACCTTCTAAACCATTCTAAGGACCCCTTATTTGCTTTTCACATTGTTTGGGACATTAATTATTCCGAATCATAATCAATACTATTGACTAATCGTGATGTAAATATTTCCGAATTTGAGACATATGATCAATAAATTTCCCAATTCTTATAGATCCTATTTTCCCGAATTTTGGTTAACAAATCTGCAATTTGTCGTGGCTGCAAAGTTTAGAAGAAGAGGAAAATAATGAGAACTTTTTATGACCGATAAAGGTTTAGACATTTTCAGGTAAAGTTAGAGGGGATGCAAAGGGGAATGGGCATAGGAAGGGAAATGGGAAGGGGAATGGGAGGGGAAGGTGGGAGGGGAAGGTGGAAGGGAAGAGGGAGGACATTAAAAATTGTCACTCAAGTTATGTTGTCGTACCGTACATGTTTTCAAAATATGTCAGTCGAGTTAGTCAAATCCTGTGCCCCCCCCTGATCTGGTTTCAAAGATGTTCCGCCACCCCTCACATGGAACTAAAATACTTTGTTCTTGGTGCGGATCCTCAGAAATTTCTGAATTTTGCCCAAGTTACTTCTGATATCCCTGCCAAATCTCGATACGTTCGCTTGGGTGTTTGTGCAAGAAATTGTTGCAACTTTGATGGAAATGTCGTAGAAAAGATATTTTCGAAGTTCGAAAGCACACGAATCGTGCGTACGTATATAGGTTAAAGCCTGGTGTTCAGTTGTGTACAAATCGTTGTATGTTTTCACCGATAAGATGTTCCGCATGCATGTTCAAATGCCAGGATCACCGAATACTTGAATAAACAGCTAAATCGGCGTTATGACTATGATGAAAAATGTTCCCTCCCAAATATTCTCCCCTTTCCCCCAACCTGTACGTAGCAGTTGCGTAATGACAGGTGCCAGGGGAAAACTGCCACCCAGTTAAGCTTTCTAAGGGGCTACCAAATGCTCACAGGGGTGCAAAAATTGTCTTGCGAATATGTTTTATATACACTTTTTATTCCCAACAATGTGTATCATTTACAAATCAAACGTTATAAATGTTTTCTCTCAAAGCCAGAGGGGTAGGAACCGGGGGACACTGGGAGCACGTGACCCCACTATTCTAAACACTGGCAAAAGTGCCTTTCTTGCAAGTAAAAAGTGCCCCTCTTACAAGTAAAATGTGCCCCTTTTGCAAGTAAAAGTGCACCACTTGAAAATAAAAAGTGCCTCTTTTGGAAATTTTCCTTCTGAAAATAATTTAAAAAAAATACCCATGAATTACTGATTATGATGCAGAAAGTTATGTAAAAATGGCTCCATTATTTGAAAATATTGGACAATTTGAGCGGAATCTCTGCACACACGGAGCGCGATCCCTTAAAATGTCAGTAAAATTTAAACAAATTGTGTTAACCTTTATATATTTTTTGAATTATTTTTCTAAACATTCCCCCAGAAGTGTACTAAAATTTCCTTTCCTTGGGAGGGGTCTAGGACCAATTAGCGCCACTTCTAATTGAAAATCATGAATCCGCCCTTTAGTGCCTTCCAAATTCGTCCCTCCCCCTCCCCCCCCCCCCCCACACACACAGACACATTCTTTTGAATTCTTCCTACCCCTCTGCTCAAAACGTCATTCTTATATCAAAAACATGAAAATTATCCCTAGACCAGCAATTACTGTACCATGACTAAATACACATAGTCAAATAAATCCTACATTTGAACATTCATTCCAAAATCTATATTTCTTTTAAATATCTTTAGTGTACAAATGACACGGTTTTAAGCAATTTTCTGCTACCAAAATCACGCCACAAAGCATTAAGTTTATGTGGTCTGAGGCTTCTTCCCTGGACGCCTACCAGGCAGCCAATACGTCAACCCTAGATTTGACACAATATTTAGAAATTTTCTGCTATAAAACTGTGAGAAAAGCATAGTTTCCGGGGTTTCCTCTACATTTCATATAATTATTAAATTAAATTTCTATCAAAATCAGGAGAAACGTATATAGGGCTTACGGGGGTCTCACCCCCAGCGCTCCTATCCTACAGCTTGGCCCCATAGATTTGACACAATTTGAAATAAATCTCAGTGGCTATTAAAACATAGGTTTCAGCCCCGTGAGTAACCCCCCTCAACCCTCAGGTTTCACGGCCTTTGCCTCTAGTGCGCTTATAAATTTGATAAAATGTTTTGGATATCAAAATTACGAGAAGCGCCGGGCTTTCTGGTGCTTTGCCCCTAAGATTTGACATACAATTATAGGCGATTTTCTGCTATCAAAATCACAGAAACTTAAATGCTTCCGAGCAGCTTCTCCCCCTGGCCCCTCCCAGGGCTTCACCCTAAATTCACCCTTGGAGCTTACGCAATATTACACAGTTTCATGCTTTTAAGATCGCGAGAAATGCAGGGCTTCCAGCCTTCCAGGGGCTTCGTCCCTAGATTTGACACAATATTAAGCAATATTTGCTACCAAAATTACGAGGAACGCAAGGTTTGGACCCTGGATTTGACACGATATTAAGAAATATACTGCAATGGAAACCACGTGAAAAACAGCGCTTTCGAGGTCTTCGCCCCCTGGACCCCTTACCAGGGCTTCGACTCTCAGGCTAGATTTAAAGCACTGATTCTTAATTCACCCGCCCCAGTGAAGCGTGACCCACCACGTTACTGCCCCGTAGGCCAATGCATTTCTAATTCCGGCGATCGACCAGATTAAAACCTTTGTTAACCTACGTTCTACTAGTACAGGGACCCCGATTTTTTTCACGTGTTTTCACGTGATGTAAATATTTATAACAACTCTTATGGAATAGAAGAAAGCAAGAGAAAGAAATGATAACAGAATATTAGGTAATCTAAGAACATGTCAGGTTTATGAATGGGCTTATAAAAATAAAAGACATTTCCCATCTTTTTTTTGTCTACCAACTCTGGTGTAGCGGTTATCATACATGTCTACAGACCACGAGGCCCTGGGTTCAAGCCTGAGTTGGGTAGACACGCCAGTGCACCACAACTGGTTATCAAAGGTCGTGGACATTGACTTGGGTGTCGATGTTATGTCTGTGCGTACGTCGTACTTGTGTTCTCGTCCGGGTCATATTTACCGTTTCGTGATAGCATTGTTACTATCATAACCGAATACGCAGGCGACGCCCCAGTCAGTGTAATTGTGTGTTCACTCGTCGTCGCCTCTCATTTGTTGCCGGAAGTGTTAGAGTTTTCTGTAGTCACTTTAAGACGAAGCTCGTATTTTTCAAGATTGGTAGCCTTTTGTTAGTTAAAGTCCCCCTAAAAATATTACATCAGTCAAAGTATTGGAAAAGGTAAGGATCAATTTGTAATTGAATTCCAGTGTGCTCTATAACTATGTAAGCGTTTTACTGTTAAATTACCTCCTGTGTTAAAATTTTAAAATTTAAAATTTAAAATTAAAGTTCCAGTGAGGTTTTTTCTGAACAACGTCTAGTCTAAGCATCAAAAATGTCAAATCTGTGACTCAAAATAGAGATAATTCTATTCTTCTTCCGAAGGTTATGTTATGTTCAAAATTCCTCCTCCACTTTCCAATTACAGCATGTTGAATTTTGGCCCAAATTTGACGACTGTATAAAAGTCTAACCGTGCAGTCTGTCACTAATCAAAAAAATTGTGTGTTTAGTTTTTGACAATCTAAAATTTGTCCAAATTTCATGCTAAATGGTCAATCTCAAATTATTAAAATTTACTTTGTTTATTATTAATATTATTATTATTATTATTATTATTATTATTATTATTATTATTATTATTATTATTATTATTATTATTATTATTATTATTATTATTATTATTATTATTATTATTATTATTATTATTATTATTATTATTATTATTATTATTATTATTATTATTATTGTTATTATTATTATTATTATTATTATTATTATTATTATTATTATTATTATTATTATTATTATTATTATTATTATTATTATTATTATTATTATTATTATTATTATTATTATTATTATTATTATTATTATTATTATTATTATTATTATTATTATTATTATTATTATTATTATTATTATTATTATTATCATAATTATTATTATCATTATTATCATTATTATTATTATTATTATTTATTACTATTATAATCATTATTATCATTATTATTATTATTATTATTATTATTATTATTATTATTATTATTATTATTATTATTATTATCATAATTATTATTATCATAATTATTATTAATATTATTTAGAATGTTGGGATTTATTTGCAAAAAATAAGTTTAGATATTGGTACAATTCAAGGAAAATTTGGTAAAATTATTAGAAATTGTGGTAAACGGTTTCGCAACATTTCAAGGTTCGGTCAGGTCTAACTCGATTTTCCACAGCTATGTAGACAGATACGCCGAACATCAAATTAGAAGCATTTCGTCTGCAGCTCCTATGTCCTTAGTCAGCTGTTGAGAGAAGTGATAATGGTCACGGCTCACACAGTTCTTCGGAGGGGACGTTAAACGGCAGGACTAGTAACCCTCTGCATGGTTCTCTAAATACGTACTATTCGAGAAGAGAGGCGTGAAAGCCGGCGTTCATTCACTTCTGGCGTCCTGACCCAGTCAAGTATACCGTGGCAGTTTATGTGTGCCCTGCGTAGGCAACCGAACTTAATTGACTGCCGTGGATTTTTAAAGCGCATTGATCCCTTTGGTATATTATAGCCTTTATTAACATACTAAGTGGGTGTGTGGGGAATTACACCCATTCCTTTTGATTCCCCCTCCCCCCAGTGGTGAGCTTTTGACCTTAGAAAAACATCCCTATGAAAAAAATATATTGAGATTATCAATAATAGATTAAGATCGTCAACTTAATAGGCAACATTGAGTAACAGACTTGGGAAAACTCCTTCGATTTCTAAAAATTTCCTTTATTATCGGGAAATTTCTTCGATTTTCCTTCATATTCGTGAAATTTGCTTTAATTCTCGGGAAATTTCCAAGTTCATTTTCTTAAAAATTTTTGGAAGTTTCTTTTCAGTTTTTGGAGAATTTCCTTCATTTTCGGGAAATTTTCTTCATTTTCAGGAAAATAATTTCAAATTCTTCAATTTTCCTTCATTTTTGTGAAATTTGCTTTAAAATCTCGAGAATTTTCTTTCATATTGGTGCAAATTTTTTCCAATATTTTGGACGATTTTTTTTTTCAATTTTTAGGGAATGTCCTTCATTTTCGAGAAATTTTCATCATTTGGGAAAATATCCTTCAAATTTTTCTAATTTCTTTTATTTTTTTGGAAAGTTGCTTCATTTTCCGGATTTTTTTTTTAAATTACCGGGAAGCTTGTTTCGCAAAGTTTTCCTAAATATTCGTGAAATTTCATTTATTTTGGGGAAATTTTCTTTTTTTTCTTTGCTTCTGGAAATGTTGCCAAAATTTCCAATAATTTTATCACAAATACTTGTTGGACATAAGAAACTCGTATATTTTCTAGGTTTATTAAGACGAAAATAAAATTTGGCTGCCCCCCATGTTAAATATCTTCCCGGCTACGCCGCTGATTTTGTGTGGTGGTGATATATCCGTTTTGCATGTCCCCACCCACCCCTCCCCACCCATTCCAGAATCCTTAAAAAAAGCTATGTGGGATAATGCACTTTATAAAAGTGTCTAATTATCTTTTGTATTTTTTCCTGAAAATTGACGGAAGAAAAATTCTCGAAAATTGGAGAAGAAAAACAAAAAAAATCCCGAAAATCGAAAGGAAAAAAAATGGACAAAGGGCAGTGAGCGCATGTCCTACAGTAACGTTTGTTGGAGCAGGGAGCTGCCATTTAAATGGTAAACGAAATATTTTGTTACCTCGAGCCGTGAGGTCAATAATTATCATAAATAAAAGCCACAAAAAGCCGTAAGTTCAAGCAGAAATAAAACTCTTATAATCATAACATTAACAATAATACATGTTCTGCTGTGAAGGAAAAGATTATTTAAACATGTAGGAGTGTAAAACTCGGTATAGCAAACACCTCTATACACATACAAAATTTATTTAATACTGCTCATCATTTTTCATCTAATTATTATTGACATTAAATTTACAAAAAATACACCTCCTGCTTTGGCTCCTTCTACGTCTATGCGGCTATGCCTTAGAAATATTTGGGAGATTTATTGTTCCCACACTTCCAAAAAAACCTTATCAAAAAACCTTATCTTAACAATAACATAATGGCGCTGTTGTGCCTTTCAACAGTCCAATGGCATCCAATGCCATCAACACTTTAACGCAGCTTATGATGCGAATAAAGCGGTCCTTCTCAAGGAAATGGGTTAAATTGCTATTCAATAAAAAGATTTGATTATTCATTAGATTAGGTTTAGCTGAGGTACATGGGTGGAAGTTGGACCGAAACACTTGGAAAAATATTGAGATTTATGTACCAATCTTAAAAAATCTTGAAATTTATGTACCAAAACACTTGAGGTTTAGCATCAGCCTATCCAAACAATCCTTATACAAGAAGCTTAGTTTAGTTTATTCTTACTCTGTCGATACAATAAAAAAATTAAAAAACAGATTAAAATGGTGGTATAAAATCTACATGAATAGCATAGCAAGGTTCAACGTCCCGAAAGCATCCAGTGCTGGACGTTATATCAAGACGGCCACGGCCTTTGATAACCAGTTGTGAACTCAACGATATTCGAACCCGGGACGTGCGGGTGAGAGGACAAAGCACTAACCACTACACCACAAAAGTCTGAATACTTAAAAGAGAGACTATACACAAAAGTAAAAATTAGAACAGTTAAAAAAGAATTTATGCAGAACAATATATACAATATGAACAGTTATGATGAATGGAACGACCTGACATGTTACAACTTAGAAAGGTTACAAATGAATCAAAGTAAAAAACTGAGGAATAAAGTCAATGGACGGATAAAAATCACGAAAAGTTCTCCATAATCACTTTAACAAAATTGCATAGTTTTGTAACTGTTAAGATATGTGGTTCTTTTAGTCTTGAAATAATTACAGACAAACAAATTCATCACCTAATATATCATTCATACATTTCATCAACAATTCTTCAAAGAATTCATCACCTAATATATCATTTTGACATAAGTTGCATGTTTTATCATTATCGCCATTGTTAATTTTTTTCTGATTACTTGGCAATTCAATATTTCCACATCTGAATTTCGCCATGGATAATCTGTCATTGTGATTTAACTGTGGTAGATAACGTTTAAAATTTAAATTCTGTTTGAAGTTCTGTAATTGTCACAAAGGCTATTTTGGCTCATTAAGTAATAGTTGCGTGCCACCGTTTAAAGCTAAATTCATCGTGAAAGTGACTTTCCAAGTGAGAGGTGAGACTTTGCTGCCCAAAAGTCCAGTATCAGACCAAATCAGCACATGAAATTCAAGATATAGTTGTCCTATCGAAGTCATCTAACAGCTAATATGTTGAATTTGTGCTGCTCAACACAAAGGCAGCTTGTGGGAAAGAAGTTGATTTTAGACGCCAGGTCATTGTGTAAACAACAGGTAGGCCTAAAATGGTTGGGAGTTTCCGAACGAAATATTTTCGTACTATTTGGTTAAGACAGACAACTTCCTACTAACGTTAGGGCGTAGGGCCTATATATATATATATATATATATATATATATATATATATATATATATATATATATATATATATATATATATATATATATATATATATATATATATATATATATATATATATATATATATATATATATATATATATATATATATATATATATATATATATATATATATATATATATATATATATATATATATATATATATATATATATATATATATATATATATATATATATATATATGTATATAAAAGGTTTAGATTATAAAACTACTGTATAAATATTATCTTAATTTTTTCCTCAAATATATATATTTATATAATATATATGTATATATATATATATATATATAAATTTTTATATATATATTTATATATATGTATATATATTTATATATATACATATATATATATATATATATAAAATATATATATATATATATATATATATATATATATATATATATATATATATATATATATATATATATATATATATATATATATATATATATATATATATATATATATATATATATATATATATATATATATATATATATATATATATATATATATATATATATATATATATATATATATATATATATATATATATATATATATATATATATATATATATATATATCATATATTTAGCAGATGTTTGTTGGTCCATAATTTTATTACCCCCAACCCCACCACTTTCCATATACAAGATTATTGACACATGCTGAATCATGTGAAAACTGATCTGCAGACTGGGTTGGACCCTTTTACCTATACACATCCCTTAGTCCGGGTTGACATTGGGATTGTCATACGACAGTTGTTTAATAGATTTGGTACAATTCCTATGTTTTTTTCAATTCACACATTGTAGAAAATTGAGGATTGAAAAATAACTTACTTTTTGGATATTCTTATACCAATTACTCTACACCTTTCCAAAAAACTTTTCCTAAATCTTATTTAGCACCACGACAGAATAAAGTTCTCCAATTCGATGTTTGGTTGCCATCTTTCTTAGTTACCACACGTTTGTGATCAACTATTCAAACATTTGCAAATAAGTTTTAGGATGTTCCACTAACAGCAGGTTGATTTTTCGATGACAACATTTTTTTTGGTTCATATTATTTTATTAAATAGTTTTAGTATAAAAACTGTTGTGTGATAACAAATAAAACATCAAAAAAGGTTTAGATTATAAAATTGTACTTTATAAGTATTATCTTAATTTTTTCCCTCAAATAGTCTAAAATATATTACTCCTGCTAAAATGTTATAGCCCTGATAGCAGTGTTTTGAACTTTGACCATACTTTGGAGAGCTCGTCAGATGATTTTTACAGAAGAAAAGTAGTCCAGTAAATACTTCAATAAAAGTAAGTAAAATCAATGTAAAACAGTTTTTGAAAAGGAATGGGCTTCAAACATGAATAAGCATTGTGGGCGAAGAAATAAAAAAGGTAGAATAGTTTCATTTTCACAAAGATCTTAAAACTGAGATTTTGTTATGTTTTAACACAAGGTTTAAAACAGTACAGCAGGGGATAGGTTTTTGTAGTACCCTCGGATGGCCAGCCATCACTAACGGCAGCCGTACACGGCTGGCATCAGTACGACGGTACTACGGGTGTACTACCTTTCACCTTGAGAAATTATTCAAAAATTTATGTTAAAACAAATAACATTTCCAATTTCCATTCGTTGTCTGCGAATCATCTTAACAAACTGGAAATCACCTAGCCTAAAGAGTCACTCATAAAATGGCTTAATTGCAGAATACCTTGCAATTCCTTTACAAACAAAGGAAGCACTACATGTACCAATATATTCACCAATTTGAACTACAGTAGCCTCTGGGTTGTTCTTGAAATAAAAATTACAGTGACAAGCATGGAGCCAGCGGAGCTGCTGCGGGGTGTATGTATTTGATTATGAAAAATTCCAATCGCAAGGGTGGATCTGCAGCCTGCGGAGTCGATCTGGGGTGCATGTATGACATTATGAAAAATTCCTATTGCCAGCGTGGCGCCGCTCCAAGTGTATTCATAAGGTTATGAAGGGGCCTTTGGATAATTTCATTCAAAAAGTGTGTAGAGCCAAAACGGAATGTTTGCTGGACGTAGAAAATATTCCCCAACATAATTTCATCCCCAAATTCCGAGGAGCCACGGAGCCGGGGAGTACTTAGCAGTTGCCGGGTAAATTACTCTGCAATTTTACTGTAATTTACATTAATGAAATTAGTGTTTCTGTAGGAGCAACTGCAGCAAAATAGATACCCCGGATTTGCATAACTGGGAGAGTAGACTTCTTACTTGCTACTGTATGTTCCAAATCCAGTTTGTGCGTGATTGTAATACTGACTTAATAAAGAAGTCAATGTTGTTGGGCGAAGTTCGAACATACTGTAAGAGTCAAATTCCTCATTCAAACGACTGAATCATGTCAATCATTGCAATGTTATTTCAGGATTAGCCTCCTGTTAACTTCCAGTAAAGTACAGTTTTAAGGACCTGCTTTGCCACTTAGCTGGCTATGGCAATATTCCTTTAATATCATGCAGTAGGTTATGCAGTTACGCTGTTTCTGGGCATGTACATAGGTACTCATGCAGAGTACATGTTTATATCTTTTTGTTTGAAATTTGTTGCCATATTTAAAGAGCTAAAGCCAATTTGATCAACAAATGTGTATTTCTAAATAGAGACGAGATATTAAGACTGAAATAACTTTAAAATCTTCATTCATGCACTTCCTTCCATGAATGAAATTTGCATTAAAAAGCCCAAGTGATATAAGGTGCAAACAGTGTAACAGTATGTTATCAGCAGTTGGAATGTATTAGAAATCCGGTACCTAAAAAAAGCTCTTGAAAGTTCTACTTGATTGTAATGCTCAATAATTGAATTTTAATATGGAAACTTTGGTCTGAAATGTAAACCTTAATAAATTGCTGTCATGTTTTGCTTGTATGGTACAATGGTGGATTGTTTTGTTACAGTAATTATAATTCTAGTTTGTTAGGGGTTTGTACTAAAGAGATTTTAAAAGCTTGTAAACTGTTCTTTACATCATTGTGTAAAGTGCGGCGTGCATTTGATCTGTAGCTAAGTTCAGTGTTTTACTTTTTTTTCATACAAAGGACCCCGTTAGAAATAAATAGATTGGCCACGTTGCATACCCCATTATGAATGTACTGTATTTGTCAGCTTCTTAATAATTTTAAAGCTAATGTTGTGACTTTGACTTTCATGCTGCTACTGTAGTATGCGAATCAAATTTATTAGATTGACGAATAGCTCAAACAAATGGCCAAATTATCATCATTTTGACAAATAATTCCCATAGAATGGATTGATATTCCTTTTCTTTAGTGATGTTGATGTTTTTAGTGTGAACCCACCAAGCAAGAAGAGCCATTATAGTGTTTATGACCAGTGTTGATCCAGATCAGGACTGACAGTTTTTAATAAATTGTCAAAGAAACTGTAAGGCGACAAGTGATGAACAGTGTAACATCTAGGGGTGGGTGATAAACAATCAAAACGAATATAAAGATAGCATTCTTTTGTTGCAATAACGATAATGAAAAAGCTTATATTAAAAAGTACAATATAAGACAAAATAGGGCAAACATGAAATGTGTGTCAACCAATGTGGACAAAAGGAGCTTCAAAGTAAAATATTACACCAACGATTATGATGACCTAAGTGTAAGTTGTGTGTACACCAACACTATACGGACCTTTTAAGCTGTCTTAAGTTGCTGTAATGGAAAGTTTGGAATGGTTTGGGTCAACTGATTAATGAGCATGTGTTTATCGATATCAAGTATATATCGATTATCACGTTCACTTTTCCTGATATTATTGATAAGAATTTAGGTCATATCGCCCAACCCTACTTTTCTTCTGGCTGAAATAAGTTGAGAATTTTTTGTATCATAATTAGAAGAAAATATTTATGCTTGAACCTTTGACTGAGAAGCAATAATCTGCAACCAGTATAAACAACAATATGTTGTCATTTTGAATGTGGACTGTTTCCTGCAAGCTTACAGTAGTATGAGTGGCAGGAGTTGAAAATAGCAAATCATAGCACCAGTGGTCCCAGAAATTTTTCAGGACTCAAAAAGAAAAAAGTGAAAAAAGAGAGGAAAATGGGGAATAGAAAGGGAAAAGGGGGAAGACTGAAAGGAAAGGTGTGAAAGAAATAAGAAAGGACAGAAATACTTGGCAGTTTTTTGTTTCTAACAGTAGGTAAATTAATATTTCCTCTAAAGAATTAAGCATTGGGTTATGTTATTGTTGTTGCTGTATACTTACAGAAATTATAGTTTGAGACTTTTTTACGGTTCCAGAAAGTATACATGGTTCTACCATTCATCAAGTATATATATACTTGATGAGTTGTAGAACCATGAGGATAGTTAGATGTACAAGGTATTAACCTTTTTGAAAATGAAAGATACATCGCTGCTTTCTTAGTGTGTCTTGTTCTTTAAAGTTTTTTGAACAAAATTTCTTATTTCTGTCAAGATTTGTTCAGAGTTCAATGGCTTAAAAGGAATAATCCCATGTTTTTTTGTTTTTGTAAGAGCATGCTTCTCTAGCCAGTTTGGAACAAAAATCAGGTTGATATCATATTCCGTTCAGGAGATATAGATTTTTAAAGATTTCCCAATTGCATTTTAAAGTTTTGTACAGTACGATGAATTTGTGTTTGATGATATCATAGAGACAATTCCATTGCAAATGTTTATGTATTTTTTGAATGCTAATTGGTTGTTTCTGTATGATTAGAAACAATTTTCCAAAAGTTATTAAACTTGGGTATATTTGGTAATGTATATAAATACCTAATTTCCATCAATATATTTTTCTAGCAGCTTTTACTAATAAAAAAGGATGATAATATTTTCATGGAATACATCAACTCTGTGGGATAATGTGTTGCTGTGATGTCATACTGAGCCTTTTCTATTCGTTTATTGGCATTTTTTGTGAACCTTAAAATTTGAATATCTCCTGGTAGAAATAACATGTCAAAATTATTTTTGTACTAAATTGTTTCTAAAAATTTTTTTTTTTTTATGAAAGGTTACGAAAAAAAAAGATGGGGAATATTCCTTTAAGAGACAGTTTTTGTATTTCTTGTAAGGAATATATTCTGTATGTACTGTACACTGTAGGCCTATAAAGCAGTTACAAGTGAGTTTGCAATATATCATCACAACCTGGTTGACGGAGTTTGACTGACATTATTTTTTCACCCCTTTTTCTTTCTTTTGTTGTCTTCAACATATCCAAAGTAGTGAAAAGATTTTGATCAAAGTTGGTGTATTTTTTGAGTGTTTAAGAAAGTAGCAATTACAGCTTGGGATACATTGTAACAGGGAAGGACATAATTATATGGATGGGGATGCTTTAGGAGGGTGTTTAAATTGCGACTTCCTTAAAAAAATTTACTCAAATTTGCTCAACAATGAATTCATGCCCTGAAAGGAAATCAAAACAATTGGTTTTGCATCTAAAGAATTAAAAAAAAATGGTTTCTTACATGAATGTAAATCCTGTCTCAAAGGAACTCAAAACAATAAATGCTTAGTCTGAATGAGGCTGAAAATAGTGACATGACCTTTAATAAAATTTATCACAAAGAAGATAATCCCGAAGGGTTTAGCAGCATGTATTACGCAACGGGGTAGATCGAAAGTTAGAAAGAGACTGTTGGGAAATAAAGCTTTGTGGGTCTAGTGGTAAACACTCTACAGACTGCTAACTTGATCAAATTACATTTTGAGATACAGTATGTTGATGACAACCAGAGAAACAAAGAAAAACTGGGCCAAAAACATGACCCCCTCCATCCAACTTCTCTCAAAGAGATATAATGATAATGGAAACTTATTGTATAACATCCAAATACACAAGTGTTTGCAGCATTGTCACGCTATGCATAAACTTATTAAGTTAAAATACAGAATTGTGGAATGAAAAAGATAGGTTTTTAGTTGTTTTGTGAATAAATTTAGTATCAGAGAAAAGTTAGAATTAGTGAATTCCAGAGCTTTAGTGCTCATCTTAAGAAGATATACTGTAATATCACAAAATAGGATCTTGTCAACAGTTGTAGAAGCTGCAAAGAATTACTAGAGTATGAGTAAGGGTGTATACCGGAATGAGGTGAGGCCCTGTAAAAAGATATTACAGCAGCTTATTACCCTAACCTTGATGGAAAAGGTTATTTTTTGCAACCAAATTAATTACAATATGGCGATTTGCAGCAGTCAGAATTACTAGAGTATGAGTAAGGGTGTATACCGAATGAGGTGAGGCCCCGTAAAAAAATATTACAGTAGCTTATTACCCTAAGCCTTGATGGAAAAGGTTTTTTTTGCAACCAAATTAATTACATTATGGCGATTTGCAGCAGTCTGAATCAAGGTCAACCACATCAGTTGTAATGAATATTAAAAGCTATGTATCACCTTTGTCCAAACAAGGTTTTTTTATTAACTTATAACACAATGAAACACTTATTTAACTAATTGGAGAGAGAGAAAAAACCCATCAAAATCTTGGATTTTTTAAAACTGATGCGCGTGAGGTTAATAAGCTAACAATCTTTTAAATTCTTTTTTAATACAGCCTGACAGAAGTGTACAATTATAGAGCAATAACTAAAGAACAAGAATTTCTTAAAAGATGGCATGATACACTAAAAATTCACCTCAACCACCATGTTTTTTTCTTCAAATTGAACAACATTGTGAAACATCAAAAACAGTACTTGTATGAAGTTTATTTCTACATTGCAATGGAGAACTAGAAGTATACTGTAGTTACAGTATGAGTGATATTAGGGGAGTGTCTTAAAGTTCAATAAAAACTGTAGAATAGAAAAACTATAATTGTGTAGTGATTTTCATGAAAAATAAAGTTCTAATTAATTAAATGTTAGATTAAGGCACTAAAGGCTATCTGTTCACCTCTTTAAAAAATATTATTTTGTAAAGCAGTTTTTGCAAATGTTAAAAAAAAAAATTCTTTAAATTTGATAAGAGTCAATTGCGAAAGCAGGTTTGGCCTATGAAATTGAACTTGTGCCACGAAATGTAAGGGAATATAAAAACCTTTCCATCTGCAATACATGATAGATATTTACTCTTCCACAGGCAATATTTGACTTGTTCTATGCTTTGCATTTAAAAACTCAATCAAACTAGGCACCAGTTGGTAAGCTATTGCAGATTGGAAGGAATTGATTATACAGGGCCCACAATCTAATTCAATCAGATAAATGGAATTAAATTTATGCTATTCCCAAGTCTCTGTCCATCTCAGACAATCAATTGAATTTCTCTCCTACAACCAAAGTTGAGTTGCAATGATTCTTTTGCTAGCTTGTGAATGGACATGGTCAGTGGAGGTCATTTGGAAAGGCAATTTGTGTGTACTTGCATTCAACAGTTTTAATGGTATATGGACATGTAGCTTGGCAACATTAGTTACAGAGCTTTCAAATTTTTTTAAATAATAAAAGTAGCAGAAAAAATTCATTAAATTGGTTAAAAATTGACAATTTTGACGTGCATTTGAAATCTCAGTGATCATACAACTTTTTTTTTCTTTAAATTTGTGATGTATTTACAGGGTTACTTGGTATTTTCTTTATGTCAATTTTTTGTATTTACTTTTCTACCATATTTTTTTGAATTGGTGCAGCAATTTCTGTGTCAAAGGTTTTTGAGTCTTTACCTAATTACCAATCAAAGTCTGACAGGAATAGACTTAGAAATTGATAGAACTACATGTCTGAAGAGTCATACTTCATGTATGTGTTTTCTATTACAAAATTGCATGTCTGAAGAGTCATACTTCATGTATGTGTTTTCTATTACAAAATTGCATGTCTGAAGAGTCATACTTCATGTATGCGTTTTCTATTACAAAATTGCATGTCTGAAGAGTCATACTTCATGTATGTGTTTTCTATTACAAAATTGCATGTCTGAAGAGTCATACTTCAAAATTGCATGTCTATGTGTTTTCTATTACAAAATTGCATGTCTGAAGAGTCATACTTCATGTATGTGTTTTCTATTACAAAATTGCATGTCTGAAGAGTCATACTTCATGTATGCGTTTTCTATTACAAAATTGCATGTCTGAAGAGTCATACTTCATGTATGAAGAGTCATACTTCATGTATGTTTTCTATTACAAAATTGCATGTCTGAAGAGTCATACTTCATGTATGTGTTTTCTATTACAAAATTGCATGTCTGAAGAGTCATATTACAAAATTGCATGTCTCATGTTTTCTTTACAAAATTGCATGTCTGAAGAGTCATACTTTGTATGTGTTTTCTATTACAAAATTGCATGTCTGAAGAGTCATACAAAATTGCATGTATGTGTTTTCTATTACAAAATTGCATGTCTGAAGAGTCATACTTCATGTATGCGTTTTCTATTACAAAATTGCATATCTGAAGAGTCATACTTCATGTATGTGTTTTCTATTACAAAATTGCATATAAGTTTCAGTTAAGAAAGTGGGGTGCAATATCGCTCTTACAGTAGATCTTCTATAATAGGGCAGGTATTAGCATATAAACTTATTGCATCTTGAAAGGTCTTTAATAGGCAGCTAGACATAAAATAAAAAGGCAATAAATCTCAGTGGAACAGGATTTAAACAATTTAAAAGCACATTACAGTAAGAGTAGTTGGTTCCAATGTTGCACAAACACAGCAATGCTATGCAGAATATTTAGATATATGTTGTACTGTAGGTGTACCATACTCGAAAACCTAAATATTTTGCGGAACGAGAGAAAAGAAAAACATAATCCAGTTGTCATTTCTTATGTTACCCGAGCTTCTGTGCAAAAACATTAAGAGTTGTACCGTTTGTGTACCGTAATAAAAATAAATAACAGCTTCTATTTTCAAAATGGATTTCTATTGTCAAAATGGTCTGGTATAAAGCCTTCACATTACCATTATACTCTATTTTTTGGTACTTAAACTCTGTACCAGAATAGCTAACAAAATTAGTGCTTGCTATTCTGGTACAGAGTTTATTAAGTGCCAAAGAAAGGAGTATTATTAGTTGTTCTGCTCCTTAAAGTTTCTAACAATTAGACCCGACCTGATACATAACCAGATCTGGTCAGATTTTTCCTCTTTATTTTCTTTATTCTGAAAACCTTAGTTGTTGTGGAAGTTGGTGCGGAGTATCATATTAGCAATGGATGAAGTCCTTATTGTGTGGTTATTTTAATTAAGGTAAAGTGGTCTCATTATTTGCTACAGTAAGTTTGTGGTTATAATTTGCTGGAACAAATTTTTAAGGAGAAGAACAAGTCATAATAATGGTAATGTGAAGGCTATATTCCAGTCCATTTTGACAACAGAAACCCATTTTGAAAGAAGAAGCTGTTAAATCTCAAATAAAGAAATAAACAAAGGTACATGCATGGACATGAAGAGGCAACATCCTTGTAGCTAGATTGCTTTCAAATTAATTAAAAACAATCATAGTAGCAAAAATGTCATCAAATTGGTTAAACATTGACCATTTTACAGAATTTTGAAATCTCAGACATTAATTTGCATATTTTATGCAAAGTATGTGAGGTATTACTGAACAAACTTGGTATTTTTTTTTTTTAAACTGCTTTCTGTTTTAAATGTCTATCAGAATTCTGTGAAATGTTGCAGTAAACACTAACCAAAAACGAAAAGGAATTGCCATCATAGACCAGTATGCTTCAGAACCCATGTTGCTGGTGAATGTGAAGATGAAATCACTTTCGCTGTAATAAACAAGCTGCAAAATCTAGGCCTTGACATGAAACATTTGCACTTTCACACGTCTTGCAAAAATCAATGGATTTGAAAATCGACTTAAATAAAAAGTGTCTTTTTTTCTTGCTTTCATACTTTTCAATCATTTTTAAAGCAATTTCCATTTGCAAATATGTTGAAGGATTTTATAGCTGTATAGCAAAGAGAGTATTGAACAATAAGGTTTTTATTAATTAACAAACAGTACTTGAAGTGTTCATGTGAATTCTATGAAATTCTTTCAGTGAGGAAAAGGCCCTGAAGAGCAGGAATTTATGATGCATGTGCCCAATAGAGAGACTTAATTAAAGATGAGACCAAAGATATTTCCCAGTGGATTTTCAGTGAAATGTTAGTTACTTCTTTTGAAGATTTTGTTTGATATCAGTATTGACAATTCCGAAAGGTCATCCAAGTACAAACATAACTTGTTTTAAGCTTCAAGCAAATTCTTAAATCAAAACAGATATAATTTTTTTATTTTCACATGAGATAACATTTTTAAAGGCTGTATGGGTTGACCTTCAAAATCATTCAAGTACTCCACATAGTAACAATGTTTTTCCCTTAAAGAAATTTCTGTTCTTCTTACACTCTTTGATAATTGTGAACATATCGTGTCAAAACTGAGTGACACAAAGGTATGCTTCTAGTCATTGCTTAAAGAAAGTTAAATCTTTTCTTCTGCCATTAAAATGTTACTAATGCCGTAACAGTAATTCAACAGTGTAATGTCAGTTTTGCATTTCCAACACAACTTGCATGTAATTCTAAGAAAATAAGTTTCATTTTTCTTGTATATAAAGTATGTGAACATTATTTATACAATGTATCAATGATTAAACAAGAAATGATTCCAATAATCTAGAAAGAGGTGATTAATTTTGAATTCATATTTACTGCAGCAGTCATCTTTGAAACGTGGTAACTCCTGTAAATGGGATAAGATATCACCAACTTGTTTCTTAAAATTGTCCCCTTTCATATAAATTCACTTAAAAAATGTTGGAAATATTCCATTCGATTAACCCTTACTGTACCACACGGCAATATTATTGCCGTTTTGGGTCCCCCATCTTTGACTCCGCCTCCCGATGCATTTTCAAAAAAGTGCTGGTAGACTTAGGGTTAATGAACCTGTGACAAGTGCGCCAACTCAAAAATATATGCAGCATGATCCCGGTGGGTGGCCCAGCGGGTCACTGAAGTAGAACGAGCCCGACTCTGCTGCTTGAAAGACAGTGGACTCCATGTTATCCAGCCCACAATCCCGATCAAATCCACCATCAACAACCTTTCTCGTATCGACAACGTTCATATTACCCGTCTTAGAATTGGTCACACCCACCTCACTCACTCCCACCTCCTTATTGGTTCCCCCCAACCCCTCTGTAACAATTGCCACTGCATCCTTACAATCCAACACGTTCTCCTTGCTTGCCCCCTGTACAACCTTCCCAGAGCTTCTCTCGCTCCCCACAACTCAATTGCTGAGTTCTTCCAAAAAAATCCTCCAGATAAAATAGTCTCCTTCCTTCAGCATGCATCCCTCTACAACCATATTTAATCCTCCTCTTCCACCCCCTCTCTACTCTGTTTTTAGTTTTACTCATGCACCTCCTCTCTCGATCACAGCTTTCTGGCTTTTGTTCTTGAATTTCTCTCATTCTTCCCCTGGTCTCTTTCCTTACTACCTCTAAAATGATCTGACCTCTCAGGCACAATTTGACCTTCGTTGTCGTGGTGCCGTTAAGACCTCATCAAACAAACAAACATAATAATCAACCCTTGATTAACTCTTACTCTTCCACGCGGCGATATTATTGCAGCTTCGGGTTCCCTATCTTTGACTTCACCTCCCGAGTGCATTTTCAAAAAAGTGCTGGTAGAGTAAGGGTTGAGACCTATTTCATGACTTCAGGTTTAAAAATTGCATTTGCTTTGAATGTAGTATCTGAAAACAAGCTTAATGACCAAGTCTCAGAACTGCCCATTGCCACATTGATTGGTTATGGGATAGCAGCTCTAGGCTAGAATACTGTATAGGGCCATTCTCCAGCCCGTTACTTGTCTGACCAACTGCAGAATGGCCCTACATGTAGCAGATCCCTAAAAGACCCTAGGGATCTGATAGGGCTATTCTACAGCCTGTTATGTGTGTGGCAGAATGGCCATTTTCCAGCCTGTTACGTGTGTGGCGGAATGGCCATTCTCCAGCTTGTTACACATGTGGCAGACTGCAAAATGTTTATTCTCTAGCCTGTTATGTGTGTGGCAGAATGGCCATTCTTCAGCCTGTTATGTGTGTGGCAGAATGGCCATTGTGCAGCCTGTTACGTATGTGGCAGACTGCAGAATGGCCATTCTCCAGCCTGTTTATATGCGTGTGGCAGACTGTGGAATGGCCATTCTCCAGCCTGTCATTCGCATGTGGCAGACTGCGGAATGGCCATTCTCTAGCCTGTTATGCATGTGACAGACTGTGGAATGGCCATTCTCCAGCCTGTTATGTGTGTGGCAAACTGCAGAATGACCATTCTCCAGCCTGCTGCATGTGTAGCAGACTGCGGAATTGCCCTAGAGCGATAGTTTAGTAGCTGGAATAAAGACGAAGGAACTTATGTCTTATAGAATACAAATATTTGTATATTACAAAAGGTTTTATTTTTTTGGTGGGGCTGGAAGGAGGGGGATTTTTCTCCATCTAGTGTTGCACCAGTTATTGTTTTAAATTTAGTATGGATGAACCTCTGTAACACTACTTGACTTTTTCTGCCAAATTCTCATCAATCATTCAATCATAAAACGTATATGACAAAGTATTCTAGATTTTGGCATCAATTCACAAAGTATAGGCCTACTTAGCTAGATTTTTTAACTAATGTAATAAAGTATTTTGAAATAGATTAGTTCACACAAATAAAGGGGCCCATCAGCAAACAACCATAGATTCTAAAGCAATTAACTTTTATCTAATGTGGCATAATTCTTTTCCTGAATTTGCACCCCTGGAAAGCAAAACATAATATGACTAACAATACTTTGTTGTACAATGCAAATGATACGAAGACGATGAGTTAAAAGGAAAGTTTTAATATATTTGTCTTTCGGTATAGACAGATTGAGATTTGTTATTCATGACACTTTTTAAAGTACCTTTGGGGGTGTAAGGACTTATGAGATTTCAGTTAATAAATAAAGTTATATTTTCACATTTTTGTTTCAAGTTTAGAAGAAAAAAGTATGAAAAGATATAAATAAATTAGTGTACATGTGATGTCGTATAATCAAGTAAATGTAAGGAAAGAAATCACTCGGAGACTGCATCGTATAAAATGCCTCTCACCTTGTGTTCTGCTTCTCTTTTCAATATATACAGAGTTAACAAAAGAGTAAACAAAATTTGCATAACTTCATTTGCAGAACTTCATTTGCATACATTCCTTAAACAGGTGTTACACATACATTCTTTAAACAGGTGTTGCACATACATTCTTTAAACAGGTGTTGCGCATACATTCTTTAAACAAGTGTTGCACATACATTCTTTAAACAGGTGTTGTGCATACATTCTTTAAACAGGTGTTACGCATATATTTTTAAATAGATGTCACTCATGTGACACTTTTCCTTCACTTAAAATAAAGCAAGTATATTGAATAATCTTTATGCCATTTAGGACAACTTCTTACTTTCTTTCCTCAACAAATTAACCTCTGGCATGTAAACCATCAACATTTACAACGTGAAAGTTAAGTTCTTATTTACCACAAACAAAGTAGAGCAAGGTTAGAATGGATTAAATTATTATTGGTCCAATAGAATAGCATCTGTGGTCATGTTTTTTTTTTATCTAATTGACACATGGAAGTGTCATTTTCAGGTATTAGCAAACCTGATCATTTTATGCATGTAAATCATCAACATTTACAAGTGGAAGTTAAGTTCTTATTTACCACAAACAAAGTAGGGCAAGGTTAGAATGGATTGAATAATTAAAACAAGACTCAAGTTGTTATCATTTTTGCACCACTTTTAACAAAACAAAACTACTGGTCAAAAAAATGATCAAAACTTTTTCATTTGTTACGATATTATTTATGTATTTTTTTGCAATTGTTTGAATACTTAGTCCATGTTTGCTAATAAACCTACTTGGAACAGTAATAACTTTAAAAGTCACTTTTGATTCATGACTTAAAGTGAATCTAAAAGCCATCTTAAGATTGAAAAAAGCTGTAAGGCTTTCTGCCTTTACAATAGTTCCTCCAGGGAATAGAGTTGATTGCAAAAGGAGATTTTATTCTCACACTAACGGAAGTCATATTGTATTGTTAAAATAGCAAAGTAATGACGTATCGAAAAAGATGTCTTTAGAATGACAGGTAATTTGAGTGTTAAACTTAAACATATTCTCTTGAGTAAATTTTCCTTATTTGAATTAGATATTTGACTATAATCTTGACTTGTTTTAAAATGTAGATGGATCTCTTGATGGTCTTTCATACAATGTACGTTGTCTCATGCATGGTTCTTGATGCGTTGAGAAGAAACTTTCACCCCACAAAAGATCTTTAGGGCTGTCTTGATATGTTTAATATCGCGATATTTTGATATCGTTTTTTTAATGATATCAAAACTACCCTGACCAACATATGGTGATATGCAAGTTTCAAATGTAAACTGCATTATTAGAGCAAAACAGAATTTCAAAAATTTCAAATAAATGAGATTTTTACAGGATATTTGCAGCATATCTGATTTGTGAGCATGTGAAGCATAATGCGAACCTATGTAATGGCGATTTCGGATGGCCGGCCATCTGTCTGTCCATCCAGCTGTCCACAGTATTGCCTGAGATTTCCTCATAAATGTTAAAAATTTTGAGTTCCTCATGGAAGGCTGGATTTTCCTTACTAAATGTTTAAGTTTTTCAGACTCTTAAGACAAGTTGAAGAATAGTTTCCGTAAAAAGTCTACAAAACATTTGATATTTCTTTCGAAGATAACTGTAAGATGATATAATTTCCCAAAATTCTTCAGAGATCCTCAAGTGTCTGTGATAACACTGGAAGTTTAAAACCCTTAAACTTCTTCAAAATATTTGTGTACCAACGACTGTATCAGGCATGATTATTTAACTCCGCCTTTAGTATTGTGGTCATTTGCATAAAGTTGCTACAGTATATGAACTGGCAAGACTTTTTTACTTAGTATGCCCAGTCAGGGAGTGTGACAGGATGTGACTGCATATGGACATAGGGAGGGATGTCATATGGGACATGGATAGGGGCCATGCGGGACATAGGATAGAATATATACCATGTGGTATGTACCAAGGGCTATATGAGGAATGATTATTTGACTGGGCTTTTTTTTTCTTATTTAGTGGGTCATTTGCATATAAGTTATTATATAGATTGACAGACTTTCTAAATAGTGTGCTTGCTCAATCAGGGACTGTGATAGCTAGGATGAGACTTCTTATGGAGCCTATGGAACAGGGTGGGATGCCATGTGGGACATATGGTGGAATGCCATAAGAACATATGGTGGAATGCCATAAGGGACATAGGATGGAATCCCATGTAGGACATATGGTGGAATCCCATGTAGGAGATATGGTGGAGGTGGAATGCCATGTGGAACATGGAGTGCGTTGCTATGTGGGACATGGGATGCTATGTGGGACATGGGGTGCCATGTGGGACATGGGATGCCATGTGGGACATGGGATGCCATGTGGGACATGGGGTGCCATGTGGGACATGGGATACCATGTGGGACATGGGATGCCATGTGGGACATGGGATGCCATGTGGGACTTAGTGTGAGATGTTATTTTTATAATTGGCAGGGTCATATGATATGGGTGTCAGTTTGCATGGGTATTTGAAGCATGACAGTATTTACCGTTCTAGTTTTATAAAAATTAATAGTTGTTAGTTTCGTTTTTTAGCTTCTGGCCTCCAGCCCATAGCAATACATATACAGTACATCATGTACAGAGAGGTACAATGTATAAAGAACATAATAATACGTTAAACATAAGTTACCAAATTTGCCAATTACGATACATCAAAAGAAAGAAAGATTGAAATATTGTAAACACGATCCTTATTCTGCATGTGAAAGATAAAATTAATACAGATAGTTGTGCTATCAAGTCTCGGTAAGTACTTTTTCCATTAGTTGGAGAATTTGCTACAAACTGAAAGAAAATCAAATTTGTCTTGTACTTGATTTAAATTACTCATATTGTGACAGCCTTAGAAGTCCTATCAAATACTAAATGATTTAACCAAACTGTCAAATTATGGCCATGCTTTTGTTAGAAAGTGATAATTTTGAAAGAAAGTTGCAATTGGAACCTTCTGAGCTTCAAGAAAAAAGTTTGATATTCCAATAAGTTTACCAGAACTTTTTTTAATGGACTTTGACTGGTAGGCCAATTGATGCCAAAAATGGCATTGGTATCTAGACAGTGAATATAGCAAAATCAGTGCAAATGGTTTGGGCATGGGGGTTCTGAGACAGGCATGTATCCTCCACTTTGTTTATTTTGATAAAACAATAATAACAAACAATTGGATAAAAGTACCCCTTTGAAGTATTATTTCCCTTCCATATTGAAAATCGCTAATGAACTATAGTTTATCTTTCAAAATGTCCTTTTAAATATGCAGGTTGGCTCACCAGTATTTTGCAAAAGTGGTGTGTCAAATTAAGTGACTGGTGGGCCAAATGAAGTGACTGGTAGGCCAAATGAAGTGACTTGTGGGCCAAATGAAGTGACTGGTGGGCCAAACGAAGTGAGTGGTGGGCCAAACGAAGTGACTGGTGGGCCAAACGAAGTGACTGGTTGGCCAAATAAAGTGACTGGTGGGCCAAATGTAGTGACTGGTGGGCCAAATGAAGTGACTGGTAGGCCAAATGAAGTGACTTGTGGGCCAAACGAAGTGACTGGTGGGCCAAATGAAGTGAGTGGTGGGCCAAACGAAGTGACTGGTGGGCCAAACGAAGTGACTGGTTGGCCAAATAAAGTGACTGGTGGGCCAAATGTAGTGACTGGTAGGCAAAATGAAGTGAGTGGTAGGCCAAATGAAGTGACTGGCGGGCCAAATGAAGTGACTGGCGTGCCAAATGAAGTGACTGGTGGGCCAAATGAAGTGACTGGTAGGCCAAATGAAGTGACTGTTGGGCCAAATGAAGTGACTGGTAGGCCAAATGAAGTGACTTGTGGGCCAAATGAAGTGACTGTTGGGCCAAATGAAGTGATTGGTGGGCCAAATGAAGTGACTGTTGGGCCAAATGAAGTGAGTGGTGGGCCAAATGAAGTGACTGTTGGGCCAAATGAAGTGATTGGTGGGCCAAATGAAGTGACTGTTGGGCCAAATGAAGTGAGTGGTAGGCCAAATGAAGTGACAAGGGCCAAATGAAGTGACTGGCGGGCCAAATGAAGTGACTGTTGGGCCAAATGAAGTGACTGGTAGGCCAAATGAAGTGACTTGTGGGCCAAATGAAGTGACTGTTGGGCCAAATGAAGTGAGTGGTGGGCCAAATGTAGTGACTGGCGGGCCAAATGAAGTGACTGGCGGGCCAAATGAAGTGACTGTTGGGCCAAATGAAGTGACTGTTGGGCCAAATGAAGTGAGTGGTGGGCCAAATGAAGTGACTGTTGGGCCAAATGAAGTGAGTGGTGGGCCAAATGAAGTGACTGTTGGGCCAAATGAAGTGATTGGTGGGCCAAATGAAGTGACTGTTGGGCCAAATGAAGTGACTGTTGGGCCAAATGAAGTGATTGGTGGGCCAAATGAAGTGACTGTTGGGCCAAATGAAGTGACTGTTGGGCCAAATGAAGTGATTGGTGGGCCAAATGAAGTGACTGTTGGGCCAAATGAAGTGAGTGGTGGGCCAAATGAAGTGACTGTTGGGCCAAATGAAGTGATTGGTGGGCCAAATGAAGTGACTGTTGGGCCAAATGAAGTGAGTGGTAGGCCAAATGAAGTGATTGGCGGGCCAAATGAAGTGACTGGCGGGCCAAATGAAGTGACTGTTGGGCCAAATGAAGTGACTGGTAGGCCAAATGAAGTGACTTGTGGGCCAAATGAAGTGACTGTTGGGCCAAATGAAGTGAGTGGTGGGCCAAATGTAGTGACTGGCGGGCCAAATGAAGTGACTGGCGGGCCAAATGAAGTGACTGTTGGGCCAAATGAAGTGACTGTTGGGCCAAATGAAGTGAGTGGTGGGCCAAATGAAGTGACTTGTGGGCCAAATGAAGTGAGTGGTGGGCCAAATGAAGTGACTGGCGGGCCAAATGAAGTGACTGGCGGGCCAAATGAAGTGACTGTTGGGCCAAATGAAGTGACTGTTGGGCCAAATGAAGTGAGTGGTGGGCCAAATGAAGTGACTGTTGGGCCAAATGAAGTGAGTGGTGGGCCAAATGAAGTGACTGGTGGGCCAAATGAAGTGACTGGTGGGCCAAATGAAGTGACTGGTGGGCCAAATGAAGTGACTGGTGGGCCAAATGAAGTGACTGGTGGGCCAAATGAAGTGACTGGTGGGCCAAATGAAGTGACTGTTGGGCCAAAGGAAGTGACTGGTGGGCCAAATGAAGTGACTGGTGGGCCAAATTGTATACTGTATGTAAAAAAGGTTTGGAGCTTACTGTAAGCAGATTTAAGCAAAAATGAGCTTGTGAATTTTACTGCCACCTTGTATGAGCTCACAAAGGGCTTTAAATGAGCTCAATTGTAATAGAATCACTATTTTATTCACTTTCCTGAAAATATCAAGTTACAAATTTTACTTACCATAAAGAATGGTGTATTTCAAAGCATAGGTGGGATTTGAGGGGGTTGGGTTGGGCAGAGAGGCACTTGCCCCCTTTCCCCCCTTTTTCAGTATCTTTTGTATAATAACTGTTTTGTATCTTAGCATAATTTTTAGTTTTGTCCCCTCTTTTTTTTTAATACTTTTCCCCCTACTTTCGGTAGGCAAATCCCACCCATGTTTCAAAGTATCACATTTTGGGACAAAACTATTGAGAAGCTTTATTCCTCTCTTTATTTCCTTATTCATAATATATTATATATATATTTTTTTATATATATATATTTATTTATATATATATATATATATATATATATATATATATATATATATATATATATATATATATATATATATATATATATATATATATATATATATATATATATATATATATATGTATATATATATATATATATATATATATATATATATATATATATATATATATATATATATATATATATATATATATATATAATATATATATATATATATATATATATAAATATATGTATATATATATATATATATGAATATATATATATATATAAATATATATCTATATGTATATATATATATATATATATATATATATATAGATACATATAAAATATATATATATATATATATATATATATATATATATATATATATATATATATATATATATATATATATATATATATAGATATATTTGTCTGTCTGTATGAATGTATGTATGTATGAACCTGTTTAGACCCACAAACTGATGACATTCGTATGTTTACACATCTTCAAAGCAATGACACACACAACTGATGACTTCCTCTGTTGTTTTTAGTTCTAAAAAATGGCTGTTTTCCAAAACTATTATGACTAAAACACTACTCTAGTTCAGTATTTTTGCATTTTGGTACATGTCACCTGTTAGATAGGATAAGTTAAAAATATGTGTAATACCTAATTTCCTAATACCGCCATACCATGTGTGTTGTACATTGCTATGTCACCAGTTATATATCTTTGTGCCCATGTCATCAGTTGTAGGGTCTACACATGTATCTCTCTCTCTCTGACGAGCTGCCAATTGTACCAACAATAAGAAAGTCAGGAACAAAATTTAATTAAGATTGTCACTGCAAGTGTTCTATGTTACTTATGACATTACCCTCTCTCCAAGGTCTTCCCTAAAACAAAATACTTTTGTAAGTGGATTTGATGGGTAGATAGTCTAGCGGTCATTCTTGTCTAGAGCTGAGCTGTCTCTAATGTGCTGTTAAATCACAATCACCTTCAGGTTACCTCAAGGTAGAGGTTTGTCAAGGACATTGATGGGTTAACATGTTTATTTGAGGAAAATAAGCAGAAACAAAGTTATTTTGGGAAAAAATGCTTATTTCTCTGGCAGATCACTTGAAGTTCAGGCAACTACAGTACTACTTTTTTTTACAAAGGAATAAACAATTCTTGAAATTTCAAAAAACAGAAATAGAGAAAATGATGATGGAAGGATCCCTATTTATATGCTTGATAATTCATTGTAAGAATTATTTAAATATGTAGTGCATAGTTACAATGTGTTTTACATTGAAATTTAATTGAAACTTTGACACATGCAAATATAGAAGAATAAAAAAGAAAAAATATAATGTGGTGTACATGTATATATGTATTCATGTATGGTAAGAAAGCTAAATTTTGATTAGTCAAAAGTGGCCAGCTGACCTAATGTAGTAAATTTAAATGATCTAAATGATATATATATATATATATATATATATATCATATTATATATATATATATATATATATATATATATATATTCCATTAATAATCCATATAATAAAAACACAAAAATGAAGAAATATAGGCCTAAAAGGAATTGCCGTTCTTTATATATATATATATATATATATATATATATATATATATATATATATATTGCTGAAAGGGATCCTGTAATAGTTATTTCAAAAAGAAACAAAATTAGTTAATAAATTGTAAATTTGTCATTTTAGCCAATAAGTGATTTTTTAGTTCACACACATAAATGAACAGGCATCCTGCACAAGGGTGTAGGGCTTTAGGGCCCCCAATTAAAAATGTGAGTGGGTGGAAGTATGCTTCTGCCACCCCCTCCCCCTCACCCCCCACTTTTTAGGCAGAAAACCCCTTATTGGGCTTATTTGTACCCTCTGTGAAATATATAAACTTTTTCGGCGCTTGTTCTGATTTATTCGATTATAATATGTCGGTTTAATCCTGGGTCCGATTTTAGTTTCCCAATAATAATCATTTAAATTGACCACACTTGGTCGTAAAATGTAGCTTTACATCGTATACACTGACTTAGCATTTGGGTATGTGTAACATACAGCATGCAGTTAGTACATGTACATGCAGGTGACAGGTCACTGCACTGCGAGCATGCCTTATGCTAACTTATGTATTCTTCTTTGTTGAAAAAAGAAAAAAACTCCCACAATTGTGAAAATAAATGGCAAAAAATGAGACTTTTGAATGAGGAGGGGGTTGAAGTTTGTGGTAAATAAAATTTCAGCCCACCCCCACAAGAAAATTATTGTTCCTACGCCGTTGATCCTGCATGATAGTGCCACACCATCTATAAGGTTAATTTTGACAGTGAATGATGAATTATAGGTTAAAGAAGGGATATCATCTCACAAAAATTCCGTGACCTTCTCCAATAAATCTGCATCACTTCCACGGCTGTCACAATTAAATTGGCTTGTCCATACATGGTTGGTGATTATAGAAACATTTCGACCAATCAGAAACTTTGGATTGTATCGTATTCCTGATCTCCATGGTATCCACTTGCACACGATATCTGGTCCTTAACACTACAGTATTCTGTATGTCAAAGAAACAAATTTCTACTCCTGTATATTCAATAAGGGCTTTGCTCCTTTAGTTTATGCGGTTGATAAGTTTAAAAGTTGAAAATATATTGTGATGCAAAATTCATTAAAGATCATGCAATTAACTGAGCACTTTGATTTCAGAGCTAACATTAATAGTGATGTAAAACATAATTCTTTTGCCAAAAATAATCAGGAGTTATAATATTTTCCCATTAATTCCCTGAATACAAATTTAATGTCATGGTTTTGACGACAGCATATTTATCAGATTATGTCACAATGCATGCATGGTAAACACTAATCAAAAAATATTCATCATTTCTGTTGTGATTATAATTTTGAAAATATAGATATTTCTCCTGAAAAGTGATATTCACCCCTTGGGTGAATGGAAGAGTATACTGTAGTTAATTATTGAAATACAAAGTATGAACTTCTGACTTCATATTTTGAGGATGTAAAGAACGTAATTTTAAACTTGATGGATTAATTACCATGCAATTCTTAACTGGAAACTCCCTGACCATGCATCTTAACTTACATGGTAGTTCAGCTTGCACTCACCTAGTTTTGAAGGAAAATTTTGAATATGGTTTAGAAGTTCAAAAGGGTGTGAGGCAATAGTCTATTGAACTGTAATCTTTGCTGATTATTGTAGTAAGTAGAATGCTGAAACAGATTGGGCAATGTAAGGCACTGGAAGTAAAGCTGATGACTAGGTTGGTCAGTGTAGTCTATTCCAATGATTTTTAATGTGTATTTACAAAGAAAGAAACATATCATTGTGGTACTTCCAAAACAATTTAAATGTATTTTGAAAAATATTTCATTATCATCATCATCATCATCATCATCATCATCATCATCGTCATCATCATCATTTCGCTGCGGAGCAGGTGACCACCACTAGGGTATATGACTTAACTTCCATCACCATCCAACACTTTAAATATATAGTGAACCCATCAATCTTGTTTCAGATTTCAAATATCTTGGTTCTAAAATGGCATCCGTTGTAAGCGACCTTTAAGACGAAAGTCTTTAGCATGGTGCACTTTTTGAAAACTAAAACATCTGTGGAGAAGTCCTCAACTATCAATCCATCTCTGCAAAAGTGAAATTATTCTACACTACCTGCATGACTATCCTCCTCTATGGCTGTGAATCCTGGGTGTTGTCCCAAGACATGGAGTGCAAACTCAACGCTTTTGCTACCTCTTGCTTTAGGATTATGCTAAATATCAAATGGAGAAATCGTGTCTCAAATGCCAGCATAATGACATGAGCAACACTGAGCCTCTTATCCACTGTGTAGGAATCGCCATCTGAGAATCTTGGGACACATCCTTCGTCTCCCAGAGGAGGAGCCTGCTAGAAGATATGCTCTCTGCATACCAACTCATGGCAAAAGAGACTGGGATGTCCATGCATCTCTTATGTTCAACTACATTCAACGTATGTGAGGGTATGATATGAAGACATCCAAGCTGAACAGATAGCCACAATTGCCAGAGATCGCTGTGCATGGAGAAATCTTGTGGTTGCCTGCTAAAAAATATTTACCCCTTTCTAAATTATGGGAAAGATTTAAAATAGTTTAACTAGTGAGATTTGCTATAACATGCACTTTACTTGAACAGGTGTACCTAATAATTTTAATATTAAAAACTGAAGATTTATTTTCAATATAAAAGAAAATGTTTTGGAAGTGCACAATTGATATCACATTTCATTCTGCACCAAAAACTTCTCAAAGAAGAATCTTTTAAATGCAGTAACTTCTAAGCAGAATAAGATATCAATATGATTGATAGTCCTCTACAATGGTGTGGCTAAAGTGTGCGGGAGGAGGGGGGCGCAGGAGGAAATTCCTCCCCCTCCTCCCATTTTCGCAAAACTCAATATTTGCAAAATATAAACTATCAGTCTTAGTAGAGTTCAATTATACCAGCCATCTTGGGAAAAAGGATTACAAAATTTGCGGAAACGGAATTTCTAATTTACGTCTACAGTTACCAAATTTCCTACTTTTTCCTAAATCTATCAGAATTTTTACTCAAAATTTCTGACTTTTTCCTCAAAATCTCTGAAAATTTTGCCAAATATATCCGACATTTCCTAAAAGTTCAGTATTTACTTAATATCTGACATTTTCCACAAAATATGTGACTTTTTCCTCAAAATATTCCAACGTTTTTTTCAAAAATCTGAAATATCTTACTTTTTGCAGAAAATGTTTTCCTCAAAATATTGGACTTTTCCCTCAATATTTCCAAAACGAGGGAGGGGGTGATAATTTGTATGGTTTTCCACCCCCCACCCCCTCCTGAAAAGAAAGGATAGATACGTTACTGGTCCTCTATCATATAACTGCACATAAATTAATAGGAATATTTCCTTAATCGGAATGGTGGTTTATCTAGTGTATACAAAATTTGTATGGTATTCCCCCCCCCCCTCCCTGAAAAATGTATAGATATGCCACTGGTCCTCTATCATATAACTGCACATAAATTAACAGAATATTCCCTTAATTGGAAGTAAATGGTGGCTGAGCTAGTGCATATATGTCCCAGGAGAAATTCCAGTTGGGATTTTCAACGGATTTTTTCCAACCAGAATTGATGAAAACCCCAACTTGATCCAAGTTGGGAGCAGTTTATCCCAGTTGGAATATGTTTCAATCCCAGTTGGTAATATGTTTAATCCCAGTTGGGAATATTCAATCCAATTTGGGACCAACTGGTCTCAACTGGAATTTTCCTCTGGAGTACAGTACCAGTTTAGTTAAGGTTTTTGATTTTGTATGTATGAAGTGGAATCTATAGGTTTGGTTTAGCCATTTGAATCAGATTGTGCAATGCATGGCAGGAGATGCAAAGTTAAGTTAACTTACTGAATTAGGATGTTCATTGTATGTAGCAGGAATAAAGTTTGAGCCTACTTAATTAGATGTATCAATGCATACTGGAAAGTGGATTAGGTTGCATGGTCAGTATAGACAGTACTGGAAGTAAACTATAGTTGGGTCTTTGGCTTTCTTTGTAACCATATCTTAGTTTCATACATTTTATTTTTTGAATTGCTGATGTTATGTCTAAAAATATTCAATTACTTGTGTAAAATTGTTTGTATAATCTGTATACAAAACATTCTTGGGTCTTTTTTTGCAAACAAGCTTGTTATGAATTTGTTTACTTCTTCAAAGATAGGTTTTTTTTTCCACTTCGTTCATCTCTCCCACACAACTCTCCCCCTCTCATTCAATGTTCTGGTGCCCATAGTCCCACCTATCTTTAATTGAAGATGCACACAGCTAATATGGTTCTCTAATTGGTTCTCCGTAATACAGAGTTCTACTTGAAAATTATCAGAAGATTACTTTTGACTTTTGGAAGGAACTGTTTCCAGCACTTAGCCAGATTGTCATCTTATTTTGCTTATTATCTTTTCATTTAGTTTTATTTCTGTTTTCAATCGATCAAATGTTTGTGACATTAAACATATGAATACAGATAAGTAACACACGGAATATTAGTAATGACAAATTAAAGCAAAACAAGTGTGCAGCTAGAGGGAATAGTGTCAAGTAATTATTTCTTGTCATGATCTGTAAAAATAATGATAATGTATTGTTTGCTTTGATTATTATGATGTATTATAATATGAGGAAATGATTGGGAAAAATGTTTAAGATGTAAGGTTTTTGAACTGACTATCATAAATGTTGCCATTAAACAGGGATGTAGCCAGAGCTTTGGGTTTAGGGGGAGCATTAGGATGACAGCTCCGATGACATATTACACTTGGTTTGGGCGTTACCAATTGTACTATTAACCACATGATTTTTGGATGTAGCTAAGGGTCATAGCAGATTTCACCCTAAAAAAATTGGGGAGGGTCTATTTTCAGCACTTGCAAAAATCACTGTATCAATTTACCTTGGTTTTCTTTGAAAAACATTTGGGGATACATGCCGCTCCCCCCCCAACCCTGGCACCCCCTCCCCTGGGCTATGTGCCTGCCATTAATAAATACAAACCAGTCTCTGCACTTTCAAACTCCCAATCGTTTAAGATCCTTGGACGGTAGAAGCAACAGTGGGCTTTTTGTGATAATTTGTGGGCATTTCTTCCACATCCAATCAAATTTTGTGATGTTTAACTTCTGCAAACGTTAGGCCTTGGTAGGGTATGTACGATAGCGACACAATTGGTCCTACATTTACCCTAAAGCTTGATATTTTTAGCAGATAAAGTAGCCTAGGCCTAGGAGGCTGCATGGCTAATAATGTAGTAATGTATGACTATGAAAATTGAACTGTAACATAAGTGTAATAATAAACCCTTTTTCAAGATACCATACCCTGATTTTGCACTTGCCTAACGACACTAGTAAGATTCGACATGAGAACTCATTGCTGAATTATAACCAAATAACCATTTAAATGCATTCCAACCATGAAAAGACGCCAACTCCAAGCAAAGTTTACTGGGTAACCACGTTTACAAGAAAAAATAGTAACGAAATAAACTGCATTTGTTAAGCCCTAACAACCAGCCGATTACGATACACACCTCGGCCTATATGCATAATCGGCAGTGCAGCATATCTATGAATATTGAAATCTAGACATAATGTATGCCATTGTTTGTATATATCCTATACAAGACACACACTGGATTATTTTGGAGACTCCAAAAAAATACGTCCTCACTTTCGGGTTGAGTGCTCCTTTAATTTCTTAAAAATGGATCAAATATCATGAAATCATAGCAACAAATTTCCGTCCCAAAATGTTAAAAATTGCCTATATAGCTTTCAGGTATTCATATGTGCAATTTTTTTGTGCAAATTTGTTATGAGACAGACACTCCTAGTTTTTTTTTATATATATCCATTATTTTTGATCATGTATCATCATAACTTTTTAAAAGCCATCCCCCTCCCCCCCACCCTTCAAAAAACCCCTAAAAAACTGAATTCTTGTGAAAGACTGAAACAGTGGATAAAAGTACAATGATTTTGAGCTGTATGTCTTTTCCTCTTAACATAGCAAATTTTGTATGTATAAGAATCCTCCATGAGGTACCCAGAACAAATTTGAAACTATTTTCACAACCACCTTTTTTTTTTACCAAGAACATGTTTCAAATAGAGGGGAATATGTGCAGAAAGGTCATCAACCTACATTAGTATGTCATATTATCGCAGTATCGAATGACTGTTACAGTATTCCATTATTATACATTTCCTTCCCTCCTTTCATACGTACATTAGAAGAAAATTTTGTTTAATGTGACACCATAAGGATTAGAGTGTAACCATATTGACAAAAAAGACCCGGGGCTTGAAAGAATTCCCTAAGTTACGAAGGCATGCCTTACACATATGCATAGATTTATGTCATTGATCTGTGGATACATTCCATCTTGCTTTTAAAACAAGACCGCAGATGAAGAAAAAAAGTGCAAAGTCTGTCGAGGCGGAGTCTGCAACCTGCAGGAGATTTTCATTAATTGTGAAATGAGTACTCTGAACTGAACTGAAAGGTGAAATATTTCATAAGAACAATTGCTTTTTTCCGTCGCTGGCTAGATAAAAAGTTATTGTCTCACGGGAGTGAATTTCGTTTGGCCCCATGTCGCAAATTTGCTTCATAAGAAGGCATGTTGAAAATCTTGTAAGATTTTACGCAACTTGATTTTAGATTTTTTCCTTCCTGTTTTTGTGTTAAGAAGAAACGGATGACAAATTTTGTTCAAGTTTAGAAAAACAATGATTTTAATTGGTTGCATATTTGTATATAAATAAATAAATGAATAAATTAAGAAATAAAAATATTTAATGAATAGATTAAAGTTATAATTTTTGCAGATTGTTATATTTTGGTAGTAAGATATTCGTGCAGTTTGTTGGCCTTTAGCTTTGCAGTATCTGGTGACATGTATTTTGTATGTATAGTAGATTACCGTATATATATATATATATATATATGTATATATATATATATATATATATATATATATATATTTATATATATATTTATATATATATATATATATATATATATATATATATATATATATATATATATATATATATATATATATGTGTATATATATATATATATATATATATATATGTATATATATATATATATATATATATATATATATATATATATATATATATATATATATATATATATATATATATATATATATATATACATATATATATATGTATATATATATATATATATATATATATATATATATATATATATATATATATATATATATATATATATATATATATATATATATATATATTGATATATATATAGATATATATATATATATATATATATATATATATATATATATATATATATATATATATATATATATATATATATATATATATAGATATGGGTATATATATATACATATATGTATATATAAATATATATATATATATTTATATTATATATATATATATATATATATATATATATATATATATATATATATATATATATATATATATATATATATATATATATATATATATATATATATATATATATATATATATATATATATATATATATATATATATATATATATATATATTTATTTATTTATATATATATAATAGGGGTTCCACTTGTAGCAATGCAATTGTTAATGTCTATGGACAATTAAGAAGGGGCAACATTCAATAGCTAAATTGTATTACAATTAAGTAGAAACCATAATACAAAAAGCAAAAGTTCCCATAAAACTATAATTTTAGCATACCTCCTTGACAATTAACATCTCTGAGTTAGAAAATAAACCCCACCCACCACAAATCTGCAATCATGCATTACCAATTTATTGACATTTAGAATTTCATGTGGCCTGCCGCAAGTTTTGATGCATTTGTGGCACTTCTCCAGATCTTTCAAGTTTTTAGCAAAAGAAATAAATAAAATTCTGTTTGCTTATCATTCCGGGTAATGGGAATCAGATTTACAAAGCCTGTAGCGGGCACGTAGGTGCAATTTTTGTTCACCATCTTGTTATCACTCGGTATTTTTGTGCAGTATTTGTTTTGTGCAGTATTTGTTTTGTGCAGTATTTGTTTTGTGCAGTATTTGTTTTGTGCAGTATTTTGCACTTACTGCAGTATTTTGCATTGACTGCATGAGTGTGCACCACTAGCTAACTGTACTGTACCAGTATCGTGTAGGAGTTTTGCCCCACTTAGTTACGCAGATTTTGCTAGGCAAATTTATGCGGTAGTTGGTTGAAACAGCTGTCAACAACTAACTCAGTGAGGTTAATTCCAACACGCCTAATATATTGTACAGTTTATTCCTCATACAAATCCTATCTCTCAAGAATACTAGGCCCACTGAGTATTATCCCAAAAAACCTCTTTCTCACTTTTGATCTGTATTTCTTATTTGTATTTTACACACTTGAGGACTATCTACCTTCTTTCTGACTAATTTCACCCAGTGGTCATATCATTGTTTGCAGTTTTAATCAGACTGAGCATTCATTGTTTGAATTCCATTTAGGCAAGATTCACATTCCAACATTTCCCTTTTACACCAGAAATAAATTGTTTTGAATTTTCTCAAGAACATTTTCTTTCAGGGCATTAATTCATTATTCAGCAAAAAGTTTTAGCGAAGTCACGAAAGAGCACACCCCAAGTGGGCCCCCCACCCTTCCATTTCTGCCCTTCTTCTGTTCCAATATGTCCCATATTCAAATGGGACATAACCTTCTTTCTTTAGCCTTCTTCCTTAAGCAGTAAGAAAGCCACACACAAAATTTCAACCAAATCCAATCATCTTTTCTTGAGATATGTTGACAAACAAATAGACAGACAAACAAACGCAGGCAAAAACATTGGATGAAGGTAATGAAACACAGTGAATTATATCAAAGTAAAAATTTCTGTACCTCACATTGCGAAGGAGAATTTATTCATAATTTGAAGGGTTTTACAACAACTGGAGTATGTCTCACAGACTCGCACCCCAAGCCACTTCAAGAATGACACATAAAAGTGCTTAGGAGGACTGCGTTCTGTTGTCTACGTTTCTTCCTGTTGGGCTAGTACTAGTTGAAAAACGATTCAAATGTTGGTATTTATTCCCAAATTACATGATGTGTCGTTTGTGTCTGCCAATGGATGATCGAGTTACTTTACTCACTTATGATCTGATAGGATGTTAAAAGTAGTTCTTAAGGCAGTTTAGAATTCACAGATATTAATGCCTTGTATCCGTATACCATAAGCACAGTTCAAAAGAGAACCAAATATGATGGTAGTATTTGACGTATTCTTGGTTATAATTCATTTTGAAGGACACAAGTTCTTCCCAGTAGGCTTATTTCAAATCTCTAGAGTTTATACAGTAAAATAAACCTGCTTTCATACATTTATAGTTGATTAAACATTACGCTGAGATTTATTTCACTTTGCTTAGTTCTCGTATAAGTTATGATAAAAGTGGGGAGTTCAAAACTTGGTGTACATTCACAGAGTCTATGAAGAGTGAAAATCTATTTCAGCCCCAGTAGCAAATGGCTACAATCCTTGAATATCATTTGACCTGGGTTGAAGGCCCAATCCATCTTATCTCAATGGTCAATGTGTCATGTTGTATATTGCGTTATGATGCATGTCTAGGCTTGCTTTTTCATCTTTCAATGGTGTCTCCATGCAGGCCCTCTTTGTTGCAGATTATAAAATTTGAAAAAATGCACATGTAAAATTCTCAGGGGCACAAAGAGAGTTGCGATGCCCCAGCCAAACTAACATTTGGGGAACCTTTTATCTCAAATAATTCTAAAGTGCAAAACAAAAAAGGTCTCCAGCTATTTTTAGTCCCATACCGTTTTTGCCATTGTCAAGCATGGGCTTTTGCCGATATTTGCTTCTACATATTATGTTTTTTATGGTCATTTTACTTTTTTGGTCTCCCATATATATACTCCGGTACAGTTGGGGCTCCTGGGTCTTGAGCAATTTTCCCCCTTCCCCCTTCCACTCTCGTTTGGCCCTGATGATTTGGCCAAAATTAACAAAAATACTGTATAAGATTTGTGTGAAACACATGCAGGCACTGTTCTTTTGGGGTATTTTTTGCTATACATGACACTAAGTTTATATCAATACATTGTGAGATGCTTTGATATCCTCAGAAAATGTGCTATATTGGCAACTACTGGTATTATTTATTAATATAACAATATAATAAACCTACATAGCTGTTTGCCCCAATTATTTTGCCACATTTTTTTTTCCTTTTCACAGAAGCCACAATTACTTTTCCCTTGTGCACTTGACAGACAATGAGATATGTTACAAGTTGAAATGAATTCGTTATGTTGTCAATTTCGCTTCTTAAATTGCAAATTTATGGGATAAGTCCAGAAGGGATTTTTTTTGGTACACATTCGAGAAGTTTATTGGAATTGTAAATCAGATAGAAAAACACAACGTTGTCTTGTTTGGTTTTGACATCTGCATATCTAAAGTTGTACTAAAAAAAGATACTACAAGTCTTAAAATAACTGCTGTGGCTGGTATTTATTGATTTTTTTTTCTGGCAGTTGACTCTGAAAATCAGGTTGACCATAAATAGTATCTTGTGGAACTGTTTCCTGGATGTATATATGTGCAATTTGTCATAGAAGGAAAGTATAGAAAATGCTTTCATGGCAAGTATTGCCAGCTTAGGTTCAAATACAGTAGTTCTCAAAGATTTTCATAATTTTTTTAAACCTTTCTTCAGTAGTGTGAAAGAACCTTTTGCTGCTCTTTCACTGTCGGTACAAATCGTTAGTTATAAATTTTATGTCCAGTGATCAAAACATCATGCTAATTGGTAGAATTCCTATTTTACTTCCATTGGCAAGTTCTTGTATATAACGACTAATCATTACCAAATCAAAGTTACAAGGTATAAAGGAAGACTGAAATATCATTAGCCAATACTTCTCCATTGATTATGTGTTCTGTAGAAGAAAATTGCCTATTGTATGTCTTTATAAGTATTTGAGTAATCTATTGTTAGAGGCCTTGACCCTTAAGTTGATAAACCCCACAACTTTGGAACTCTGCCCTAAATAGGCCCTTGGATGCCTGTGGCATAAATAAATTCATACACGAAAGTTATTATTGCCTGAATTTGAAAGGACAAAATGTTCAGAATCACATGAGGGTTTTGAGCCATCTTCAGGCTTCAACTATTTATTTCACAAACATGTTTGGGTTTTCATTTATGAATAAATGTGAACTGTTCCCTCTGTATAGACATTACAAACCGAGTTTAGCCGAACGTGATTTCTTTAGTACTTCGACCAATCAACTGCTGGGGGAATTTTATCTTTGTTTCCCAACCAATGAGGTGCAGGCTTGAGGCAAAAAATTGTAAGCAGCAGTACCAGCATGTATTACCTTCATGTATTACGCATGTACGATGTGTGCGCTTGGAAACATTTTTTCTTACGCTTATTCCCATACCGTGCGTGAATTGTGCAGGCGGCCAAGATTCCTCCAGTATTTGATTGTCAATAAGATTTTCTCAGTATACGATTGGTTCATTGTGGACATGTGAATCTCGGCCATATTATTTATGGTGTGGTGGAAATTCACATTTTTTTTTACTATTTTTTATTGTAGTGATTAAACATTTGGAATTTCAGGAAATCTAGTATTGTTGTTTCCCAGAGAGGTTGTGACTAATTTTTTGCCTATATCAAATTGTTTTGCTCATTTATTAATACTTTTTAAAGTTTTAGAACATTTACAATTTTCTGTTTGTTGCCTTGTTTAATGGAAAGTTATTTGTTGATTGAAGATGAAACAACATGTAATTTTTCAGTGATTTGTATGTAATGTTGATGTTGCTGCTACTTTCAGTGGTGTTATGTAATCTTGATGTTGTTGCTACATTCAGTGGTGTTATGTAATGTTGATGTTGTTACATTCAGTGGTGTTATATAATGTTGATGTTGTTGCTACATTCAGTGGTGTTATGTAATGTTGATGTTGTTGCTACATTCAGTGGTGTTATGTAATGTTGATGTTGCTGCTACTTTCAGTGGTGTTATGTAATGTTGATGTTGTTGCTACCTTTAGTGGTGTTATGTAATGTTGATGTTGCTACATTTAGTGGTGTTATGTAATGTTGATGTTGTTGCTACTTTCAGTGGTGTTATGTAATCTTGATGTTGTTACATTCAGTGGTGTTATGTAATGTTGATGTTGCTACATTCAGTGGTGTTATGTAATGTTGATGTTGTTGCTACATTCAGTGGTGTTATGTAATGTTGATGTTGTTACATTTAGTGGTGTTATGTAATGTTGATGTTGCTACATTCAGTGGTGTTATGTTATGTTGATGTTGCTACATTCAGGGGTGTTATGTAATGTTGATGTTACATTTAGTGGTGTTATATAATGTTGATGTTGTTGCTACATTCAGTGGTGTTATGTAATGTTGACGTTGTTACTACATTTAGGGGTGTTATGTAATGTTGATGTTGCTCATTCAGTGGTGTTATGTAATGTTGATGTAATTGCAGCAGTGGTGTAATGTAATGTTGATGTTGCTACATTTAGTGGTGTTATGTAATGTTGATGTTGTTACTACATTCAGGGGTGTTATGTAATGTTGATGTTGCTCATTCAGTGGTGTTATGTAATGTTGATGTTGTTGCATTCAGTGGTGTTATGTAATGTTGATGTTGCTACATTCAGTGGTGTTATGTAATGTTGATGTTGCTACATTCAGTGGTGTTATGTAATGTTGTTGCTACATTCAGTGGTGTTATGTAATGTTGATGTTGCTACATTCAGTGGTAAATATGTAATGTTTATGTTGCTACATTTAGTGGTGTTATGTAATGTTGATGTTGTTACTACATTCAGTGGTGCTATGTAATGTTGATGTTGTTGCTACATTCAGTGGTGTTATGTAATGTTGATGTTGTTGCTACATTCAGTGGTGTTATGTAATGTTGATGTTGTTGCTACATTCAGTGGTGTTATGTAATGTTGATGTTGTTGCTACATTCAGTGGTGTTATGTAATGTTGCTACATTCAGTGGTGTTATGTAATGTTGATGTTACATTCAGTGGTATTAAATAGATTTTAAAGTAAATGAATGAATATGTACACTTAAATATATTTTTCAATTTGTCATAGTCATGATAGAAAATGATAAGAGTTTGTGTCATACCTTGGAACTTTTCAATTTAGGAATGACCTTATTTAAGCTGTTTAGTTTGCAAAAGATATATTTTCTTTGTTTTGCACTTTAGTAAAGTGAAACTTTATGTTTGTCATTTTTATAATTCATTTAAAAAGCTTAGGTAGTGTCACTAATGCACATTAAAATACTCAAATTGTCTCTTTGGGCATAAGTTTGCTGTGTAGTTTGCAAAAGAAATATTTTCTCATTTTTCACCTCTGTCAAATTTTTGCATCTGTCATAATTGACTTTAAAGGGAATTATGTTGTGCCATTAATGCCCATGAGAATACTAAAATTGTCGATTCAGACATGACTTTATAATATAAGCTGTTTAGTTTGGAAAGAGATATTTTCTGGGTTTATTTGCACCTCAGTAAAATGAAACCTCTTTTCATTTTTGTATTTGTCATAATTGATTTAAAGTTTAAAGTAGTGCCATTAATGCATATGAGAATACTCAAATTTTCTCCTCAAGGAGAGAAAAAGAATTATCATCTTATCTAGACATATTCCTGGATGGATGTTAAGCTTTTAAGTGGTTGGATTGAAAGGAATCAATTTCTAAATCAAATTACCATCATTTTGATTCTTTTCCAAGAAGGTGGTTTTTGGAAAAATTTTATACAAATAAATCATATATTTTTACCCATTTTTTTAATTCTTAATTTTGTTAATGGTACATAACAGGTGCAAGTTCCGGTGCAAGTCTCTCAATAGCTTTGAAATAGAATATTTTGAACAATTTGTTAATTGGCTCATTCACTTATAAAAATCTCTGGCAATTTCTTCCCAGAATTTCTTCAACGGGTAATAAGGTTTAAAGACTAATTGGCGCTGAAGGTGTTTAACTTCATGGAATTCTCAGTTTGAACTGTTGACGGGTCAGAAGAAGTTAATTACTGTGCTGTTTTAGACCATTAAAGTTTCAGAAGAATTATGGTGCAAGTACTGTACCATACACAAGAGTTTACTTACATTAATTTGCTAGAAACATGTTGTTGCTTTAAAATTGGTTTGTAGTTAACGGGGCACTAGACCAAAACATTACGACGCAATTTTCTAGAGACTCTCAAGTATTTTGATCCAGGAAGAGAGTTGCAAAACTCCTCTAACACCCATGACCAATATTTATACCAAGTAAGTTATCTAAGATTCATAAACAGTTAGGTATTAGTACTTCAGGGGCAAAACAGGTCAATTAATATTTGAAAAAATGACACCCTCACTTATGGGTCTATTTCTCCTTTAAAGTTGTTTTAAAGTATTCTAACATAGCCTGCCTCAGCCGCCACTGCCTTTGAGTCACCACTCATCTGCTCTGATTGATCTGTTTCCTTTGTGCATGCCCCTACTCTGATAATGATTATGGTAATAGGAAGCAAAATTTACTATCAGGTGACTTCATATGCGCGAATAGGTGACGTGATTCAAATTCTATCACGTACCTTACAGACCGCAAAATTTGATTCAGCCAACTCACTGTTTGACTCATGTTGTTTACGTCATAATTATTAAATTAGAGGGCGCCCTTCCACAATTACCATTTTGGGTAAGTTTTTTTTATCCAGAGAACATTGCTATATAATGCCATATAGTGCTAAATACCTTTTGTAGAGTCTGTAATGGGGGTGGTGAAATTAGGGCAGATGACCTCCCACAAAGTGGTGACCTAGAGGCAGTATGGTAAAACGCATTCTACATGTTACGGGTAGGGATGTGCCTTTTTGATTATTTCATTAAGCCATAAACGATCATCTTTATTGATCATTTATCGACTAACCAATAACACGCAGAAAAGTCCAATGAAATCAAGCTTATTGTTTATGTTGTATCTTGTTGCACACACTGTGTGTACATACAGTACAGTATAAGGCCTGTTTAGTAGAGTAAACAATTAGCATGTGTGGCATCATAAATCTGGCAATTTACTCTAACAAACACATCTTTGTAACAAAAAACAACAAAATAGTAGTAATGATAATGATAGTAACGATTGTTTATTGGTTAAGCGATAAACAGTCGTATTCCTAGTTACGGGATAGGGGTTATGAATTCAAGTGCTGGGAAAATGTTAAAGAGACAGGAGGTCATAAAATAAAGGAAAGAGATATCTTCATAAGTTAAAAGAGTAGGGAAAATTGGTTAAGGGGTGCCATAACTTAAAGGGGTAGGGTTCATATTTAAAGGAATAGGGTTCCACAAGTTAAAGGGTAGCATGTCATAGATTAAGGTATTAGTGGTTCATAGGTTAAAGGGGCAGTGTGTCATTATTCAGAAAATGAATTAACATCATTAATTGAGTATTTGTATTATTTTATAATAAATGTTTAGGCTTGTTTTTAATTAATAATGGATGTCAATGATTTTGTTTTTATTTTGAAAGGACATTGAAGACCTTCCGATTTGAACATGTACATTTCATCACTAACTCCCTGCTCACATTGGAATAACATGTAGTGGCGACTTAAAGGCAAGGTGACCTGAAGTTACCAGGTAGATTTTCGGAAGTTTAAACGCATATTACCTTTAAAGTTTCCAATAAATATAGCTGTTGACTGCATTTTTAATTGTGTGAAGAGTGTTTTGTTTATTTCTGAACAAAATTTTGTAAGTGGAGTTATTTCAGGCCATTTTTTTTTCTTCGAACCCTATCACGGAATTGGTAACTTAAGGCAGGCTACGTTCGATATTTCAGCTGCTATAATTTGCATATTTTTGTTTATGAAACTGAATTCATTTTTCAGTGGTTAAAATGCATCTTTTTTATTGTTTATAGCATGAGCAGTTATAGCTAAGCTTGCCCTCAACCTCCTCCCTACCCCTTTTCCCAAAACCCTCTCTGACATCAAATCGCTTATCGCTTCCCTTGTTTTGTGAAAACTGGCAAACCCCATGGAACTCCCAAATTGATAACAAACTCCATGTCATCCAGTTCACAATTCCGATCAAATCCACCATCAACAACCTCTCTCATATCGACAACGCTCATATTACCCGTCTTAGAATTGGTCACAGCCACCTCACTCACTCCCACTTCCTTATTGGTTCCCTCCAACCCCTCTGCAACAATTGCCATTGCACCCTCACAATCCACCACGTTTTCCTTGCCTGCTTCCTGTACAACCTTCCCAGAACTTCCCTTGCTCCCCACAACTCAATTGCCGAGTTCTTTCAGAAAAATCCTCCGGATAAATTATCTCCTTCCTTCATCATGCTTCCCTCTACAACCATATTTAATTCTCCTCTTCCACCCCCTCTCTACTTTGTTTTTGTTTCAACCATGCACCTCCCCTCTCGATCACAGCTTTCTGACATTTTGTTCTTAAATTTCTCTCATTCTCCCCCTGTTTCCTTTCCTTTCTACCTCTAGAATGATCTGACCTCTCAGGCACAATTTGACCCTAGTTGTCGTAGTGCCCTTAAGCCCTCATCAAACAAACAAACAAACATAGCATCAGCTTTGCAAGCTTGAGGTCCTTGGTTAAATCCTGGTGGGTCTTCATTCACAACTGCTTTATCAAATGGCCGTGGATAACTCTATATAAACATAGCTGTTGAGAAAGGAATGTCAAATACCCAATCTACCTACCTACATGTACCTCAAATTGAATATACAAAAATAGCAGGGCTGTCGTGGTATGGGTAAATGAGATATTGCTTACCTTTGACAAAAATATTGTGAAAAGTATCATATATCCGCAATTATTAACTTAAAATTTCCTTAATTTTGATATTTTTATGAAATTCTCTCCCAAATTTTTGGTTAGATATGCAGTTTACATGTGAAAATGGCATATCATGATATGTTGTTCAGGGTATTTTTGATATAAAAAACAATATCACAATATCGCGATTTTCGATATATTGTGACAGCAGAAAACAATATTTTTCTTTAGGAGAAATGGTCCATCAATCATTTACAGTTAATGCACATTATTACTTCAGGCGTTATGATACACAGCTATTTTTATTTTAAAAACAAGTTTCTCCTATTAAGACACCTAACACAGATGAGTGATTTCAATCACAAAAGTGCCTTGATTATTCAGTCCTGGCTTCTGTAATCTTATACACACAAATAACCTTAGGCTACTTGACTGTGGTGTGCATGGGAATGGCAGATAAACAATCATTGTTTGGAGTGGAAACAATACACTGAGCAGCAAGTCGTGTTGGTAAGTGCCATACCTGAGTTTTCAGGATTAAGCCAGGTGTCGGGTGCGGGTAGGCTTAAAGAGAAACTTTTCGGCATGAGCCCTAATAAAAGAAAGTGCAACATAACCTACGTGTATGCATGTGTTTCTAATTTTTTTGTTGACCTTTTTTTTTCAAATGCTTATTTCACTATTCGATGTTCATTCAGGTAAACCCAGGGAACAAATAGTTCCAACCATGTGCCGAGATAGGAGTAATGTGATTTAGTGTACAAAGTACACTTTAGTTGCAATTCAACCTTATTGACTGAGCCACTGTTCATTCATGCATTGTCTGAATAAAGTAGTCAAGTTATTTTCTGTCATGGCCCTCAGGATATGACAGGTCTATTATTGTAAACTCCATGCTCAAAACCGCCATCTTTTAATTGAGAACTATATTGTAAATTTTATTAGATGAAGAGAATATTGACTTCAAATTAAGTGCTACAGTATTTATTGAAGGGTATATTTTAATGGTTACAATGCTTCAATCAATTTCAGCAACGCTAATTATAGAAATTTACGACGTTGTTTTTATTCCCAAAAGTCATGTAAATTGGCAACATTTAAGGAATGTAGACGAAACTTCTGGTGCCAATCCAATATTTTAATTTTTACTGTTTCAGAAATATAATAGCAAATATTTATTACACAAATATTTTTTGAAGAGACACAAAGAGATAGTCAAGGAGAATGATACTATTTGAATTTGAAATGAACGAGGCTAGTCTATCCGAATGTAGTGAGATAAACACCTAAGTTGGTAGCCTGAGGCACTACATGCTAAACAATACTTGCAGTACTTGTGTAGCAGCCATGTAGTGGCTACAGCGTATAATATGGTCAGAATATTGACTACACCAGATGCGGTTCTGAAACTTAAAGAGCTAAGCTAACAGGTTAAGAAATTGTTAGCGTCCACCACGTACACACTGTAATCTTGCAACCTGTCAAATTCGGCATGGGTAGAATTTATTTCAGTAGAACCAAGTTGCAGATAGTCTTTAATCATTAGTGAGCATGCAAAGCATAATGCAAACTCACCTTTATTTATTGGTGAGCATGTGAAGCATAATGCAAAGTCTTAAGTGCAAAACACTTAAGACAGATTGAAGACTAGTTTCCTTAAGAAGTCTACAAAACATTGATATTTCCTTGGAAAATAATTGTAAAATGATATAATTTTCCAATATTCTTCAGAGATCCTCAAGCATCTTTATCAGACATTAGCACTAGAGATTTAAAATTCTTTAAAATTGGTGCATCAGGCATGATTATTAAACTTTGCCTTTATTATTGTGTTCATTTGCATAAAGTTGCTACAGTACAGTATATGAACTGACCAGACTTATTTATTTAGTATGCTCAGTCAGGGAGTGTGACAGGATGTGACTGCATATGGACATAGGGAGGCATGCCATGTGGGACATGGATGGGGGCCGTACGGAACATATGATATAATATATACCATGTGGTTTACACCAAGGGCTATATCAGGCATAATTATTTGACTCCACCCTGATTTCTTATTCAACAAGTCATTTGCATATAAGTTATTATATGAACTGATACTTTCATACATAGTATGCTCAATAAAGGACTGTGATAGCTAGGATGAGACTTCTTATGGAGCCTATGGGATGTCATGTGGGACATGGTATGTGATGTTATGTGGGACATGGGGTGGATGTCATGTGGGACATGGGGTGGATGTCATGTGGGACATGGGGTGGATGTCATGTGGGACATGGGATGGGATGCCATGTGGGACATGGGGTGGAATGCCATGTGTGACGGGGTGGAATGCCATATGGGACAAATGATGGGATGGGATGTCATGTGGGACATGGCGTCCCACCCCATTTCAACAAGTCAATTGCATATAAGTTGTTATATGAACTGACACTTTCATACATAGTATGCTCAATTAGGGACTGTGATAGCTAGGATGAGACTTCTTATGGAGCCTATGGGATGTCATGTGGGACATGGTATGTGATGCTATGTGGGACATGGGGTGGATGTCATGTGGGACATGGGGTGGATGTCATGTGGGACATGGGATGGGATGCCATGTGGGACATGGGGTGGAATGCCATGTGTGACATGGGGTGGAATGCCATATGGGACAAATGATGGGATGGGATGTCATGTGGGACATGGCGTCCCACCCCATTTCAACAAGTCATTTGCATATAAGTTATTATATGAACTGACACTTTCATACATAGTATGCTCAATTAGGGACTGATAGCTAGGATGAGACTTCTTATGGAGCCTATGGGATGTCATGTGGGACATGGTATGTGATGGTATGTGGGACATGGGGTGGATGTCATGTGGGACATGGGGTGGATGTTATGTGGGACATGGGGTGGAATGCCATGTGGGACATGGGGTGGAATGCCATGTGTGACATGGGGTGGAATGCCATATGGGACAAATGATGGGATGGGATGTCATGTGGGACATGGCATCCCACCCCATTTCAACAAGTCATTTGCATATAAGTTATTATATGAACTGACACTTTCATACATAGTATGCTCAATCAGGGACTGTGATAGCTAGGATGAGACTTCTTATGGAGCCTATATGGGATGTCATGTGGGACATGGTATGTGATGCTATGTGGGACATGGGGTGGATGTCATGTGGGACATGGGGTGGATGTCATGTGGGACATGGGGTGGATGTCATGTGGGACATGGGATGGGATGCCATGTGGGACATGGGGTGGAATGCCATGTGTGACATGGGGTGGAATGCCATATGGGACAAATGATGGGATGGGATGTCATGTGGGACATGGCATCCCACCCCATTTCAACAAGTCATTTGCATATAAGTTATTATATGAACTGACACTTTCATACATAGTATGCTCAATCAGGGACTGTGATAGCTAGGATGAGACTTCTTATGGAGCCTATATGGGATGTCATGTGGGACATGGTATCTGATGTTATGTGGGACATGGGGTGGAATGCCATATGGGACAAATGATGGGATGGGATGTCATGTGGGACATAGGGTGGGATGCCATGTGGGACATGGTATGCCATGTGGGACTTAGTGTGAGATGCCATTTTTGTAATTGGTTGGGTCATATGATATGGGTGTCAATTTGCATTGGCATGCGAACCATGACTGTATTTACCATTCTAGTTGTATCTATTCTATTTTATGATTAATCAATTAAACCTACATGTTTGTTCTCTTTCTTCAAGGGTCTGTGTCTAGCTTTTCATTTTGAGGAGCTTAAGCCCACCTCCTTCTAAAAGACAAAAAACAAAACAAAACAAAAACACTTAATGCCGTTTTCAGATTAGGAAGGACTGATGAAAGTGTGAAATCATTAACACAAAATTGAAGGAAAATACGTAAAATTGTTGGAATTTTCCCCCGATTTTTGCAACACTTAAAATGGAAGAAAATTTCCTGGTAATTGAAGATTCTACCAAAGAGCTTCAAGTTCTTTGATTTCAAGAAAATGAAGGAATATTCTCCCCCCCTCCTTCCCCCTCAAAAAAAAAAAAAAAAAAAAGGAAGGAGATTTCCCAAAAATTGATTAAGATTTCCTTAAAATTCATGAAAATTTTGCAGAAGTTAAATAATGTTTTTTTATATTTTCATTGGAGTTTGCTATGATATTTTACGGGGACACACCACTGCTTTCTACATTACTATTGATACAAAAAAATTAAATGCCACGACGACCCTTTTTTAAGCGGTGTTCTTGTACATGTTGGGCTTGGCTTCATGGAGCTGTCCTTTTCTTTATGAAATAGTCAAAACAGCAAGTGTTTATTTGGAAGTCAAAGTTAATTAATCAATCTGTAAGACTGAAATCTTACAACAGACCCAGTTCTGTCTGCTTAAATTTTTGAACTTACAGTGACTTATCAAATAACAACATCTTTGTTTAAGATTCCTGTGTGTCATTAATTTAATCTTGTCGTTAAGGCTGTGACATTTTAAAATCAGATAGTCATTAAGGTCATTACATTTTAAAATCAATTAGTCATTAGTCAAGATTTGCATTCACCAGAAAGAATAGTCTTTATATTACGCCAAGCGCAATTGTAGCTTCTAAGTCATGGCTATAATCACAATTTGAAGATTTTATAACAAATGCAAAAGTTGTGATGTATGATAGAGACAACAACTCAAAATGTTTAATATAATTTTCAATCTCAGTCACTGAACATTACCAGATTGTTTTCTCCTACTAAAAGTTTGATTGGGAATAATAAGTTAAAGAGGGAGGCTCTTTTAGTTTGTACATCGTTGGTGCATGACTGTAAAATTGGGGGATGCACAGCTTTTACATCACTTTCGTTTCTAAAGCGCACAAGATTCCTGTTTGTTTGTACATGTGTGTACATAGTGTTGTGTGTGAAGTTTCAATTGTAGTGTTGTAATGATCTATGGGGAAACTTGTTTTTTCAACATACTTGTTAGAAGAAAAAAGTGAAAGTGAAAAATTAGTAAGAAAATACTACAATAGCAGTCACCAGACAAAAACTACAATGAGTGAAAAAAGTAAAAGTCAAGAAAAATGGTTCTGGCGGGATTCGAACCTAGCTACAACGAACCTGGTTAAAAAAAAAATCTGAAATCCGTCGCCTTGACCGACTGGGTGAAATTAAGCTTTATTCAAGGTTGGGGTTTTATTTAATATGTACCTTGAAATAAGGGCCAACAAATTGTGCAGCAATTGGTTGACTCAAAATTTCAAACAATTTAAATCGAGTTCTAAACATTGTGATAATTTTGCCTCTTTTACAGAAGGAAATTCATTGCATGATTTATTATAATTAGGCAGGGCAGGAGAAATCTCATTTGCTTCAAATTTCCCCCAAAATAAATTGCTAACATGTTTGTCTTAGATTTCTTGTTTTCATTATTTTGACAAAGTCGTTATTAAATAAAAAGAAATTTTTTCAGAGGAAACAGTGTTCAGTGGGATAAGTGGGTTATTCTCCTATTGTATATTTTAAAAGACCATGGTCTGTTCCTAGAATGATCTTACCTTAACATTTTTTTTTTTCCTTCAGAAAAATGTTTTGCACCCAGTGGCAGCAGTACAGCAGCAGAGCAGATACAGGTATGGTACTAGATGTGTGTGTCTTTAATTTCATTTATACATTTAAAATCAAGAATTTGATAAGAAGTTTATGGGAATTTTAAAAATGGCATGGCTGTTATAGTTCTTTCTTTTAAACATAGTTTTCTTTGGAAATTTAGGAATTTTACTTCTTCGAAAATGTAATCTTTTCACTAAAAGAGATCATATATTTAAAGTTATAATGATACTGTAGTTGCTTGTAATCCTGTTTGGACACTTATGGTTTGATCTGGTCATAGCATATTACCTCGCTATGCATTTCCAAACAGATTAGTTGCAAGTTTTGATATGCTGAAATATTTGAGTATTATTTGGTAATGAATAACTTTATATATCATTTATTATCCATTTTAGTGACTTGATATTAAGTTGACCAAAGTATTTTGAATTCCTGTCAAAGTAATCCCTTTTAATTGTGAAAAAAAAAAAAATAAGCAAGATTTTTTTTTTTTCTTCTTGGGACTATAAAATCACCCGAAAATATAACAAAATCACCATACAAAAGTTATAGATACAAAAACAGTGGGGGGTGTTGGATTCCCCCTTGCACTTCTTAAATCTTTTTCTTTAACAAGATGTTATCTCTCTGGGACTACAGAATTATACTGTGTACTATTTGCTCTGAAAGCATTGATTTTCATGCCAAAGGCATATAATTACGAACAGATTATGTCATCTTGATGTATACTAATTCATCACTTTTATGAAACAAGTTTATCATTATTGTATAATTGATTGCAAAAATATTTATATAGATAAACTTTTAAATTAAACAGATATACTTATGAATGAATAATTTATATTATTATTAATTTAGAAACTTATTATTACTGTTCATGTTATTATTATTGTTCATGTTGTTATTATTATTATGTATTTTCATTATTAAATAACTAAACATGTTTATTATGTTCAGTATAGATTAAGATGCAAAGTAGCAGTGACTCCCAATGCTATTCGATAATCTTGCTTAAGGCAACGAAAGAACTTATGCTTAATTATAAAAGCAGAGGATTTGGGAAATATGTGTAACAGTTTTTGGGATAGAAAATATCTAATACAGTTCAAGGTAATGATATTAACCATCTCAAGGTGACGATATTACCCATCTCAAGGTTGAAAAATAATCTTGCTTAAGACAAAGTACAAATTCTGTTCTGAAAAGAAACACAATTAATCTACTGTAGCTCAAGATAAAATAGATATCATCAGAAAATCATGAAGCAAACACACAGAGGAAGGAGCACTGACGGTTTTGAATTGCCAGAAAAAGATCATCTTTGAAATTGATTAAAGTGCTAATGAGATATACATACCACTATTCTTAACACAGCACCGAACAAATTAGTGACAGGCTAGAGTCCCATTGGGTTTCAACTTGCTAGCTTTGTATCAAGTAATGTAGCCAAGTGTAAAAAGCAAGAACATACCAGGCTTAAGTAAGATCTCACTTAATTTAATGCTTGAGTAAGGGTTTGGGTGCAAGCCTGAAGCATTTCGTAATTTTTTTTTTTTTTTAGTTCTTGGTTTTATGGTTCAGCTTCGAAAGAATTGACAGAGAGAAAGTTACCCTTGGGAGGCACATGAAAAAGAGTTGGATAAAAAGAATTGTGTTCCCTTATGGAAAAACGGGCAGGATTTGGCATATTGGAAATGTTTGATTTGTTGGTTATGAATCATTATTTTTTCGACCTAAGGGCATTGCCTTAACAGTCCCTAAATTAAAGTGCAGTAAATACAGCAGTAGTTGTATCCAAGGACTTGGATCAGTTAAAAGTTGTATCCAATGTCAAGTTTGGGGTCTGTTCTTTTTATGCTGGTTATGCATTCAACAAGAAGTTGCTTAGTATCATTTTCCTCTTGGTTATAAATATAAAATTATGATTTTTATTAGATTAAAGATATAAATGTTCTGGATATATTTGAAATATGAATGATTAGTTGAGAATAAAAAATAACTTAATTTTCGTAGAGAGCTCATTTTACTCGTGAGCTTTTTTAAGACTTAGTTCTATTGCAATTTACTGGGTATTTTTCACCAGTGTTCATTTTTACTGAAACTTTAATTTACTTTCCCACAAATTTGATTTGTCCTTCAATGTGGGAATGCAGTACAGTTCCTCAGAATGTATTCAAGAACACTGCATCATATCAGTGTAAGAAAAACACTTCTTTTAACTTGTGATGTTTTGTTTCTTCTAATTTAACCTGGGATTTGATTCAGTTTACATGCATAAGGCTGATTGTATTTTGTAGTGAGAATCCTTTATCGAAAAAGATACAAACTGCTTCAGATTGTTAACATAAAATTATTTTCATAACAGCTCCAGTAGATTTTGTATTTGCTAGGTTTTCCTGGTACCCTTTTCTAAACAGAAAGCAAGTTAAAAAACACTGTAGAATTATTATTCCACAACAATTTTTCAATAATAATGGTATGGATTTTTAAAATATTTTTCACATCTAATTTATCAAGGATGAGGAAGAGAATTGACCAAAATATCCATTTATTCAAGAAATCGCTGTACATTTTCCAGCTCTAAATATAAACAAAATATTGAATGTGAAATATCAAAATCTCTTTATGTTCAGAAGTAACCCTTGTGTCTTTGCCTTAATTACCCAGTGTTTTTTAGAATTAAATTTGTAAGCTTACCTTTATCAGTATTGCATGGTGTCTGTAATGTAAATGATGTCTCTAGTTAACAAGGGTGCAGTGGGTAAGAAGTTAACGTTCATATGTGAAGGTTCCACATTCAAATCCCGTCGCAAGCCCTGCTCCTTGAGCAAAACACTTCACTTTGCTTGTTCCAGTTCACTCTGCTTGTTCCAGTTCACTCTGCTTGTTCCAGTTCACTCTGCTTGTTCCAGTTCACTCTGCTTGTTCCAGTTCACTCTGCTTGTTCCAGTTCACTCTGCTTGTTCCAGTTCACTCTGCCTTTTCCAGTTCACTCTGCTTGTTCCAGTTCACTCTGCTTGTTCCAGTTCACTCTGCTTTTTCCAGTTCACTCTGCTTGTTCCAGTTCACTCTGCTTGTTCCAGTTCACTCTGCTTGTTCCAGTTCACTCTGCTTGTTCCAGTTCACTCTGCTTGTTCCAGTTCACTCTGCTTGTTCCAGTTCACTCTGCTTGTTCCAGTTTACTCTGCTTGTTCCAGTTCACTCTGCTTTTTCCAGTTCACTCTGCTTGTTCCAGTTCACTCTGCTTGTTCCAGTTCACTCTGCTTGTTCCAGTTCACTCTGCTTGTTCCAGTTCACTCTGCTTGTTCCAGTTCACTCTGTTTGTTCCAGTTCACTCTGCTTGTTCCAGTTCACTCTGCTTGTTCCAGTTCACTCTGCTTGTTCCAGTTCACTCTGCTTGTTCCAGTTCACTCTGCTTGTTCCAGTTCACTCTGCTTGTTCCAGTTCACTCTGCTTGTTCCAGTTCACTCTGCTTGTTCCAGTTCACTCTGCTTGTTCCAGTTCACTCTGCTTGTTCCACTTCACTCTGCTTGTTCCACTTCACTCTGCTTGTTCCAGTTCACTCTGCTTGTTCCAGTTCACTCTGCTTGTTCCAGTTCACTCTGCTTGTTCCAGTTCACTCTGCTTGTTCCAGTTCACTCTGCTTGTTCCAGTTCACTCTGCTTGTTCCAGTTCACTCTGCTTGTTCCAGTTCACTCTGCTTGTTCCACTTCACTCTGCTTGTTCCAGTTCACTCTGCTTGTTTCAGTTCACTCTGCTTGCTCCAGTTCACTCTGCTTGCTCCAGTTCACTCAGCTGTAAGATAAGTATTAGGAAGACAGAGAGTTGACCTGCGATGGTCAGGGGCCCTGTCCAGGGGGAGTCATGTGTTCTCAGCCGCTTATAGTACACCAAGGAAACCGGGGATAGGCTGTGGCCTGATGGATCTTCAGGGCTCTAGTATGGGTTTAAGTTTTTAACTAGTGTGAATAACAATGCTTCAACAAATTAGATTGGTCCCTGCTAAAAGCAAGAAGAAACCACACACAAGCCTACAACGATTGTTTATAAAATCAATACAAATCTTGTCTCCATTGATAAAGGTAACAATCCCAACTTACAAAAAATGATACGAGAAATAATCACGATCTTAATTTCCAGGGTCCCTAAGCCAAAACGAATGTACAGTATGTAAACTCTTTCTTCCCACAGACTCTAAAATATCAGAATACATTGCCATCAGACTTTTTACATGCACCTAGTCTTAACTGTTTCAAATCTAAGCTCCTAACATTTGCATCGTAAACTAACTTTTCTTCCTTAACTCATGCTTTTGTTATGCTCGGTCGGTTGGTGTGCATTCCATGTTCAGATTCAGAAATTCATGCCAGGCTCAAAGAAAGTGTTCTCACTTGCGTAAGAGCTCATGATCACACGCACTCCAGGTGATCAAATTCACCAATTTATTACTGTAAGAATGCTGGGATCTGATCGCAGTCACTTGTCAAGGGTAGAATCATGATTTAGAGCAGGCTATCAGATCCATTAATGGGATTCTCAAAAAATGTGCGTGAATGCAAATCAGTGCTCATATAAGTTACGCAATATCCTTTTATAACTTTATTTCAGGCGAACTGTTAGCCTGTTAGCTTAAACATTTTGCGGGTTTTTCAATGATCCATATTAAGACTGCAGATAAGATTGCCCGCCGCTCAGGGTCTGATGGAAAGCTTGCACTCAAGTGAAAACATGACATTGTTTTTTTTTTTCTTTTCTGGAATCATCAAGCTAGTTTATCGTTGGGAATCATGATTCGGAGATAAGTGAGAATGCAGCCAAAGTCAAGAAATGTTATTTGAAGATCAAAGAGACCATTTGAGCTTAAGTACCAACAAGGCAGAAGACAAATTTGAAGCACATGAAAGTAAAGGCTTCAAGGTTTCAAGCATATTATCCTTTGTAGTGAAAAAATTTTCATTTCAAAGGATGTTGATGTAATTGATTTTTTTGCCTCACAGAAAGGACCTGTCTTTACTTTGCGCTATACGCAGCGCTTTATTTTTATTGTTCAATATTATCCATGCTCTAAAATGCCTGTCATTGTACTCTGACCAAATCGAACAAATCAATTTTGATGAATTGAACTTGCCAAGTACTGTAGCTGCAGGTTCACAAGGAAGCCCACTTTCAGGAAGTAATGATTACCATGTTATATTTGATCCAAAGAAAGAATGTTAGAATTATTATTTAATTTTTTAATATATTAATTATGACACCTAGCAGTACTCTTTTGCATTTTCCTTAAAGAAAAGTACCTGATGTCATAAATTCACTTAGAGGCAGATTTTAAGACAATCTCAGGGATTTACAATCCTTGCAATTGCATTAATTTTTGTGATGCCCAGGAGCTATACTTTATTTCTTGTTAAAAGTATTCACTTTGGTAAAGGTTTGGTAAGTACAGAACATTTCATGAGGTGCTTCAGAGGGCTTAAATAAGAAGAATCAAGGAAATATGTTTCAAATTTGGATGAAGTGTTTCTACATTTGTGGGGCTGAACTAAGTGGAAAAAAAAGTTCAATGTCATTGAGGTTTGTATCCCATTATAAATCCTGTCATTAAAAATAGCTAGGAATCTGTTTCTTTATATATTATATTTCTTCAGATATGATGTGAGGCATGAATTTATCAGTCCAAGTAAAATTATCCCAAGAAAATTATAGCATGTGAATCTTGTCTGAAAGGAACTCAAACAATTATTGTGCATACCCAACATGTAAGCACGCCCAAGCATTTATGGGTTTCAGTTCTCCGCTTGCTGCAAGTGTGCAAGGCACATGTGCAAGGCACATGTGCAAGGCACATGTGCAAGGCACATGCGCAAGGCACATGCGCAAGGCACATGCGCAAGGCACATGCGCAAGGCACATGCGCAAGGCACATGCGCAAGGCACATGCGCAAGGCACATGTACAAGGCACATGTGCAAGGCACATGTGCAAGGCACATGCGCAAGGCACATGCGCAAGGCACATGTGCAAGGCACATGTGCAAGGCACATGCACAAGCTTGTTTATCGCATTCTTGTTTTTTCTGTAAGGGCAGAATTTAAACCTGTGTAAGCTTCTGGCATGTTCGTGGAAACTTGCTACAAGCTTGCACGAGCATGCCACAAGCTTGCACGAGCATGCCACAAGCTTGCACGAGCATGCCACAAGCTTGCACGAGCATGCCACAAGGTTGCACGAGCATGCCACAAGCTTGCACGGGCATGCCACAAGCTTGCACGGGCATGCCACAAGCTTGCACGGGCATGCCACAAGTTTGCACGGCATGCCACAAGCTTGCACGGGCATGCCACAAGCTTGCACTGGCATGCCACAAGCTTGCACGGCATGCCACAAGCTTGCATCGGCATGCCACAAGTTTGCACGGGCATGCCACAAGTTTGCACGGCATGCCACAAGCTTGCACGGGCATGCCACAAGCTTGCACGGGCATGCCACAAGCTTGCACGGGCATGCCAAGCTTGCACGGGCATGCCACAAGTTTTGCACGGCATGCCACAAAGCTTGCACGGCATGCCACAAGCTTGCACGGCATGCCACAAGCTTGCACGGCATGCCACAAGTTTGCACGGCATGCCACGTTTGCACGGCATGCCACAAGCTTTGCACGGGCATGCCACAAGCTTGCACGGGCATGCCACAAGCTTGCACGGGCATGCCACAAGCTTGCACGGGCATGCCACAAGCTTGCACGGGCATGCCACAAGCTTTGCACGGGCATGCCACAAGCTTGCGCGGGCATGCCACAAGCTTGCACGGGCATGCCACAAGCTTGCACGGGCATGCCACAAGCTTGCACGGGCATGCCACAAGCTTGCACGGGCATGCCACAAGCTTGCACGGGCATGCCACAAGCTTGCACGGGCATGCCACAAGCCTGCACGGGCATGCCACAAGCTTGCACGGCATGCCACAAGCTTGCACGGGCATGCCACAAGCTTGCACGGCATGCCACAAGCTTTGCACGGGCATGCCACAAGCTTGCACGGGCATGCCACAAGCTTGCACGGGCATGCCACAAGCTTGCACTGGCATGCCACAAGCCTGCACGGGCATGCCACAAGCCTGCACGGGCATGCCACAAGCCTGCACGGGCATGCCACAAGCCTGCACGGGCATGCCACAAGCCTGCACGGGCATGCCACAAGCCTGCACGGGCATGCCACAAGCTTGCACGAGCATGTGGTAAGTGTGCAGAAGCTTCTGTCGAGCTACTTTCAATGTTGTTAAGCTGCAATTTCCCTATTCTCTCGCAAAGCGCCCAAACATTGAAAATTGGGCAAACGTCGCTGAATTAATTTCAGTGATTTTTGGCCATAATTGTAGCCAGCTTAATCCACAAACAGATCTATACATTTTATTAAGTATTTTGAGTGGTGGTGGTGTGTTCAATAGATTTGATAATTTCCTTTCAATTCATGGAATCTTTATAACTACTACATCTGACCCCAGCCTGCATATTCTGAAATTCAGGATAAGATTATCTATAGTCATGATTTACATAGGAAATAGTTCATCTTCATGTTATCTTTCATTGTATATGAATTGTGTTTAAGTCAGTGGCTCCTTGCAACTGAAAAACCTTCTGAAAGTTTAAAAAAACGTTTATTAGAAACGCGATCATTTTTCATTCAATAAAAAGCATGGATGACTTCCCATAACCTTTTCTTACTGGAAGTTGATGAAGTACTGTACATGGCAAAGTACATTCTGGATAATGGCTAATTCCACTGTGGGCTCATATTTGTGGAAGTACTTCCGTAAATTTGTAAGGCAATTCCTTAAATCTCAACATTTCTCTTTTTAATTGATTTTATTTTTCTTTTGTGGAAAATAAGAGGAATCTTGCTTTTCACAAAAAAAAATTCTATATTTTTTTTTTTGGGAGGGGCTTTAGATTGAAAGCAACTGCATTTGCTGCAACTGTTTTGGTTGATAAAAGCCAGGCTTGAGGGATGCACAACAGTAAAAAAAAAAATGAAATTTGATACAGTAATATTATTTTTGAGATTTGGTAGGTTTGTTACAGAATATTGGGTCATTAAAAGGGCCTTGGGGCAAAGTAAATACGTTTTTTGATGAAAAGAATTATCTGTGCAGTATTTTATGAGTTAAGAAGTGCATTCTTTCCTGTTATGACTTCTGCATCCTCTTTTATAAAGTACAGTATGTTTTGATCTGAAGGAAAGCACTATGCATTTAATATTGAGAGGAAAATACTATTTGAAAAGTTATTTTTGTCATTTAGGGGTCAAGCAAGTCTATCTTATATGAAAGAGGACTTTAAAAGAAACAAAATGGTGATGAAAACATGAAAAAGAAGGACATATTTCAGTTCTGTATTATTTGTGTAAAAATGGCTGAAATAAGAATAGTTGTGACATCAGATATTCTTAAAGGGAGGTGGTACATGTAGCTCAGTTGGGAAAGCACAAAACTGAGATGCTGGATGTACCGTGTTCAAGCCTTGGTCAGGTCTAACCTGTTTTTCCACACCTATGCAGACAGATACGCCGAACATCAAAGTGGAAGTACGTTGTTTGCAGCTGCTGCTCCCCTATTCAGCTATTAAGAGGAGTGGCAATGGTTAAATGGGGTTCGCCGTCCTTGGAGGGGATGTAAAGCCATCGGTCCCAATGATTGGATAATCACACCCTGCCTGGTTCTCTGAATAGTATTCGAGAAGCGAAGCTTGAAAACATGGTTGTTCATTTACTTCCCTGAGCTAATGGATCAATGATGCACCATATGGGCAGCTTTCCTCTATACTAAGCTCTGATGTTTGTTTGTAAAGTGCTCTTGAATATACTTGTGTAGAATGGGCGCTATATAAAAAAATTACTATTAATTGCTATAACTATTACTCTGATTCCTCATAGTCTTCGTGTATTGTATCATATATTTTCCTGTGATTTTGTGGCTTGGATATGTCAGTAAAGTAGTAAAACAAATCTATAAAGGCAATTATGATTTAATACCTGAAGAAAGTTTCAGAAAAAAAAAATCAAATACAATTTTTTTCAATAACATTTTCTCTCGAATGTATTAACAATTGTTTTAAAAAGCGAGGGTTAGGGGCAGTGTTTCATTTAGATATTGGAGAAATGGGTGTGTGTTGAGAATTTTTAGGTGTGCACCATTTTATTGATGCCCCAAGGGTGGGGTTTTAGAGGGCAACACTCCCTTGGATAACCAGGGGCGAGGTCCCAAAAACTGTGGGAGTTTGTTCAATTTATGGGGTCAGGATTGGCTTCTGAGAACATGTTAATATGTAAGACAATATACATGAAATCTTGAATAAAAATCTCCTGATTAATAAACCTAATGCTCTGCAAGTTGATATTTCAAGTAAGTTTTGCAAAAGTAAAGAAGTATGGAACTTGGTTATGTAGGGTTTAATAACATTTGTTATTTTTACTGGTATTTATGCTGTTATCAAAAGCTTAATAATATATTTTGCCTTATCAACATTTTTAGCATGTAAACAAAACTATGAACTTCTTTGCATGTCAGTCAGATAAGATTGAAAATTTTACAGGTATTAATTTATTGACTGTTACTTTTGTTGTGTTGCATTGTAGAGTTTAATTAAAAAGCTTTCACTAGTATTAGCTTATTAACTCTTTGTTTTTTTTATTACACAGTATTTACACTCTACCAAAATAAGAATCATCATATTTAATGTTTTCCCCACAGAAAAAAGAAATCGCGAGCAGGCGAGCGAAGGTTACAACAAGTCAACAATGGAATGCATTAAACAGCTTTGCAGTTTCATGATAATCATTTTGGCAAAAATTCCGAAATTCACAAGAATTTTATGTTATAATCTGCTTTCAAGTCGTGCAACGCTCTAATATCAGTTATAAACAGATAAAGCCGTGCTTATAATTTCAGCTGTGATTTTGTGAAATTTCCATGCAAAACATGTGTGAACGACTCGCCAGATGTAACCTTAGTTAGGGGGCGCCAATCTTCCATAGTAGACTTACTACACTAGTTGTTTCTACTTAGATGAGGAAGAACTTTGAACTTAAAGCATCTCCTTAACAGAATAAGATATTAAAGTAGTTTCTTCACTATTTTGTTGCTATTAAAGTTTTCTTTCGTAAACTCGCTTGACCACTGATCTAATTCTTTTAATCTCTGTATCGTTTTTCATCAGCTCCTCTGATCCAGATTTTCTTCAACACAGCTTGTTACCCACAATGCATTTCCAAGCTAGTTTACCACGACTTCCAATACCCAAGTTAGAGGAAACCTGTAAACGGTACCTGGCCTCTCAGTTACCTCTGCTGAATGATGAACAGATGGAACAAACAAGGAAAGTTGTTAAGGATTTTCAGAGTGGAGAGGGAAAATGTGAGCATAATTGTCAATTTGCTTCTAAGAGCAGTGCTTGACTTGTTCCTGACCGTAACCCTAACTTATATATATATATTTTTCTTGTAAGATATGGCTGATCAAAGTTTGAAGATATTTTTGATTGTTTGTCTAAAACTGGGATGTATAAAATGGAATACAGTTGTAGGTTGTTATGATATTAAATGATACTAGGTTGTTATGTAATACTTTTCTAAGCAAGTATGCATAATCAAACTACTATACAATGGAAAATTTAGGCGCATAACTGCATCATACAAGCATGTACTATTGCCCTGCTACGATCCCTTATGCTGACCACCAAGCGAGAGAATAGCAGGTCCCTCTTTTAAAGTCTTTTGTAACTAATTATTAGGATGGTAGGAAAAAAGGATGGAAAATGTTTGAAATTGAAGTCAAATGTTAAAAAAAATATGTGTGATTTTTTTGTGGGAGGGGGAGGGCACTTGTTATGACTTGATCGGGGTTCAAGCCCACAAGCTGCCTGGAAAGCGAGTGCTCTACCAATTGGGCTATTTTTCAATTGGCTTCCCTGATATTTAATTGTAAAAAGCAATGAGATTGTGCATTTCATATGGATGTTGGGGGGTGGGTATGCAAAATCTTGGATCCCTGGGAGAGACCTAGCTATTAGTCACATCCCTCAATACACTTTTTGACATACTGGTGGCATGTACAGTGGGTTATTACACTTTCCATATATAAAAGTGAAGGTGTGTTAGACGTTAGGCTACCAAACTTAAGTCTATGGTCGATGAGGCAAAATTCACTCCAAACTTGCTATCTTACCATATTAAGCATTTTTTTTGCTTTAATTCGGCAGAGTAGGCAAATCTTCCATCTCCCATCTCTCTTGGAATGGAGACCTTCTCACCGCAAAAAAAGACATCGTTGACCACCTCGCCGCCTCTTTCAGCAACATCTCGTCCTCGACCAACTACTCCAATGCTTTCAAAATCAAAAAAGCTTGCGATGAAGCCCGGAGAATCACTTTTCCCTCTGACAACTCCGAAAGCTACAACACCCCTCTCACCCTTTCTGAATTAAACCAAGCCATCAGCGACGCTGGCTGCACCTCCAAGGGCCCAGATAACATCCCCTATCAGTTTCTGAAACACCTCCCCATCAAGGCCACCACTACCCTACTCACCATCTTCAACCACATTTGGTCCTCACACTCCTTTCCCCTATCTGGAGGACAGCTATTGTCATCCCGTCCTTAAACCGGGAAGGATAGCACCGACCCCACCAGCTACCGACCCATCGCCCTTACTTGCTGTCTCTGTAAAATTATGGAAAAGATCATTAATCAGAGACTAAACTGGTTCCTCGAGACCAACAGAATCCTCTCTCCTCACCAAAGCGGCTTCCAAAACGTCGCAATACCTAGACCAGTTAATTACGCTCGACACCGCTATCCGGGAATCCTTTGCAAAAAGGAACACCTCATTGCCATATTTTTGACCTCGAGAAAGCTTTCGACACTACTTGGAAATACGGCATTACCCGGAAACTTCACACCATTGGCCTCAGAGGCCACCTCCCCATCTTTATTCAAAACTTCCTCTCACCCAGGCAGTTCCAAGTTCGTATTGGCCACACCCTCTCCAAGCCGTACCCCCAAGAAGAGGGCGTCCCCCAAGGCAGCATCCTCTCCCCCACGCTCTTCAACCTGAGCATTAATGACATCGGGAATGACCTTGGCCCCAGCATCAAACATACCCTCTACGTGGATGACTTCACCATCTTCTACTCCTCCCCTAGCTTTCTCATTGTTGAAAATAGGCTCCAAACCAGCCTCAATCAGCTGCAAGTCTGGAGTAACAATAACGGTTTTAGATTCTCCAAAGACAAGACAGTCTGCATGCACTTTTGTCATTTCAACAACCTCCACCCCAACCCGAACTTTGTGCTCAATGGGAATCGCATCCCTAAAGTTGAAAACACAAAGTTCCTTGGTCTAACTCTAGACCCCAAGCTCACCTACAAGCCACACATCACCAACCTGAAACTAAAATGCAATAGCTCCCTCAACCTCCTCCGACTGCTCTCCAACACTACTTGGGGAGCGAACCATATGCTCTCCTCAAAATTTTCAGGCTCACCATTCGTGCAAGCTTGACTATGGCAATATTGTTTACTGTGTCGCTCACAACTCATACCTCAACCACATTAACACCATCCAAAATGAAGCCCTCAGGCTTTGTCTAGGAGCCTACAGGACCTCCCCAATCACTAGCCTTCATGTTGAAGCCAAGAACCCCCTTTCTACTTAGATGTAAAAAGCTTAGCCTCTCCTATGCTTTTAGAGTCCTCACCAACACCCAGAACCCTGTTTACAACCTCATTAGGTACCCCAATTTCTCCTCCCTCTTTGATAGGACTAAAACCCTATCGCCCCCTTCAGCTTACGCATTAAATCAGACCTCTTTCAACTTGGCATCAACCCCGCCACTCTCGGCACCTATTCCTGGCCCACTTTTCCGCCTTGGGCCACCCCCCTTCCTTCTGTCCACCTTGACCTCTCCACTTATAACAAAACTCAAACTCACCCTAATCTCTTCATCAATCTCCACAACCAAATCAAAGACCAACTTTCAAATTACACCTCCATCTATACTGATGGCTCCAAGGAAGGCAACAAGACAGCTGCTGCTGCCATCATCCAAGACATCACCCTCAGTAGCAGACTTCCTGACCACTCATCCATCTTTTCAGCCGAGGCTAAGGCCATTCTCCTTGCCCTCAACTTTATTGAGTACTTTCCTCTTAGTCACTTTGCCATTTTCTCTGACTCAAAGGCTGTTCTTACTTCATTACTCAATCTTAAATGGGATAACCTCACCTGCCACCTCCTCCTCCGGAAACTCTTTTCTCCCACCCTCTGCAGGAAAAGTGTTCTTTTCTTCTGGATACCCAGCCATGTTGGCATCCCTGGCAATGACAGGGCTGATACAGCCGCTAAGCTTGCCCTTAACCTCCTCCCTTCCCCTTTTCCCAAAACCCTCTCTGACATCAAACCGCTTATCGCTTCTCTTGTTCGGGACCGCTGGCAAACCTTATGGAACTTCCAAATTGATAACAAACTCCATGTTATCCAGCCCACAATCGATCAAATCCACCATCAACAACCTTTCTCGTATCGACAACGTTCATATTACCCGTCTTAGAATTGGTCACACCCACCTCACTCACTCCCACCTCCTTATTGGTTCCCCCAACCCCTCTGTAACAATTGCCACTGCATCCTCACAATCCAACACGTTCTCCTTGCTTGCCCCTGTACAACCTTCCCAGAGCTTCTCTCGCTCCCACAACTCAATTGCTGAGTTCTTCCAAAAATCCTCCAGATAAAATTGTCTCCTTCCTTCAGCATGCATCCCTCTACAACCATATTTAATTCTCCTCTTCCACCCCCTCTCTACTTTGTTTTTAGTTTTACCCATGCACCTCCTCTCTCGATCACAGCTTTCTGGCTTTTGTTCTTGAATTTCTCTCATTCTTCCCCTGGTCTCTTTCCTTACTACCTCTAAAATGATCTGACCTCTCAGGCACAATTTGACCTTCGTTGTCGTGGTGCCGTTAAGACCTCATCAAACAAACAAACAAACAACTTTAATTCTTATATGTAGTTCTTTGAAGTTGTAGTGCTTAAAAAGACAAAATTAGAGGACCCTTTGTACTTGTTTTGGCGAAAAAGTTTTTCCCATTCGGACCTCTGAAGTTTCTATTACTCGTATTGTTTATGTTGACGTCATATTATTTCTATGGTTGTCGCACAGCTGATTGGCTAACAACTCAAACGTATTTAAATAGATTCAAGTAACAAGTAAACATTTTTATCGAGCCTTAACCTCATGAATAATCAACAAAATTTAGTTCTGCCCTAAAAGTAATGGCTGAATAGCTGTTCGCAAGACTCACAGAAAATAGATAAATTTTACCATTTCCAAGTAAGTTTAAAACGGAAGGATTTTGTGGATAAACAATAAATTTGTTGTGAACCTAATGATAAAAGTTTGTAATATTTTAGTGAAGAATATTCTTAGGGAAGCAGGGAAGCTGTATAAAGTTGTGAAAAGTAGCACCAAAAAAATTTGGTGCTGATCTCTAATGGTCACTGTGTGCATAGGAAAAACCATAACCTTCGTGAGGCCACAGATCAGTAAATAACAGCAATCACACAACGTCAGCATACAGAAATGGGTTAAGGTGAAAGAAATTACAGCCAAACAATGGTAAATGGTTGCTGGGGCCATTCTCTGCTACATTGCCAGAGAATGGCCCATATACAGTCCAAAACAACCAATGATTGTTTGCCAAATGGCATTTCATTACTTTAGATTAATCAGCTGTTCATAATCTTTCAAAAAGTAAGACCAAGCTATATGTTTGTGATATGGGAAACTGCTGCTAAGTACTGAACATTTATTACGAAGACATTTAAATCTTTATAAAGTCACCTGCCATTCTCATCTCATTTTGCTAAATGTATGTAAATTATCATGAGAATAATAGCAAATCAACATGTGTATCTATATATAGTTCATTTAAATATGAAGTATGTTGTTTTTTTACCTTCCAGTCTTCCCCTGAAATAAAATGAAATAATTTTCCAAGAAAGAAGTATGAAACCTTTCCCCACTGCATTCACACTAGAGTAATTTAATCTGCAGATTCAGATTCATCTGTTGAGCACAAAAAATATAGAAGATATTCTTTATGAGCATTTTAACTAATACATTATGCCTCAGGAGGGAATTTCAATCTTTTTAAAGTTGAGATTTTCTGCATGTTCATAGCCCTTGGATTTAGCAAACAAAAGAAATCAAATGGATGAATTATAGCGAACACATACAGTATAGGCTTGCACTCTATTAACTCATCAGCTTTTTCTTAAGGCTGAAATACTGTGGCATGACCGGCTGTAAAGGTGTGAGTAATCAGTAGTCCAATGGCTGGCTTTGTATATAATACTAAGGTTGTTGGCAGTTAAAGCTTGCTCTTGATTTGTTTTTCGATACGGAATATTGCTGTGACAAATGTCACGCCTGTGACAGTGTTGGTTATACATTGATGATTAATCATTATAAGTTCTGATGCCCAGTCATTTTTTTTTTTCAATCTCATGTTGTTTTTTTACTCATGTTTTTTTTGAGTGAATGGTCTGGGTGTGAAGATAATGACTTGTAAGTTTTGTAAGTTCTTAAAGTAATAAATAAGTAAAAACTAATGAGCTTCTTGATTTAACTTGTTTTATATATATATATTTTATTTCATTCAATGTTCAGGCCTCCAGCCTATTACATACAAAAATAAGTACATTGATTTAACAATTTTTGATCAAAAAGAATAAATAATGTTTTAAACACAAAATAAAACATACCAAAAAAAAAAAAAAATGATTATTTAAAAACAAAAGTATAATAGTTAAACAATAAAGTAATTATTAATTTATACAACATAATAATCATGCTAAAGACTCTTTGCCCTTTTGAAGAGCTTTGTTTATGAACCTGGCTAAATTTAACCTTAAAGATTTGCTTGTAATTCTTAGAAATGTTTCAAACGAAGCATATGAGTGGTGGTGATAAAAACGCTGGGGAATGAAGACTGAATGTGCAATCATTCTTTTAAAGGTATATGGATGTGTGAAGGGAATAGTAGCTTAATTGCAGTAAAAACTATTAAACCATGAAAATAGCAAAACAAGTTTCTTCAAAGTTACAAATTGACCATTTGATAGTGTTTTGAAATTTCATGCATCTGCAGTATGCATATTCTCGTACAAGTTTGTGATGTAACACAGGAAGACCTTGGTATTTTCTTATGTTAATCCTTTGGTTTTGAAGGAGTGACTGTAAATGCTGACCAAAATTGTTTGAGTTTCTGCCATACCCCAAGTCAAATTCTTGCAGGAATAGATTTTCCCATCTTTTTTTTTTGGACTAAAATATAGGAAATCAATTTCAAGAATTATTTAAAGATACTAAGCTGTCTGCCCAGTCATGCATCACAAACTTAGCATCAAGTGATAATCAATCAATACTATTGATCAATACTTTTGATCAGCTCAAAATCTTAAAAAGCCATTTTCAGTTTGAAAACAAAAAATGATCTGCTTAGAATGTAGTACTCATTTTAAACATAGAGAAATTGCTACATGTCAAAAAACCTCTAAATTGCTTGCATAAATAAAGTGCGTTGATATGGGCCCTTTCATCATTTGCACATCAGTTGGAGGGATACACTGATAATAAAAAAAGTTTTTCCGTAACTGAAATTGAGGTACTCATTAATGTATTGTGACCTTTATAACACATTTGCATCAAATATTCATTAAGATGGTATAGTTTATTCATATGAAATCAATTTTCTGTCAGTGCGATGTGACACTTAATCAGAGCAGCTTTTTTGTTTTTGAAAAAAAAAAATTCAAGAGAAGTGAAAAGAAAGGTGTAATCAAAGTACTCTACAATGGAAAATTTAGGCTCATAGCTGTTGCATCACACAAGCATGTACTAATGCTCTGCTCCGATCCCTTATGCTGACCACCAAGCGAGAGAGCAGCAGGTACCGCTTTTAAAGTCTTACTAATTATTAGGATGGTAGGGAAAAAGGACGGAAAATGTTTGAAATCGAAGTCATCTTTTAATTTTTTAATTTGTTTTGTGGGGGATGGGGAGGGGGGAGGGGCACTTAGTATGACTTCATTGGGGTTCAAGCCCGCAATCTGCCTGGAAAGCGAGTGCTTTACCAATTGGGTTATTCTTAAATGGCTTCCCTGAAATTTAATTGTAAAAAGCAATGAGATTGTGTATTCCATATGGATGTTGTTCCTTTAGATATCTTATATGCATTGTAGAATCATAAACCCAGAATATCAAAGTAAGTCATGTGGAATTATTTTCCTTCTAAATAAACCAAAACGAGGCCCTAGATTTTGTGCTCATTGAATGTTGAATTTAAAGTGTGATCTAAATCTGTCTTTTATTATGTTTATATCATTGTGAAAATATGTGACATACGTCAATGAAAAGGTGATGGCATGACTTTACAAGCCGCCTGATTTTATAATATGTTCCTATCGTTTAAATATAAAGGTAATAATTACAATTGAGAGACTTTTCTTAAGTAAACACTTGTTTGGAGATATGGCTTTTCCAGGAATGAAAAGTGGACAAATTTGGATTCCTGGAATGGATATAATGGATTAAAGGAAGCATTCAGTTGAAAAATAAGGGTGCTGTTTTGTTGATAAATCATGTAAACTTTGAAATTAGAGGACTTTCATTGTCTGCTCTGTCTGTTCATCTTAAACATTTGTGTCATGGACAAAATTAGAATTAAGTTTTAGATGTTTAATATGCATCAAAGATTTAATCCAGAATATCAAAGAGAATCATATGGAAATCTTTTCTTCTAAATAACCTAAGGGGAGGCCTCAATTTTGTGCATGTTGAATATTGAATATAAAATGTGATCTAAATCTGTCTTTTATTATGTTTATATCATTGTGAAAATATGTGACATGCGTTAATGAAAAGCTAATGGCATGACTTTACAAGCCGTCTGATTTGATAATAAGTTACTAGGTTAAACATAAAGGTGATGAAAGAATGAGACTTTAAAAAGTTTGAAATATTTTACAAGGAAATTCTTTGTATGTCGAGTTGGAGACTTGGTTGGTGCAGGAATGAAAAGTAGACAAATTTGGATTTCTGGAATGGATTAGATATTCATAGGGCCTAGAAGGAGTATTCAGTCGCAAAATAAGGGTGTTGTTTTGTTGGTAATTTATGTAAATTAGAGAATTCTTCATATTCTGCTGTCTATTCATGTTAAACAATTTTTGTCATAGAAAAAATGAATTAGTTATTATTGATAAATGATTCCTGTTGATTTAAATCTACGTATCAAAATTTATATGTACTAATTTAAATGTGCAAGAAAATGATCAAATATTCTAAAAAAAGATAGCAGGTCTTGATTGTTTGCTTCTTGAAAATATGTTGACAATAAGACTACTTTCATTTCAATATCACTTCAAAGTTTGCCACAGCTGTTACGTAATTGTTACAAATTAAAAGGTTGTTACGGTCAAGAAATAAGTTTAGGCCTAATCCATTTGTAAAAAGGTTTTATAACTTTGTTATTTAATTTTCTTAATAAGTGTTGTAAATACTGACTCCTTTAACACTTTTGTCGGTATCTTCATGGTATTCTTCTGAGAAAAAAATGGCATGCTTTTAAATTTCTATGTACCCTCTTTTCCAGCATTAAAATGTAAGTAAAATTAGCATACAGTACTTAGTTTTTAAGGTATATATGACTGATCAGATTTGATATTTATTCAATGTATGCATAATTTAAGATGCATGACAGGGCTGGCAACTGAGAATTTTAAATGAATTCTATAATTTTGTTATAATAAAGTCATTGAAAACATGTCTTTTAATTAAGTTACTTGTTAATCAAAGCTTTAACAAACACCTTTAAGAATTGATACTCTCCAAAAGTATGTTGACAGAGAGGCCTCAAGTTATATGGACAAGTAGCAATGACTTTGAGTTTAATTAGAAGAAAATATGGCAGAAAATAGTGAAAGGTTTTATCAAAATCAGTTAAAAATTGGCCATTTTACAGCATTTGAAGTTATAAGGAAATGTAACTTATCATAATGAAATATGCAAAAAAAAATTGTAAATGTGTACCATCGAAAACAGAAAATCTAGAAAATTCCCATTGTATCATCTTTCAATCCTTCGCAAGAACACTGTATTTGAATGGGAGCAGTTGAATATAGCCAAGAGGTTTGACTAAAATTTAGAACAAAAATGTAAAGAATTACATTAAAGATTTTAAGCAGTCTTTTCTTTAATACACCACAAATTTTTCATGCATTAGCTTTTCAAACCTTGACTAGCCATTACTACAGAAAGATCACTTTGTCATAATTTTAAAACTCTTGAAAATTTAAAATTCTTCTAGCATTTTTTAAAACATATTTTACATATTGAATAATGAAGTGTGTAAGAGGTGCAATGGCTAAAGGAGTAATGTTGGTATGCGAAAAGTTTGACTTACGTCGCAAATACTTCATTGTGTCCTTGTGGAAGACACTTAGCAATACGTACTCTAGTCCACTCAGCTGTAAAATGAGTACCAGCACTTCTGGGGAGTTAACCTGCGATGGACTGGTGGCCTAGGCAGGGGGAGTCATGTGCTCTCATCAGCTTATGCCATGGAAACAGCCTGATGGGCCTTCATGGCTCGAGTATGGCATTTTAAAAACCTGACTGTAAACATTCACACTGTCAAGAAGCATGGCTTGTGTTCAGTGTGCATACAAAAAAACGTACTACCAAAGACCATTTTACCCCCACCCAGGAGGGAAATGTACAAGCGTGTGTGAGACCACACGCATGCTCTACAACCATCATCCTTTCATGTTTTTGTTTAAACACATCACAAAACTATCTGATACGCGAATAGTACAAGAAAATACTGGGAGAAGTATTTACCGACTTGATTAATAGTATAGTTCTACAAAGTAGAACAGAAAATAATTTTCTTGGTTTGATTGTAATTAATTATTTTGTCTGCAGAAAATAAGAAAAAATTGTTGAATCTGGTTGTAGAAACACCAGTATCACAGCTCTGATATTTTTACAAACCTTGTATGAACCCCGCTGAAAAATACTTTTTTTAGCGTTGAATAATTTAAAAAGGCTTCTAAAACCTGTGGTTATTATATATATGATTGCTTAAGGCTTACTCGTATGTGTTTACCCTGCCTACCTGATTTGATTCATTTCTCTCTCTTAGTGATTTATTTTTCTTTTTTGTTTGATTTTCAGCTTTGGATGCACAGTTGAGGGCAATTGACAAAAAAAACAAACACACAAGTTATATATCAGGTAAGAGAGTATCTCCCTCAGTCCTGTTTAACCTAAATTGTGGTCTAATGGGTAAAATTGGACATATCTGATGGCTATCTACAGGCACGTCGAGAGGTTATATTCTTTGGTTTTTAATCTTACAGTTAAGGAGAACTGGGCAGTTTTAACCTTAGCTGGCATGAGGTTTTAAGGGCATTGATTCTTTGTAAAAAAATTCAGAATTAGTCGAACAACAGATCAATCATGGTCATTGTAAAAAGGTAATAAAAGGTGAAGATTGGAATATAGTGTACATCACTGTGGTAGGTAACGGACTAACAATTTTGTATTATAAGTTGGATAGTTGGGGACTTAGTTTGTTTGGGTTAATTTGATTTCAAACCTTTTTAGCTTTTGGCCAGAATTTCAGAATTGTATCATGTGTAGGCTATAAATGCAACAAATATTTTAGTATTGGAAGAAAATCAGCATACAAGTTATATATCAGGTAAGAGAGTATCTCACTCTACAACCATATTTAGTCCTCCTCTCACACCCCTCTCTCTCTACTGATTTTTTTTTCTTCACCCATGCACCTCCTCTGTCAATCCCAGCTTTCTGGCATTTAGTCCTTGTGTTTCTCTCAATCTCCCCCTGTTTTCTTTCCTTTCTACCTCTGGAATGATCTAACTTTAAGGCACAATTTGACCCTCGTTGTCATGGTGCCGTTAAGCCCTCATCAAAGAAATGAAACAAATCTCACTCAGTCCTGTTTAAGTCAAATTGTGTTCTATTGGGTAAACTTGGACGTGTCCAATAGGAATCTTTGGGCATGTCTAGAGGTTTCATTATTAAATATTATCATCTGGCATGAGGTATTCAGGACATTAATGTCAAATATTTTAAGAATTAAAGAAAGAAGATAAAGGTGATGACTGGAAAAGTGTACATCACTGTGGTAGGGAACAGGGATAACTATTTCAAGGTTTTTTTAGGCAGGATTTCAGAATTGTATCATATTCTATGTGTAGGCTTTAAATGCAACAGTTATTTCAGGATTGGAACAAAATGAGTGCAGCTAAAGAAAAGAAGTGATTTTGTAATGTTGACTGAATACAAATTTTGAGCTTTGGTGGGGAAAGAGGTTGCCGTTATTGCCAGCCATGGAGTATTTCAACCATTGTCCTCATTTAACAGCATAGAACATCTCATTAACTTCACACCAGCATGTTCATAGTGAAATAGCAGTCAGGTTCTTCCTGTTACAGGTATTTGAAAATGTCAAGTTAAAGGGCCTTAAAAATAAAAAAACATAAAAGGCAGTAAATAAGAAAGGGGGAAGGGTGGGGCAACAAATCACTCATAAGGGGTGTAGCAAGCTTTTTGAAATGGGAGGGGCTGATTAGAAAACAACTGTTGATGATCTATAGATCATACATGAAGAGCAAAAACAATGGTTCATTACCCCAAAAATCTGGAATTTTTAGCAAATAACTTCTGGACCTAACCTTATTTTATTTTATTTTTATGGAAGAGGGAGGGGAGGGGGCATACAATCCCAGCTCTTGGTCATATTCCACTGCTCCCAACTCAAGTATTTATAACAAAATAAGAAATGAAGTGACATTAAAATATTTTACGAATGCAATATTGTTTTTAATTGTGATAAATTATTTAGGTAAAATCAACCTGTCTTTTCAATCCTATCATATTTGTGAAAAAGTTGGAAAAAAATTCCAACATGATTTATTACCATGCTGTACCTTGATATGCTATTTGATGAATGAGGAGATGCAGGATTAAGGTCTTGGCTTCTTTATCTCCTGATCTAGTGGTTTTTGTCAAATGTTTTACTAACATGTAAGTACAGTATATCACAGTGAAAGGTTCACACTGACCCTATTTCATCTCTCAAGAAGAACATGTTAAAAGTGGGTTTGAGGGCAATTGGTGACCAGTACGGTCTCTTAAAAAAATGACAAGCTTCATTATGAGCTCGCAGCTATTCAGCTTGCAGCAATTCAGCTCGCATCAATTCAGCTTGCAGCAACTCAGCTTGCAGCAATTCAGCTCGCAGCAATTCAGTTTGCAGCAAGCTTGATTCAAGCAGAAATAAGCTCACTGCTAGCTTGCTGCAAGCTATAATACAGCACATTGCAAGCTCCCTGGCAAGCAAGAATAAGTTTACCACATACTCACTGCAGGTAGGAATATGCTCACTGTACGTAGGAATAAGTTTACTCAAAGCTTGCTGCAAGCAGGAATTTTTAAAATGGGATACAGTAGCCCAAGATTCCTCTTGCTTTCATGGTGTTGACACAAATTCCAATCTGACAGTGGTACCAGTATGATTTAAACATTTACTTTTGTCTGAATTTTCATTAGTTGTTCTGCTCCTTAAAGTTTTAAACAGTCAGACCCAACCTGATAAATAACCAGGTCGGGTCAGACTTTTCGTCTTTATTTTCTTTATCATGAAAACCTTAGTCGTGTGGAAGTTGGTGCTGAGTATCATATTAGCAATGGATGAAGTCCTTATTGTGTAGTTATTTTAATTAAGATAAAGTGGTCTCACTATTTGCTACAGTAAGTCAGTGCTTATGATTTGCTGGAACAAATTTTTAAGGAGAAGGACAAGTCATGTCACCATCCACAGCTAGAGGTTTTAAGTGAAAAATATGCAGTGTTCACTTTTTAATGTTTGAAAAATGCATTATTTGATAGCAAAGATTTATCTCAAGTAATACATACATTGTTCTTGATTTTGCCTTAAACGGAAATTTTTGCCACAAACGTATGACGATATGTAAGCAACTACTTGTTCGATGAAGGAAGCCATTTTGAAGAAAACTTCATTTCAAGAAAACGTCTTTTAGTCTTTTAGAAACCATGGTTTAACTCTAAATAGAATCACATTGTTACTGAATCAATTTTCTATTACTTACGGCAATGTATATTCAACAGCTGATATATGGCATTGAGATTTACCATAGAAACTTGATTAATATCCTGGTTCCTGATTGGCTAATAATTGTCACATTACATAATTGATGTGTTTTTACAAACTGTGTTATGATCAGTTACAAAACTTTATTATCAAAAACTTTGTTATCTTGTTTTTGTGTGGATTTATAGGAAGTACAATTTGTTATGCATTCAGTCATAAGATTTCCATGTTAAGTGATTAGAAATTAACCTATGATGCTCTGAACAGTCTCCTGGCAGATAATGTGCAAACTGGTTTGTCATTTGAGGATCCAGTTACAGTGTGTGAGGAGTTTGCTGACTTTTTCATTACTAAGATTGATTACATTGTTAGTAACATTACTTCAACTATGTCTACCTCATCTGATCAGTTTACATATTTGGATGAGCCTTGTGATCCACATGCCCATCTCAGTTCCTTCACTGCTGTCACTCAGGATGAATTGAGGGATGTCATTATTTCATCCCCACCAAAGTCATGTCTACTTGATACATTACCAACATGGCTGCTTAAGAAATCATTGGGAGGCACATCTACCATTTTTGACAGATTTGGTAAATCTATCACCTTCATTAGGTAAAGTCTTGGCATCCTCAAAGGTAGCAATAGTTACACCACTTCTAAAGAAGTCTGCTCTTGATCCAGCAGTGAAAGAGAATTACAGACCTGTCTCTAATTTGTCCTTCTTAGGGAAGTCAATTGAGCGCATTGTTTTTAAACGTCTTAATGATCATCTGCATGACAATAACTGAGATGAATGCTTGCAGTCTGTATACATTCAACTGAGACTGCTCTTTTGAAGGTTCATAATGACATTGCTTGCTTCCTGGATATTAATAAAGCTGTCCTTCTTGTCCTTTTGGATCTGAGTTCAGCCTTTGACACCATTAACCATGAATGATGTCTGATTCACACGCTGCATAACAAGTTTGGGTTGAGAGGTTCTGTACTGAAATGGTTTGAATCATATGTTAACAACCGCAGTCAAGTTGTGGGAATAAATGGTAAATCCTCCAGTTCCAGAATCATCAACAAAGGTGTACCACAAGGTTCGGTACTGGGGCCCATTTTTTTTCCTTCCATTTATACAATGCCCATCAAGCAAATAATTGAAAAGAACAATGTGAACCATCACAAATATGCTGATGATCTTCAATTGTATGTTTGATACAATCCTGCTGATCCTGAGGATACCACTTTTGCTATCAACAGATTACAATCATGTATTTCTGAGATCAGACAATGGATGTCACTCAATTACTTACAGTTTAACAAAGAAAAAACTTAAACTTCTCAACTTAATGTCAGCCTTCTCAACATCACATTTTTAGCACTCAGGCCATAGTTATTGGCAACACACTAATCCCTTCAAAAATTTGTGTAAGGAATCTTGGTGTCGTCTTTGATCAACACCTCACAATGGAGCATCAAGTATTAAGTGTAATCAGGACCTGCCATTTCCATCTTCGAAACATCAGCAAAGCTCGCCAGTTTTGTCCACTCATGCTTGCAAAACAGCCATAAAATGAATTGTTACATCAAGACTTGATTACTGCTCTTCTATTTTTTACAGGAATCTCTCAAACACAAATTAAACATCTGCAGCTAATGCAAAACAAAGCAGCTAGAGTTGTATATATGGCACACTCATATTGATCACATTTCATCAATACTAGCTGATTTGCATTGGCTACCTTGTCATTTTAGAGTACATTACATTTTCGCCTTCTGATGTATATCTTCAAATGTTTTCGCAAGCTTACCCCATCTTATCTTCAGGACATATTCACAATTTATCATCCAAACCAACTTTTGAGATCCTCAACTGACAAATTCACACTTTCGATTTCGCGCACAGTTACTTTCGCTTCAAAAAAAGAAAGTAGGGAACCAAGCTTTATATCATGCCATCCCACCTCTGTGTAATGTATTACCCTTTAAAATCAGAAACAGTTCCTCCCTTGACGTCTTTAAAAAACACCTGAAGACCGAACACTTCCAGCACGTATAGTAACTGTCTTGTGTGCATCTCTTTTATTTTTATGTTTTTACTTATTGTTGGATTATTTGTGTTTGGAGTTTTTGTTTTGTTCTGTAAAGTGCAGAGAACCTTGGGATTCTGTGCTAAATAAGCAATGAGGAACAAGCAAGTAAGTAGTCTGAGATTCCTCTGACAGTGGGCAGCCATTTTCATTCTTTTTGTCTTTTCTAGACATTTTGCATTTTTTGTTATTAGGCTCAACCACACTCAGAGGAACAAACTTGTCTGGTATATACACTTATATTAAAGGTAAATGTACATAGTCGCAGGTAGTTCAGTTTCCGACCTGAGATGAGAATGCTCTTTTCGTCAAAAATACTCACATTAAAAATCGTCCATTAAAGAAATTTTTTCTTGATGGCACTTAAGCTTTGACTGAGATATGTGAAGGCTGACTCGTACATTTCCTCATGCATCTGATGACGAAAATGTAGTCTGGATTTCCTTCAACGATGTTCGCAGGCTCTACGCTTATGACCAGAGATACAGCTGGCAAAATAATCTTAGAATGATCAATTTATGAAATTAAATAAAGTCTAACTTCAGATCATTGTGGGATACATAACTCGTGTTATATCAATGAAATTCAGTTTTAAACAGATTTGTACTACTGTTGGCATCGGTTTCGTTGCAGCTGCCATCTGGATAAAGTTTTTGGAAGAGGTTTTTTTGTTTGGTTAAAGCTGTTGGGTAAAGTTTTTGTGTGTTATGATAATGACATTCCTGATATAAATTGCAATTAAAATATTAGTCTTGGCATGAAAGAAAAATCAGACAAAAGGTTCCTCGTCTCAAAAGAATTCAAAATTAAGTGATTGGGTATGAAAAGAAATAAACAAGGTTGTTGAAGGAGTTTGTTTGTTATGATAATGACATGAATAGCAATTAAATTATTTGTCTTGGCATAAAAGCAAAATCAAACAAAAGATTCCTTGCCTCAAAAGAATTTGAAATTAAGTCTCTTGGGTATAAAAATAAATTAACCTCCTCTCCAACTCGGGTTAGGGAGGGGTTAGGGGTAAGTTGTACAATGAAAATTACCAGAACAAATTTTGTCCCTTTCAAGAATGATTTAAGATAAATAGAGGGTAGTTTGGTAGGTAAAGGACTGAAAAAATAATTGCATCATGCCACAAGGATGCTTGTAATATTTTAATCTTTTATTGGCATTGGCAAATAAGATATTTTTGTAGTAAAATGTTTTTTTGAAAATTTAAAGCAAAGGAAAAGGTAAGAGCATCCTTCAAAGCTCAAGTAATTTGAAATCATCTGCCCTACTAGTCCCATTTCTGCATATACGTCTCAATAAGCCCATCATATATGCTAGCTTTGAATAGTTGAGCATGCTGTCATTTTAGACAGTTCTAGTTTATTTTGATATTGAACAGATCACGAATTTGTATACGATGTAAAATACAGGTCACGGTGATCTCATTTGTTAGAAATGTATCTTTTTGGGGGAATTTTAATTTGATATTTTAGTAATTTATGACATTGGGTTAAATTTAAAAAATTTAATCTTTTTGATACCGTATGGAATTGTTAGATATAGGTTATAGCTTATTTTACTCTTGAGTGTGTTTGAAGTTTTAATTTCTAGCTTGCATGTTTTTGTGTTGCGGTCTGATTGTAAGAGATATCTAAGGGGAGCTCAAATGCTTTTAGGGTTTCCCTTTTGGTGCTATTAAATGTGGGTTGCTATGACCTTGTTTTGAGGTTTTGAAAATTATTTTGAGTCTCTGAGAGTTATCTTGAGTGTTTGTTTCCCATTAAACTTGGTTTTGCCATTGCTGACCTGCTAGGTATTTGACATGAATCGGAATCGGTTAAGTTAGCAAAAATCGATCAAGAGGACATGAACGCCAACCGAGCGTAAAAAGTATGAATAAAAGATTAAAAAAATTAGTTGACAATACAAGTGTTAGTAAGTTTAGCTTTGAAACAGTTGAGACTTGGTGCATGTACAATGTCTGATGATAAAGCATTCCAATCCTTTAGTGTGTGATGGAAGAAAGAGTGTTTATATACATTCTTTTTAGCATAGGGAGCCTGGAAATTAGGGTCATGATTATTTCTTGTATTAGTTCTGACGGTGGGGATAAGTTCATCTTTATTGATGGCGACAAGATTGTTATTGATTTTATATAGCATATGTAGCCGAGTGTTGTACCTTCTTGTTTTTAGCAGGGACCAATCTAATTTATGAAGCATGTTTTTTACACTAGATTTATAAGAGTAGTCTGCCATACAGAACCTGGCTGCTCTCTTTTGAATAGATTCAAGTTTATCCACATCGCACTGGTAATGGGGGTCCCAGACTGCTGATGCGTACTCAAGTACTGGCCCGACTAGAGCTCTATAAGCAGTGGATTTAACGCCGATGGGACAGTTTGAGAGGTTACGTTTTAATAGGCCAAGTACAGAGCTAGCTTTCTTGGTTATGCTATGTATATGTTTATCCCATCTAAGTTTATTATCAATTTCAATACCTAAGTATGGGTGGGAGTTGACATGTTTTAGTGGCTGGTTGCATAAGGTATAAACAGGTGATTTAAAGCATTTCTTAGAGAAAATTGACAAGATGTAGCATTTAGAGGGGTTGAAATGGGTTGACATGTATTTCCAACCATGCAACAACCAATGCAGCTTGTATTTCTGAAGTGTAAACACAAAACTGTGATCCAGATTTTAAGACAAATTGAATGTGCATTAGAATGGATTGTATAAACTTAGGATAAATTTAGAATAGATGAGATATTTCCCAAAAATTTAATGCACTATTCAAGAAAAAGTGCCAAGAATTTAAGAAATTAAAATTAGAAACAGCTGTAACCTGTTTAGAATAAGACATTTCCAGCAATACCAGAAACAAGGTCGATATCTCTAATCATCAACAAGACTTTTTTTTTAATTGTCCAAAATCATGGAATGAATTTAAATGAAATATTGCACTCTTCACTCTTCTTCACTCTTCACCTGTTCTTTATCCTCCAAACTACTGTGTTCTACACCTTATCGTTTACTTTTTTAAATTGCACCATTTGTTCTTTCATGTCATTTTGACATACAGTAGCTTAGCCTCTCTTGCACTATTTGATTTTAGATGACCCTCGACAATTCCTGTCGCCATGGTGATGAAAACTTAAATCTTGCCAATCCAAAAATTAAAAAATGATGATTTTATTCGCCAGACAAATGACACTTTATGTTTCATTAGGCGACCAAAATAAAAGTTTCCTTGAATAAGAAAATTATTTCGGTAGAATGAAATACCTTTATTTTTTACTGCCTCAAAATTACTGGCATCCTAATCCTGAATTTTTACACCGTAACTTTGTCCCCACAAGCTGACAAGCACCATGGCGCTGACACAAGTGTACAATATGTACGATATCAAGGGTTCTATAGTCTGGTAGTGTACGATATAGTTGGGAGAGTTTCAAAGAAACTCATGAGAATAAAGTGGAAATAAATGTCTGTTTGCTGAAAGCTATTTCGTAATAATAAAGATAAAAGAGCTCAACTTAATAGAAACGTATACCTAGATCTTCTTCTTATCTATTTAAGTACATGTACGCTCATACCTTGTAAAAAATTATGATCATTTTCCAGATGGAAAATGATCATATTTTTTATTTTGTTGGTCATCTTTTTACTTTCGATAATTGTTTTGTGCATTTTGAGATGTCATGAAAGTATGGAGTTAAATTATTCATGCAGGAAGACAATCGGGGGAAGCAGGGTTTTTTATTGACAATTATCATTTCAAGCAGGTTTTTTTTACTGGTGAGTAGCTTAACAATTTTGGCGATCAAAATTTTGGAAATGAGGGAACATGGTCGCCAGTTGTTTTGAGTTGGCGATCATAAAGCAGATGCAATTCTTGAGGGTTGATTTTAGAGGCCAATCAATCAATCAATCAATCAATCAATCAATCAATCAATCAATCAATCAATCATTCATAATGAAATTTGTTGCAAAAAGTTATTGTAAAATAATTTTGCAATCACTCCATGCTTTCATGATTTCAGGAATCTGGTTTGACATGTATCTCAAAGACAGAAGACCTGTTACTCTCAACCACAACCCTTTCATCGGATTCAAGATGGATGACCGTCCAGAGTACAATGATCAGGTAAAGTGAATATCATGTAGGAAAGAAAGGGCATCAAGTCAATGTTGTGGAGAACTATATGCTTTATTCTTCGTTCAATTATATGACTTTTGATAAGGTCTTGTTGGGTACCTGGTAAGGATTGCCTCTCTCCCTCCCCTATCCCTCTTGCAAAATTGTAAGAAGGACATTTTTACTAAAGGAATCAAGTGATTAAAATAAAGAAATTCAAATTCAGTCACTCTGAATTACTTGTCAGAGATGTCTGACATTTATACATCACAAATTTGCATAATATTGGCACATTTTATTCTAAGCATTTGAAGGGTTGTAAAGTTATAGTCCCAATGTGCTGTTTTTATGGTCAACAATTTAAAATTTACTAATTAACTTTGCATACCTTGTAGTTTGGTTTCAGAAATGACTGTAACATCTTTTTCTGGTATTTCATCCCCAAAAGTTCCATTTGGATAAAAGTACATGTTTATTATCTCCCATGAAGAACAAAACATCTAATTGGATGCACAAAAGATTGTCATATCGGAAATGGTTCAACTCATTAAACTGAAGGATCAGCACAGTTTAACATTTCATAACTGTAAAAATGCTTTGCTTTGCCTTAATAGTCAGTGTATTTTGATGTTCATTAAGACTTATCAAATTGTAAATTTTTCTTCCAATAGATTAAATGTTTGTAGTCTCATTAAAACAAATTTGCTGGAACAAATTTTTAACAACTTTGTATTTTGACATTCAAAGTAAATTGTTTCTTTTTTTTAAATTACCCTTGATGTCAAGATTGATGGAAAGGTAGCAAAACAAAACATGAAAATATCAAACAAAATTTTGTTCAGACTAAAATATTTCTCATAAATAAAGCATCTCTACCTGTCCATGTGCCTTGAAAAGATATAAGCAATATATAGACTAAATCTTGCTCTGATTGCTCAGCTTTTTTCATAACCCAAGTCTTTGAATGCTCATCCCTGGCAATGCAAAATGTCAATTTTCAACCTAATTTTTGCTTTATAACTTGATTTCCTCTCAGGTGATTCATGTATGACAATTTTCATGTTATGTGTATTCCCATTCCATTCCTTATTTGTTTTTCGTATATTCTCTAATTATACTCCTTGTATCTCTGTTTACATGTCTACATTTGGCTCGCTGTGAAAAATCAGAGCAATGTAATTGACCCATATCAAATTTGATATGCTATGATTCTTTATAGAATAAACAGAGAAACAGGAATCGCCAGCTTTAAAAAGCACTGTGCAAAGTATCAAGGCAAACACGCACTTGAGACAACATTATGTCCAAAGTCAGTTTACCGTTGTCATGTAACTTTGTATGCTTGACTGAAGACTGTGCAAATTAAACCACAGCCAGAAATTATCTCATGCATCAATGACTCTATCACGAGCTGAAGCAAATTAATGATATGCTGAGATATACGGATATTAGAATAAACAAAATATAGTATTAATATCTGGTAGAATTAAAAGAATATATCAATTTATATCTTATATTATATAACAACTATAACAACTGAACTCAAATGTATTGATAATGTGTATTGATAATGTCCCCCTGACCTCCTTCAAAACTAAGCTTGACACTTTTTTGTTTAAAAAGACATTAACCTAATGTGCAGCTTGATCCATTGTATTTTTATTTATGTTGTCATTTCTGTATTCTTATTTTTGTTTTCGTATCTAATTTCCTTGTGTGTAAAGCGCTTTTGAATGTTTTTACTAAATTAGAGCTATATAAATTTATGTATTATTATTATTATTAACATATATATATGTATAAATATTGATCTTTGAAGCTTTTGTATAAAATTTTAATATTTAAGCTTTGATCTATTTGTGTATGATTATTTATGTGTTTATTTGTACATTATTTTGATTGAATTTGATGTAAAGCGCATTTACTACCTTAATATTTAATGACTGTAATGTGCTATATTGAATTGATAATATTAGTAATATATTTATTTTGTGTGATGTGCTGACTGGCAGGGGTTGGGGGGGGGGGGTTGTCTAAGAGGGTGTATCAGGGGTAATGTGAGGGAGGGTACCACAAAAAGAGCAATACACAGATACAAAACAGAGAAGTTGTTGTCCGATATGGTATTGTAGATAATGAGTAAGGTAATCCAAAATGAAGTTTTAATTATGGAACTTGTTTTCCCCTTAAAGGATTAGTTCAGGGGTCAAAGAAGTCTATTCTATATGGAAGAGGACTTCCAAAGAAACAAAGTGGTGAAGAAAGCATTGAAAAATCTTATTCCATTGAGGAGATATTCAAATTTAAAATTTGGTATAATTTCTGTAGAAACGACTGAAATCATACTAGTTGTGATGTCACAACCTCAGATCCCTTAACATCTTTATTTATTTTAAAGAAAGTTTATAAAAAAAATTCACTATTTAAATTATTTTTCTTCAAACTTTCTTCAGGTGGTGTATTAAAAATACACTTACTAGATTAGGTTTTACTACTTTTTTGACATATCCCATGGTTTATAAGCCACAAAAATGCAGGACAAAATATGATAGAATAACATAGACTTTGAGGAATCTGAGGCTATGACATCACAACTAGTCTGATTTCAGTCGTTTCTATACAAATGGTACCAAACTTTAAACTTAAATAGGAATAAGATTTTTGAATGCTTTCTTCACTGTTTTGTTTATTTTGAAGTCCTTTTCATATAAAATAGACTTGCTTGACCACTGAACTAATCCTTTAAATAACTTGAAGTCAAAACTTCTCCTAACTTGGGCACTTAATATTCCAGTTCTATTTAATACCTTGCACAGCTCCCCCATAATATCAAAACTTGACCATGGCTGTTTTATCTATGTGTCACTCTTCAAAGAGCCTGTGAATAGATTAATTATGTGAATGAATATTTATTAACAAATTATTATGATAAATTATTTATTTATTAAGTTTATGAAAATCAAAACATGACCGAATATTTTATTAATCTTTTTTTTTTCTTTCTCAAAGTACTATTATTTTCCCATGTGTCCATATTTTTGAAGTTTTGCATGTAGCATGTATGCCAAGGATTTGAATTTTTTAAACCTGTTTTGGGTCACAGCTTTTACGGGCTACTAACATGACCATTGCAGCCGCAAGGTTCAAGAAGACATTCCTAGCAAGTAAGCTGGAACCTGAGGTATTCCATCTCAATGCAGCCAAGACTGATAACCTACGCTTTCGTAAAACTGCAAGGTAAGTCATAGAATGGAATACGTTGAGGGGTAGGGTTCGTTGAGGGGTAGGGACCCATGACCGGTAGGGGCACTGAAGGGATAGAAACCCTTGAGTGGTAGATACCCATAACCAGTAGGACTATTAAGGGTTAGACACCTTTGAGCAGTAGGGACCCTTGAGAAGAAGAGACACTTAAGGGATAGCGACCCTTGAGTGGAAGGGACCCTGAGTGGAAGGGACCCGTGAGTGTTAGACACCCTTGAGTGGTAGAGACCCTTGCATGGAAGGGACTCTTTAGTGGAAGGGGCCCTTGACCAATAGGGGCACTTAAGGGCACTTGATTGGCAGGTATCCATAACCAGTAGGACTATTGATGGTTAAGACATGTTTGACCTTAGGTTTGTGATATATGAATGTGACAGCTGAAATATTGATGTAAATCAATTTCTTTCCTTAATTTTAATCAATGGAAAATGAAATCATTCCACAGTAGGGTGTTGAGATTATGGTAAAGATCATAAAGCTCATCGGAATTGACTGCTCTCTTTTAAATTCCATTGTCGAGCTCTTCTGCTAAAATTCACCCCCAAAATTCCTCTCCTTCCTACAACACACCAACTACTTTATCTGAACTTCTTCTTTCCCTCCCTACCTCCTGCACTCCACACTATCTCCCCAACCTCTTTTTCACCTCTGACATAATTGAAACTCTCTGGCACAGTGTGACTATCAGTGTCATGTGACCATTAAACCTCACCAAACAAGTCTTTACATTCTAGAAACGAATTAAAAGACAATGAGAGTAAACATAAGAGAAATAAAGTGGTCTACTCATTCATGCATTTTATTCTGCTGATTTTGAAGAGATTTTCTGTGAAGAAATTTCAGTATACAGTAGTTAATTTTGCCGCTACATGTCCAAGTTCCATTAATCCTTTATTTCCCAATCGGTCGTGACATGCACTTTAATTTTTTTTATTTTACTTTGTCAAATAGGCCCACAGCAGTGATTCAGGTATAATTTGAAAGAGCTTGAATAGTTGTTTTAGAAAATGTAACTTTTTGATGGGGGTTATCTTAAAGTTTTTGAGAAAAGATGGGTTGAAATAGAGAAAATTTAAAAAATGCACAAAATTTAACGAAAAATATTTTTTTCTTCAAAGACTTAATTTGCCGTACTTCCAGACTGCATTTTTGCCTGTAAAGCCCGTGAGGAACTTACAAAGACATCAATGCATCTAATTCTGGTCGAATTTTGACTGCCTCATCATCAATATCTTTTTGAAGGGGCAAAAGTTGTGAAAAGTATCATAATTTTTGAACTTTTTAAGACAAAAATTTGGGAAAAATCAAAGTTTCTAAATGCGATATAACTCTCCTATGCGAAATATACCATTAGAAATGGCAATTCTCACACTTTCGATTAAAATTTAAAAAAATAACTACCCCCTCTTTGATCACCACTGTAATATATGTTAAAAACAAATCAACACACTGGAACATATGCAATGTAGTCTAGCGGTAACGTGTGGAATTACAACGTGGGCACCCTGAGTTTGAATACCTGGCCAGATGCACGGCTTTGTTTTTCACGAGTAATTACAACAGGGATTTTTGTCTTCTTATTTTTTCATTGTTTTTGCAGATTTTGCTTTGAGGAATTTTCTAAATTTTATTTAGACAGGTATCATTGGAAAGGAAATTTCACTTAATATCTAAATATGTAAACAAATCCTCCAAAATTGGCCTAATTTTGCCTAAAATTTGTAAATTTGCATATTTATGTCAATATTTTGACTTTTTTTATTGAAAAGTTTATTGTCTTAGCATTTATATAAACCAAACTTGTAGTGATAAAAACTGAGAAAAAAGTTATGGAAATTATTAAAAAAAATTTTAAAGTTCCGAAACATTTCATTTGACGTTTTGGATCCCCTGGGACTCTTAAAGGTTAAGAGACTTGAAAAACATGACACTGATTAATTCCCATATTCTTGTTTGGGGTACTTGTTTGAGTTTACTTCAGCTTCTTCTGTTTATAGATGACAAAAAGTCAAGTCTTATGTAATACATAAAGATTAACACCACAAAATAATTTCCATGCAGAAAAAACATGATTTCCAATTGTCATTTCAAAAGCAGATCCCTTTTGGCTGTGTAAATAAACTTTGCTTTAAATCTAGGTTAAACAAGGATCCACCTGTATGTTTCAAGCAGTATAATTTTAGTCCCCTTCTACACCTAACCTTACACACCCCTTTCTTTTCACCTAACTTTTTCTCCCACATTCAGCTTTTCCCCTTCATCTCCCTTACAAACCTTCCATCTCCTCACTATCTTAACTTTTACACTGTAATCTATTAACACCCTCTTGGCACATTTGAGACTCTGACTGTTGCGGTGCCGTTATACATTAGCAAACCAAACCAAACATTTAGTCCTGATGATCCTTCTTGAAGATTAAGCCTTTAAAGGGATAAAAGTGGGAATAAATTACTGACATGCGGGTGTTGTTAATGTTGGTAAATGTTGTTATTTGCTTGGGGTTTTACATCCAGCAACAATAGCAAGAGATCGAAAAGCGTCATTTTATAAATTGAATTAAATTTGACATTGAGATCTATTTTACATCAAGACCTTTGATGGACTTAAATTGGCACATGACATGACATTTCATATGACATGACATTTCGCATGACATGACATTTCGCATGACATGACATTTCGTATGACATGACATTTTGCATGACATGACATTTCGCATGACATGACATTTCGTATGACATGACATTTCGCATGACATGACATTTCGCATGACATGACATTTCGCATGACATGACATTTCGCATGACATGGTATTTCGCATGACATGACATTTCACATGACATGACAATTTACATGACATGACATTTCACATGACATGCAGAAAGTTTACTCAAAATTCTTCTCAAAAATCTTTTGACCTACATTGTACAGCTTCAGTTTAACTTACTAGTCTCATTGCAATATACACCCGATGTTCTAGTGATTCTTTCCAGCTACTACAACATTTAACAAGAACTTGTTTTTGTTATATATTCCCTCTCAACAAAGGTTTTCATCAATCAATTTGATTGTGTTTCTCTCTCAGTTAAAACTTTGCCGATTGAACAATTTTTTTGCATGAATTTATAATAGCAAATTGATTGCGTTTCTCTCTTAATTAAATTTGCCGATCGAAAGCTGTCTGGCAGGAATTTATAAACAGCTTCTAATTTCAAAATGGATTTCTATCGTCAAAATGGACTGTTATAAGGCTTTCACCTTACCATTATACTCTGTTTTTGGTACTTAATAAACTCTGTACCAGAATAGCTAACAAAATTAGTGCTTGCTATTCTGGTACAGAGTTTATTAAGTACTAAGAAAGGAATATAATGGTAATGTGAAGGCTGTATTCCAGTCCATTTTGACAATAGAAATCCATTTTGAAAATAGAAGCTGTTTATGATTGTGAGAAATTTGATTCAACATGAATGTCAAAAGCTTTTATAAAACAAAAACTCATCTTGTTGGAAGTAAATGCCAGTAGATTTCCCACACCATCAATGATGCAGAGCATCGAAGAATATTGTCAACTAGGGTATATAACGGTTTGTCCTCGAACAAGACACTTTCTTCACCTTGCTTCTGGCAACTTTGGGAAAGTGCAGTGACTAAGGAGATGGAACTTTTGAAATCCAAAGGAAACGTTAATGATTCCTTTAGGTGTTGTCGTGTGTGAACAAATCTCTAATTTTTCAATTGTCTGCATCTATTTAGTTATAGACATAAATATAAAGCTTTCCAAGGGTGTCTGGCATTGTATTTAGAGGGAGACACACTCATATTAGAAATTTAGGAGTGTAAGCATTGATCTGATAGACTATTGAAGAATTAGCTCAGAGGTTGGTAGATCATCCTACATGTAGGTGCAAAAAGCCAAATCAGTTTGAAAAAAGCCAAATTAAGCACACACATTTTCTTTAAATAATTAAGTCAAGAAAATTCCAATTTTGAAAGGGGATTGGTCACTGGCCAGTCCAGGGGCTCCTCTGGGAGGGATAGAATGCAGCGAAGAGCAGCAAAATGTTATTAGGATTTTAGGGGAACACATGCAAAATATATCACGTAGTCTGAATGCCATCAGAAAATTATTTTTTACATCCTCTTCATTCTCCATAAAAGCCGTTGAGAAAATGCCAGATTTAAGTCAAAATAAGACAATTTACAGCCAAATCAAGTTTGAAAAGAAAGAAACAATAAAGCCCAATCATCAAATCCAAATTAAAAAAAATATTTAAAAAAACTTGGCCAAGCAAATATCAAAAAAGCCAAATAACTTTTTTTGCAGCCAAACAAATCTATAAAAAAGCCATTTTTTCATATTTGGTTTCTAAAAAGTCAATATATCAACCCTGGTTTCCATTGGAAAGTGGTATATTGCCCCACAAATAGGGAGGTCTTGAAGCCTAACCCTAAACCTAACCTGTTAGGGTGAGGATGGTTCTGCTTCGAAACTGTCAAAATGTATGTTGGGCAATATATCACTTTCCGTTTCCATCCTGAATGATAGAAGACAAAATGAAAGACAGAAAGGTGAAGAAACTACTTTAAAGGATTATTTCAGAGGTCAAGCAATTTTTTGTCTACCTACTGTGGTGTAGTGATTATCATACCTGTCTACAGACCACGAGGCCCTGGGTTCAAGCCTGGGTAGACACGCCAGTGTACCACAACTGGTTATCAAAGGCCGTGGACATTGACTTGGTTGTCGATGTTATGTCTGTCCGTACGTTGTACCTGTGTTCTCGTCCTGGTCGTATTAAACGTTTCGTGATAGCATTGTTACTATCATAATCGAATACGCAGGCGACGACCCCGTCATTGTAATTGTGTGTTCACTCGTCGTCGTCGTCAAGCAATTTCATCTTAAATGAAAGAGGTCTTTAAAAAAAACAAAATGGTGAAGAAACTGTCATTATCTTATCCCTTTAAAGAGATATTCAAAGTATGTTTCATCTGCTCAAAAATGACTGGTGTAGTAAGTCTAACATTGAAGGTTGGCACCATCATTCTCACATTGTTAACAATTGTTAATGTATTTCAAAGAAAATTTACTGAACTTTTTTACTACTGAATTATTTTCCCTTAAACTTTCTTCAGGTGGAAAATTATGATTACCCTTTCAAGATTCTGTTTGATTTCTTTCCTGACACACACAATGGTGTTTTTAAGCCAAAAAATTGCAGGACCAAATATGATAGAATACATAAAGACATTGAGGCTGTGATGTCACAACTAGTCTGATTTCAGTCATTTCTACACGCATGGTACCAAACTTGAAACTTAAATATCTCCTTAACAGAATAAGATTTTTTGAATGCTTTCTTCACCAATGTGTTTCTTATCAGATGGACTTGCTTGACCTCTGAACTAATCCTCTAATATCTTGTTCTGTTCAGGAGAACTTTAAACCCTTACTCTATCAGCTAGATCCCAACCAGATCCCAGACCCAATTTTGTATGTACCAAATTTAATAAAATTGTTTCCTGACCATGCCAAAATCATGTATAATTGAATGTAGTAACTATTCAATTAAATCTTTCAAAGTAGTGTCATATTGAATTTTGTGTGTAAAAGTGCAGAATTTTCATTCTTTTACCCAAAAAAATTACAAAAAGCCTTTTTTTTTTGTTGTAAAAAATGAGAAATTATTCTTATTTCAGGTCTGGGAAAAATTATTTGTTTGTGCTTTCCTTGCTCCAAAAGTATTAATTGGAATTTAGAAAATTCTCTCAGCACTTTCAAAATTCTAAAAACAAAAGAAAATAATTTAGTTTTTTTTCTTCACCCATGCACCTCCTTTTACGATCTTAGCTTTCTGACTTTTAGTTCTCGTATTTCTCTCAATCTCCCTGTTTTCTTTCCTTCCTAGAATGATCTGACCTCTCAGGCCCAATATGACCCTTGTTGTCGTGGTGCCGTTACGCCCTCATCAAACAAACAAAACAAAAGCAAAAAGATTATCATTAGCCGCAAGAGAGCAGAATATCATAAAAGGTAGCAGTTTTAAAAAGACACCAGCTATGCAAATTGGTGACCTTATTTGCATACTTTTACATGTTTAACTGGAAAATTATTCTCACAAATGTACAATTCAAAGTCTATATAAACTTGTAAAAGTAGAAATGAAGAGAAATTTGTGAAACAGCCCTCTTTTTAAAAGTTCCCTAAAACCCCAGCCATATTTTGAACTTCCTTGGTAAAGGGTTGAAGATGTCACAAGTTTGTTTGAAAATGAATGGCTACTAATTGAAAATATTATTTTGTTCAAGATTTGTTTGAATATAAAATAATTAGTTATACTTTATATCCCAACAGATCCAATAGTTGTAAGACACAAAAACCCAGAATATATTTCAGTTAGATATACAGACTTTTATTTAACCATTAGAATTGTCTTGCAAACAGTCTTATCTAATCTCCTGAAAATATTTACATTTAATTTCAATCGTACAGAAAAAACATTCATTTCAAATGTTTGCCAGTACGTGATATTTTGTAAGGATTCTGTATGTATCTACTGTAGTCCAACAAAACCCTCAGACTTCAACCATGAATAATTTTTGCAGTCGGTAAAATTAATGCAGAGTATTATTGAATAACATTTTTGTTAATGGCATGATGCATCTCAAGATAAAACTCATTTGTATTATTCATCACACAGAGTGGAAAATTAGCAGGTATCAAGAGATACTTCATGTATAAAAAGTATATAATAAATTTTATGCAAAAGTTTTAGAGACTTACGCTCTTGGAGGTAACAAAACCATGTCTGGGTATGATAATGATTCATGCATGACACACACTGAAAAAACGTTTTTGAAGCCATATTTAGAGCTTTGTAGAAGCCAGAAGCCTGATATTTGTATTGCATAAACCCTATTTTATTGAATATTTAATACATGTATTAGGGTGGTAGAGACATAATAGTTGAAAAATTTATACTTGGCATTCATTTATTATTCAAAGTCTTTGATCTTTAAAAGCTTTATTTGAGTTGGATGATGAAGAAAGCTGTAAAAATTATCAATTTAATATTGGTAACCATGGAAACTGTGTATAATACAGTCTACTACAAAGAATAACTTTTATCACTTAGACTTACTACATGACGCCTCAAGGCATGTTTTATTCTTTTTAGAATTTTAAGATTGAGTGCAGCTCCCCAAAGGAAAACAAATACTTGCTGTATAGTGTGTGGGTTTTCAAGTTACTACATAATCTTATACAATATTTACAAACAGAAACAGAAATCATTTGTTGTGTTTTTTTGTAAAGTAAAACAGTGAAATCAGTTGAATTGCTTACAATCCCAGAAGTGAACTGTAATGTTAAATTCCATATTGTAATGCCCTACCACTTTTTGTATTCCTAGCTGGATGCCCAGTTGGTTCGCCTCATACTATGCAATACTAAACAAAGCCTTCCCGTTAGATATGAGCCAGTATTTCAGGTTAATGAATTCCACCAGGCTACCAAAGCTGCATATAGATGAACTGCTGACTGATCCATCGGCCAATCAGCTTGCTGTCATGAGGAATGGCCATATATATGTATTTGACGTGTTCGATAAAAATGGTTTGTATTTTTCAGAGAATATTTTTTCACGAGCTTCAGATTAAAACAATGTTTTATTTCGAAATTTGTGATAAAAAAAAAACACTAAGCACAATGTAAACATATTTGTGTTCTCTTTTTAGTGGAAGTATCTGAAATAGCATCTACATTGCAAGTGCATGCTAACGTTATATCAGCGGTGTAGGAAGATATTTGACATGAAGGGGGGGAGGGGGCAGAAAGAAAAAAAACTACAAAAATATTTGAGTTTCTTATCATGGTAAAACTATTTCTGAAAGAGGGAATTGTTCAATTATTGGAAATCTTGGTAAAATATAGCAACATTTTCCGAAAATTGTTTATCATTTTCGAAAACTGAAGGAAATTTCCTGAAAATTTTCACGAAAATTGGAAAATAGTTCACCTATTTCATCCAATTTCCTGGGGAACAGATTCTATGGAATTTGATGTTCATTGTTCATTATTGGGAGACCAAAATGGTACCTGACCCCACCCCCTCCCTCCTCCCAGCAATAAAATTGATTGGGGGTCAATTCTTATTTAAAAGAGGCATCAAAATTTTATCTGTGCTTGAACTTATGAATTTATGATTCATTCAATGTAGCATACATGTGCTTCAATCATCTTTAAGTTGAAAGACAAAAATACAGGTTCTAAATTACTTTTGATCAGTAGACATTTAGATAAATTAAAATTGAATTTACTCAGCATGTTCTTGAGGTTTTTTAGTTAATGTATTATATTTTTAGAATCTCTGCACATACCTACTAACAAGGAGTTTTCATTTGATTTGCATTGGAAAAATGGAGGGAAAATGTTGGAAATATTTTGAGTAATTTTTGATAAAAACTTTAAAAATAACTGTGTCATTAGTGAATGATTTCCTTATTCACTTTGTAAAAAGAAGTATTCTCAGTCAAATTTCAATTAATCTCTGTCTATGTTTGTGATAGATAAATTAAGGTCACGGTGTTAAGTAATTAAAAAGCAATAAATATTAAATGAGCTTGACACTTTCACCCCCAGTAGCAATATCAGATCCCATTGTGTCTCATTTATCAAGTTACAGTATAAACTTTGCTGTTATAACATTTTTATGTTTATTTGTTCTGGATTAAGTAGTTTCAATTTTTAGAACTTCTCTTCTGGAATCCTGGTTTTTATGGTTTGAGATGTCCATCAATTTATCATTACAATTTTGATTTTGCAATAACATTTTATATATAAAAAAAATCTTATTCATGTTGTTGTTATTGTATATTTGTTATAATTTACTAATGTGTTTCTGCAGTATGAGTAATCTGCTGAGTGTGTTTGTGCTCACTGTGAAATGACATCCAGGAAATATAGCCACATATGAAAGAGCATCTTATAAACAGTTTTTAAGTTTAATCAAAAATCAAATTTTCCGATAATTTTAATTATGCAAAATTTATGATATATTAATTGAAGGGATATTCAAGAAATTAATATAATTTTGTGAATTTTATTCTTTAAATTGAGCCATTTTATAATCTAAAAGCAAGCTCCTGGACAAAATTATTTGGCCCTTTCTGTTTACCTCTTTAAAGTTTTATTTCTTACTTTTATTTATATGGGATGGGGATTGCAGAAAGTTTTGAGTATTTCACCTTCTCGGTTGCTTGCTACCTGCCCTGTTGTGTGGAAAATAAGATAAACTTGAAGAAAAAAATGATTAAATTGAAGGAAAATTTGGGAATGTTTGTAAAATTTGGCAACAGTTCCCACAAATTGACAAAAACATTTTCCAACACAAACAAATTTTATCAAAAATTTAATCAAATTTCCCCATAATTAAGGAAAAAACTGCCTAAATAATAAGAAATTTCCTGAAATTGAAGAAAATGTCTCGAACATTTGAGATTTCCCTGATCAACTCAAACAATTAATAAAAACTTGAATTACCAGACGGTGAGTGCAATTTTCTGCTTGTAGCATGGAAATTTGTGCAATTTCCCCTATTTCTATAATAAAGGGTTCATTTTTGGTAACTGATTAGAATAGTTTCTATTATGATTTAAAAATGCATTATTCTCTTATTTAATGAGCTTTTTTGTTACACCAAAAAATAAAATCAATTTCTTTGCTATTCTCTGTAATAAAATCATTGTGCTTTTACGTTGCTTAAAGGTACGATATCAGCATAAGGACATTCACTTATAATTTTCTGATTGGTTGAAATGTCAACCAATTGCAAAATGTGCCTCGTTTGATCATATTTCGAACTATATCAATGATACAACAACATATTCTGATACAGTGTTATTGTGGCCGAATGGATAAGGTGATGGGCTTTGAGCGATTTGCTTTTGTGCCAAACATAAAGAGTTTGAATCTTGTCAAAGCTTAATTTTGTCTTTGTCTTTTCCTCTCATTAAATTAAAACATGAAGCTATTAACTGAGTTAATAACCGTTAATTGCTCCATTATTAAACTAATGACGAATTTGTACAGCTCTCTTCATCTCGGCCGTGTCATGTTACCACACATACGTAACCTTATGTACGTACAAAGTGAATGTACCTAATCTCCATACACGCACTGTATAATATACGCTTCCCTTGTAATACGTTGATGACGTGTAAAGTACATGGCTGTACTTCCTGACGTCATTGCGATTTGTTTGGAGATGACACCACCTTTTTAAGCTACCCTCTAATAGCAATGTAATTCAACATCCCTCATGAAACTTGAGGAGATGATCTTTATCTTCTTGCTGGTTTGTTTCATTTTGATTAGGTAACGTCTTACCACCATCTGAAATTCAAGCCCACTTCAAGTTCATTCTTGAGGACAACACCCCTCCAGCAGAGCACCCTCTGGGTTTCTTAACCTCAGAAAGCAGAGACACTTGGGCCAAACTGCGGGCAGAACTGGAATCCACCAGTGCGGCCAACAAGGAGAATTTGCGCCTTGTAGACACCGCCCTCTTTTGTTTGTCCCTGGATGACCATACCCCAGAAGATCACGAAACAATGACAAGAAACTTCTTGTACGGCGATGGAGCAAATAGGTGAGATACAAAACCTTAAAGGTATAAGGACAGGTAGAGATTTTATATTCACCAGAACGAGCATTCAATTCTGAACAAAATAGACTTTACATTACGACAGTAGCACCTATAGTTTCCAAAATATGTTTGATCAAAGTTTAAAGAATTGTTATAATTAATGCAAAATATGTGATGTATGAAAGAGACAGCAGCTGAAAATCTTTAATGTAATTCTTTTACATCTGTGTCCTTGATATTAATCCGTGAAAATCATCAGACTGTTTTCTACTACTAAATTCTGATAGAGGGTATGAAGGAGTTTCAAAACATCTGGTCATGTTTAATTGCTTCCATGCAACTGATGTTAGTGAAGGATCAATGAACAACTAGAATTCTTGCACACTGTAGAGCACTTACCCCTAACTCTGTACATTCCCCATCCCCAATATAATCTACCTCAGAAATCCTAGGTTCACCAAGTTCTCTTCCCAAATAATCTCTTTCTCACTGTTGATCTGTATTGCCATTCGCATTCTAAACACTTTAGAATCTACCCTCTGATTATTGGTTTCATTTTTTATAGTTTTATTCAGCCAAGATTCACACTCTATTATTTTCGTTTTATGCAAGTAGCCAATTGTTTTGTTTCTCTTTGATACCAGAAACCACTTGATCTGATTTTCTTAGAGTCCAGAAAATTGTTTTGATTTCATTTTAGGCATGAATTCAATCAATGTTAAGCACATTCCATTGGAAAGTTTCAACTATATAAGTGTTGACAGATCTCACCCTGATACACCCCCACCCCTCCATTGAGCCCTTCCCCTGTTCCAATATGTCTCAAATTTTAATCATTTCTTCCGTAAACAGTAAAAAAAGACCACACACCAAATTTATTCAAAATCTAATCATTAGTTCTTTTTTTCCCCATTATCTATTGTTCTCTCTTGAAACATATTTACATTGATTCATCATTGCCAAAAAATGAGAATACCATAACATTATTTTCTTTATAAACAACAAAGTCAGCAAAATCATACACTTAAATATAAACATAAGGACATGACAGAATACAATGCTATTGGAAGCAGTACAGCATACATTTTAGGTATGAGTAACATCATGAAATTCATGGGGAAAAAACACATTCAGCTCTGCGAAGAGTTCAGTGTTATTATTCTTTAAGGCGATGTAATACTCAATGTGAAACTAAGTTGAATTTAATATACTTAAGAATTTGGCAGACTTGCCCAAAACATAGTTTCAACAAAAGACCACCTATTAAATTTAGAAATAACATCCATGTGCAATAAAAGAAACTATAATCTGAGAAACCCAGCCCCCATCCCAAGTTTTGGAACAACAGTTTTTAAGAATTCATTTGTATATAAAGCTGCAATTTTGATTCATTTTGATAAGTTAGAGCCCTTATTATAACCCTTTTTAACTTATCGTTTTGTATTCATTTTCATATCTTTAATCGTTTTATTGTCTCATTTTCGACATTCTTTCCTTTTGTTTATTGTTTTGTATTGTATTGTATATTATTGTATTATTGTATTTTTCTATTTATAAATTGTACATAATTTATACTAGTAATAAATAAATTTAAAACAAGTAAAAATTTTTTTTTTTTTAAGTATAAAGGGTATTGCAGATTTTACATAAGTAAAGAACATGATGAAAATCTGTTGCAATGGATTTTTAGTCCAATATCCTCAAAGCCTACACCGTTGAACAAAAAGATCACTTAAGATCACTCATCAATAAACAAACAAAACCTTCACTGTTAACCCTTACTCTACCATGCGGCGATAATCTCCCCGTTTTCAAACTACCTTTTTCTAAAAATAAAAAAGAGACCTTACCAAAATCCTAAAGGGGTGCAAATAGTTTCATTGCAAATATCTCGGAAAGATCTTTTATAATATTGTATTTGTGGGGGGATCTATACTCACTTTATTCCAGTAAATTTTGTCCAAACATTCAGAAATTTCACTTTTTGTTTAAAATGTCCCAAAATAAGGATATTTTGAAAACTTGACAAAAATTGCTTAGAAAATAAATTCAGATTGTTGTTTTTGATATATAATATATAGACAAGTCATATTGTCCAAATCTAATCAAATTTTGCTCATACCTGGTCATAGATTTTAAATTATTTGTAAAATTTGGTGATTTTTGGTGATTTTTTTACCCTTTTTGTTAAAAAATTGTGTGATCCACCCCTATATCATAATGGAAAGTTTCAAACACCATTCTGTAGCGAAAACAATGTGCTTTTACGAGGATTCCTGCAATGAAAGACATACCCCCTCGATTGTTCCTAACAACGTTTTATAGTTACGTCACTCGAGGTATTTTTATATTTTTTGACATTTGCGTTGAGACAACAGAAGAACTTATATCTCAAATTTTGTTTCAAAGTGAAACTGAGGATTACGAAGAGTCAAAAGGCTTATCGCTAGGGATGTTTTAGTACCTGGACCAAACCCAGAAGAGGCCCAAAGATTATCAGAACCAGGTTAAATGATTTTTTCAAATTTCTAAAATCGCGAGTACATTTTTCAAACTTCATGCTTACTAACATTACTCGTTTAGGCCTAACATTAGACATAGCTAACATTAGTGTGGATCCTTGCAAAATTAAGCAAAAACACTATAATTTAGCTGGGATTATTTACTTGTAAGGATTTTAAACAAGTGAATGGGTCACTAAAATCCAATGTGATTAATATGAATTGTCCTTTTTATAGTAATTTCGCATGGAAATTTACAGGTCAACCTTTAGTTTGTAGTGCAACAGTGCCTATATACCTATTTCACGAAATCTCGATTCCATGTCGTGAGGTGGTGCAGTGAAGTAGGATTACAATTTTGAGGGGAAGGGAGACCATGGTGTGAGAAAGAGACACATGTTGGGGCAAGAGACTCATGTTGGGGCAAGAGACCCATGGTAGAAATTGTATTTCTCTTAAGGATTTTCCTGTATTTGAACAAATTTGTTGACATTTCATATGCAGTACCAACTGTCACTGAAGGATACCAAGTTTGGCAACGTCAACATGATTACTGATGCTCTGTACCATTTTGAGTACCTTTTTTCAATGGCTGAAATTGGCTCATAAATTGAAAATTTTAAGCCTGTTCATAATAAATGAGGTAACTTAGCTGATTTTCATATCATTTGCATAACATGTTTATTGAAATATTGGTGTAAACATTTCCTTTTTATATTTTTTTAGTTTTGAGCATCATAGAAAGGAACAGTGCATGTCTATAGGAAAGTATTGTGCCAAATCCTATCAGATAGATCATTGGCAAAATCAGAGGTCAATTTTTAAGCCAAAAAGGTCAACAAATTTAAAATTGGCATATGAATTTTTTTCCTTGCTCCACAAAAATCAAGAGTACTATCAAATGAAAGGTCCTTCTTTCAACAATACATACAATCTATCAATAATTTTTTCTTCTAATTAGCCACAAGAGAGCAGAATATCACAAAGATAACAGTTTTAGGACATTTAATAATCTGAATTAATGACCTCATTTGCATGAATTTGCATATTTGACCAGATAATTATACAAACCATTATAAAGTCCAAAGTCTTAATTTTTATTTAACATAAACTTATTATGTAGAAAATGAAAATAAATTTGTGAAAAAGCACCCTTTCCAAAAAGTTCCCTAAAATAACACTTGTAATCTTAAGTGCTCTTGTAGAGTAAGGGTTAAATACTATCCTATTTGTAAATTATTACTTCAAGCCAGACACATTGGCCACAGGGTAAGTACTTTTGTCCTTATGTTGAGTGTGAAAGTCAGTGCAGCTGCAGTGAAATTAGTTTACTATCAATGTCAGATTATGACCATGGAAAGTGAGGTGAAGTGTGTGTGGAAATACCTGGTGTAATTGCTAATTGCTTGTGCTGGATTGTGGTTTCTGTTGTGAGCAATATAGATCCCACACAGATTTGAAATTTTGTCGGGGCTTAAGACACAAAATGTATTGCGAGGTTTAGACTTAATAAAAGTGTTTAGCATAGAATTTGGTAAAATTGTATGTTTGTAACTTCTTATTTGTAAAGCCAAAAGAAACTTCACGGTACGATATGTCATCGGCCATTAATGACGGCAGATACATGTAATTAGGGGCAATCCAAACCCAAAATGAATAGCTACAAGTACATGACTAGAAAAGGTGCTTCAAGGATTCACATTAAGAATTTTTGGCCCTTAGACCCCTCCAACCCGACACCCCCGATTTTATCAAAATCAGGGATAATCCACACCATTCAACTGGAGAGACTCTTCACAATTTATTGACTAGCATCCAGCTATTGTTACACCATACACAAGACAGGGGTAATTTATACCTTTTTAAGTGACAACATCTTCATAATCTATTCACAGTTTACTTGTTAGCAACCAGCTACTGTACACAATAGGTCATTCATTTTGGGCTTATGCCACATAAGTACTGTTCAGTGATGCGAATCAGATTAGTCCTTGGCAGAGCCTAAATAAAAGTATACATTATATGCTTGGGAGGACTTTGTGCAAAACCCATGAATGATTGATGGACCATTCCTTGTAAAGATGGTTATTTTATCATGAACATGGTTTTCACAAAAAGTACATGAGGGATTATTATGCATATTAATTTTACACAGATAAGAGTTCGTTGCAAGATAAAGGTGCAAAATTTGGATTCAAGTGTCACTTACAGCTAAAATATGGTATTCCATTCATTACCTTCAATGCAAAAGTTTGCTCCCAGTAACCTTTGGCAGGGGGGCAGTAGGTTGTATTTCAAAGAAGTTTTGGGTATATCGAATGGGTTACTTTATGATACTTAACAAGTTTTCTGAGAAGAACCTCCTGAATAGTAGGGGTAATACTTAGGGGTTGTTCTTCCAAGACCTTGGTATTGCTGAGATGAATCACTAATAATGCATGAAAAACAATGCAACAATATTGTAAAACCTCTAAAAGTCACTGTATGTAAAAAAAAATGCCCATCGCTATTAAGAATATCAGTAAATATACCTAACACCTTTATTCAAGAGTAACTTATTGAATATTGTGTGATTATTAATTGGGATATGATGGTTATTCCAAGTGATTTGGCAACTATAATTGTCCACAGGCGTGGCATACGAGAAATTGCTCCATGCTGAGCAGACATGAAGAATAAAATCATTACGAATATTGCAAATGTCTTTATTTTGAAAATTACAGCAAAAAGAAAAGATTTTCCATAACAATCAAGATAGAAAAAATTTAGATACTTTCCAAGGTTTAAAGACAACATCAATATACCGCTTAACCCATGCAATCTTAATGGCATCTAAAAATGGAAGATATTGACCATATTAGGCCCGCCCAAATACGTAGGAAGAGTAAGAGTATTTCAACGGACTTTATTGGGCTTGCCGTTCCAAATAAAGTTGAAAATAGTTTTTTCACATCTTTATAAAAGAATGGGGTGGGGATGGAAGGACAGAAAAAGAAACACAAGCTGAAAAAGCCCAAACGTTTTAACAATGGTAATTTGACCGATCGCTGTCAAATCTCTCTTGAGACCAGATCTGCAAATAGGATTTTAGACGGGATGATTTGGGCAAGTAATTAAGCTTAAAGAAATCAGCTTTATGGTGAGAACTGTTGTTATGCCTAAACATAATAGCCAACATTTCAACACACATAATAAAAAGGTAAGGACTCAGTGGACAGCCTTGTCTTACACCACAATTGATATGAAAGAATCAGATGAATGGCCATTGTTTAACACACATACTGATACATTAGAGTACACAGTACGGAATCATAGCTTGATATCATTACCAAAATTAAAAGTATTTAGAACACCATGAGGACCACTCAAGCATATCGAATGCCTTGTGGAAATCAAGGAACAATAAGAAACCTGGAATGTCACACTGTAGGTGTTACAATAATCAATTACATCTAGAGTAGTGTGAATGCTTTCCCCAATGCTCCTTTATAAAACCAGTTTGATCTGAGTGGATTATATTATTCAAAACACCCTAAATACGCTCTGCGATACATTTAGCGGTGATCTTATAACCTGCATTCAACAATGAAATAGGCCTCCAATTTTATATTCTTTTAAGATCTTTGTTCTGTTTGGGAAGAAGCGAAATTATGCCCTGCCCCTGCTCACAAGAGACACAAGGCCACAGAAAAAAAGCAAAATTTAGAGAACCAAGTTGTCCCCAGAAAGTCTGATAGAATTCAACCGGAAAAACCATCAGTGCCCGGAGCTTTATATTTTGACATAGAAAAAATGGCTAATTTACACTCATCTAAAGAAAGTATACCTTCACAAGAGTCACGCTCATCATTATTCAGATTTAACAAAATGAGGCAAAAGGTTAAAGAATACATAATGTCAGAAAGGCTAGGTAAGGTAGAGCAATATAGAGGGTGCTATAAAAACATTTTTCAGCATCTAGAATATCATGACAATTTGTGAAAGTGTACCACCATCAAACTCAAGAGTTTTAACACTACTGCAATTGCGATTCCGCCTTTCAAGATTAAGAAAATAACGAGTATTTCTTTCCTCCTCCTCCACCCACCTTGCCCGGGAAGGAATCATAATTCTCTTTACCTTCTTGTCGTAGATAGCATTTATTTACTCTTGGAAATATCTAACAGTTTTTATTTTCTAAAGTAGGAGAAGTGGAATTTTTCTCTCACAATTATAAAGCTCAGCAGTAGTAATCTTCTCTTGTAACCTGCTTTTGCAGACTTTCTCCTTGGCATAATTAATACTGTGATATCTAACATTAATTTTATTAAGCACAAGTAAGTGATTAACATTGTCATTTGCATGAGAAATACAAGTATCATATTACCTCTTTAATCAATGAAACACAACGTCAATCACTTAGCAAGGAACAATTAAATTTCCAATAACCTCTAGGCTCATTTGTTAAAGCAATATTACACACAAATGCTGAATGATCTGATCGAAGACTGCATAACCAGAATGTCATGAATGATCTACTTTGTTTTTGTTTCAACCATGCACCTCCCCTCTCGATCACAGCTTTCTAACCTTTTGTTCTTGAATTTCTCTCATTCTCCCCCAGTTTCCTTTCCTTCCTGCCTCTAGAATGATCTGACCTCTCAGGCACAATTTGACCTTCGTTGTCGTGGTGTAGTTAAACCTTCATCAAACAACAAATAAACAAACCATTACTAGAAAAAAGTCTAAACGGCAGCAAATCCTAGTATCTTTACCTGAAAAGCCATGTAAAGCCATGGTCAAGGGGAAAAATTCCCTCCAGGTGTCTATCAGGTTAAAGTCAAACATCAACTTTAATAAAACCTTCCTGGCATTCAGTGTGTTCACATCACAACCACCCTTCTTATCTATACCTACATCTAACAAGTCAATATGATATTATCAGATGAATGAGAGTACAACATGTTATAAATATTACAAAAAAAAATGCATCATCGCAATTTGGGGCATATATATTACAAATGCATGGTCAAATGCAAATCGCTTAATGATATATCAATAACAATAACACAATCATTGCCATCATTCCACTATTCAAGAGATCAAAGGGGTTACAGAGAATGCACACATCGCGGCTGGCTGAAGTGCCAATGAAAAATAAATACTACCACCCCAATTCACTACGCCAAATATGCTCCAAGTCACCGATTGAATGAACCTCCTGTAATAAAATGAAACTGTAGTTTTTTTGGTGTGAAGCCATGTAAAACTCTGCCGCCTCTTTATTCTGTCATCAAGTCCTTGAATATTGAGGATGCAAAATCTTAAGTAAATCATCCATTCAGATAATTATGCAAATATAGTACAAAGTTATGCAGTTATTTACATAAATTATCACCTTGTAATGCTCCCAAAAAATGTATTATTGTATTACAAACATGCAAATAAAAAACCAACTATATAATAGGATGTTTATGAGGATTCATCAAAAGCATACTCTTTGCACATTCCATGAATAAACTCTTGGCAAAGTTGGTGGTATAAAGTAACAATAAATAAAGTCAGTAATAGGCTTGTGAATGAAAGAGGTAATTAACATCTGTATGTTTACTAGGATTTGACATAAACATAGACTCGGTGCACATTCATGAAAAACTCTTGGCAAAGTTAATTTTAAAGTAACAATAAATGAAGTCAATATCATGCTTGTGAATAAAGAGGAAAATAACTTTTTAGACGGTAAGAGAACAGTATTTTTTTATGAGAATAATCAGGGACATAATAATCCAAATAGATTTGAAGATGAAAGGGCAACCAAAAAAGATGGAACCAAAGAAAAAAGGCCCTCAAAATTAAGGTAGCATATCATTACAACAAATTATAAGGAAAGGACAAAAAAGGAACAAGCAAAAAGCCCTAGTATATAATGAGGCTGAAAACAAAGTTAGTCAATTAAATACAAGTCAGCTCACTACTTGTTTGATCTTTAGGTCAGCTCACTACTTGTCTGATCTTTAGGTCAGCTCACTACTTGTCTGATCTTTAGGTCAGCTCACTACTTGTCTGATCTTTAGGTCGGCTCACTACTTGTCTGATCTTTAGGTCAGCTTACTACTTGTCTGATCTTTAGGTCAACACACTACTTGTCTGATCTTTAGGTTAGCTCACTACTCATCTGATCTTTAGGTCAGCACACTACTTGTTTGATCTTTAGGTCAGCTCATTACTTGTCTGATCTTTAGGTCAGCTCACTACTTGTCTGATCTTTAGGTCAGCACACTACTTGTCTGATCTTTAGGTCAGCTTACTACTTGTCTGATTTTTAGGTCAGCCCACTACTTGTTTAATCTTTAGGTCAGCACACTACTTGTCTGATCTTTAGGTCAGCACACTACTTGTCTGATCTTTAGGTCAGCAAACTACTTGTCCGATCTTTGATCAGCACACTACTTGTGCGATCTTTAGGTAAGCACACTACTTGTCTGATTTTTAGGTCAGCACACTACTTGTGCGATCTTTAGGTAAGCACACTACTTGTCTGATCTTAAGGTCAGCACACTACTTGTCTGATCTTTAGGTAAGCACACTACTTGTCTGATCTTTAGGTCAGCTCACTACTTGTCTGATCTTTAGGTCAGCACACTACGTGTCTGATCTTTAGGTCAGCACACTACTTGTCTGATCTTTAGGTCAGCACACTACTTGTCTGATCTTATGGTCAGCACACTACTTGTCTGATCTTTAGGTCAGCACACTATTTGTCTAAATACACTACTTGTCTAAACTTTATAGTCAAACAGCATAACAAATTAGCAGAAAATGAATGTTCATTCACACTATCTTGTCTGATCTTTGGGTTACAATGATCACTGAAACTTGTCTGATCTTTTAGGTCAGCACATTGAATGTCTGATCAATCCTTACTACTTGTCTGATCTTTGTCAGAATGCTGTCTGATCTAATATTTCCATTTTGAATAAATTAAAACAATTAAATATAAGACAAACATTTATTTCTTTTGAGCCATCTGAATGAACAAAACCCAAGCCAGTACCCTACATGGGTGGAAAGTACTAAATAACCTAGTGACAGCTAGAGGCATATCTTCATCAACAGCTCAAAGTGTCAAGGAACATCAATATTAGTTTTTTTCTCCTTGTTGCAGCTGTCTTTCTAAACTGCTATAGATCCAATTTTGTCCTTCTTGCCATCATGTGAACAGCGATGATACATGCCAGAACTCTAGGTGGGATGTATGCATACTTGATGCCATCTCTCTGTCTTACTTCAGACAAGAGCATACAGTTTCTTTCTATCCTCTTGGACCGATATAGAGACATCATCCTCTGTTGAAGATCTTATTTTCTTGAAAGAGGTTACTTTTTAGCATCCATGGGACAAGGTGTAGAATATCCTCTCGTACAGAAAACCCCTAAAACATAACATGGATGGGGTGAGGCTTATGGCGATTCCTGCTAGGTTGAAGATTCAAGGGGGCTGGGACATGACGTCACAACACTGGGTGTGAGGTGTGCTCTTATAATCCTTGTCGTTTTTCATAAGCGTTTCAATTATAGCTTCTTTCTCTAACTTTTCACAGTTTTTTTTGCCAGATCCTTCATTATTCTCGGAATATTGTAGATGACAATCTTGCTTTTTCTTAATCTATATTCTAAATTATCTAGTTTCTTATTCAAAGAATTTTCAAGATGTTCAAGATTAGACTTGAAATCATTGATATCGGAGCAGTTAGCTTAATTTGATAAATTGGTTTTAACATCATCTAGATCTTTATAGACAAATTCAATTAAGTTTTCAACCTCAGAAACTTGTTTTCATTAACTCTAAAGCTTCCTGCAGGTTTTCTAGTTGTGATGGGATAGATTAAGGGCTGAGAATTGCTTTCTCATTTCATTTTGCTCCGCAGCCATGTTTTGTTGTTAATTTAAAATCAAATTTAGCTTTTCCTCCACAGAGATAACATGCACTGGTGATTTAGAATAAGCAATAGAATCTCCACTGATTGTACTACAGTACATATGATATGCTGCATAGTGTTTTGTAGGTTAGGTTGATTTGATACTAAAATATTGTCTGTTTTTGACTTTCTGATCTGCATTTTTGAACGAAAATAGCTCATACGAGATCTAAAGATGTATCCAAAACTTCTTACAAAGCGTTATGCACCAACTTCAAAGTCTTTTCCGAAAGAAAAATAAATAAATTCTGAGAGCATTTCTTTTGATAAGTTTCACATGGTTGAAGATAGACGCCGTCATCAGTTTTTGAGATACAGTATGTTGATGGCACTCAAAGAGACAAATGCTGGCAAAAACATAACCTCCTTGAAACTTCATTGGCGGAGGTAATAAGATAAGCACAGGTAATCATAGGTTTTCTTGAGGTAAAGACCAGGTTATTGGACGATTGTGATGTCTCATGCTAGGTTATTGGACAGATTGTGATGTCTCATGCTAGGTTATTGGACGGATTGTGATGTCTCATGCTAGGTTATCGGACGGATTGTGATGTCTCATGCTAGGTTATTGGACGGATTGTAATGTCTCATGCTAGGTTATTGGACGGATTGTGATGTCTTATGCTAGGTTATTGGACAGATTGTGATGTCTCATGCTAGGTTATTGGACAGATTGTGATGTCTCATGCTAGGTTATCGGACGGATTGTGATGTCTCATGCTAGGTTATTGGATGGATTGTGATGTCTCATGCTAGGTTACTGGACGGATTGTAATGTCTCATGCTAGGTTATTGGATGGATTGTGATGTCTCATGCTAGGTTATCGGACGGATTGTGATGTCTCATGCTAGGTTACTGGACGGATTGTGATGTCTCATGCTAGGTTATTGGATGGATTGTGATGTCTCATGCTAGGTTATTGGATGGATTGTGATGTCTCATGCTAGGTTATTGGACAGATTGTGATGTCTCATGCTAGGTTATCAGACGGATTGTGATGTCTCATGCTAGGTTACTGGACGGATTGTGATGTCTCATGCTAGGTTATTGGATGGATTGTGATGTCTCATGCTAGGTTATTGGATGGATTGTGATGTCTCATGCTAGGTTATTGGACAGATTGTGATGTCTCATGCTAGGTTATTGGACGGATTGTGATGTCTCATGCTAGGTTATTGGATGGATTGTGATGTCTCATGCTAGGTTATTGAACGGATTGTGATGTCTCATGCTAGGTGATTGGACGGATTGTGATGTCTCATGCTAGGTTATTGGACGGATTGTGATGTCTCATGCTAGGTTATTGGACGGATTGTGATGTCTCATGCTAGGTTACTGGACGGATTGTGATGTCTCATGCTAGGTTACTGGACGGATTGTGATGTCTCATGCTAGGTTATTGGATGGATTGTGATGTCTCATGCTAGGTTATTGGACGGATTGTGATGTCTCATGCTAGGTTATTGGATGGATTGTGATGTCTCATGCTAGGTTATTGGACGGATTGTGATGTCTCATGCTAGGTTATTGAACGGATTGTGATGTCTCATGCTAGGTTACTGGACGGATTGTGATGTCTCATGCTAGGTTTCAGGCATTTTTACAAAAGTCTTATAAAGAATTTCGTTTTTTTAATATCCCCTCAAAAAGTATATGATTTTCAATAATTGCTTTGTATAAAGTTACAGAAAGTTTGAAAATACTCTGAAAACTCTTCAGAAAATGATGCGCGTGGCACGACGTATGTCTTGATGCTTTTTTTTTTTTGTACGTCTTAAAATATTGTAAAAATTTAATGAAACGAAGTTTCAAAAAGTTTTGAAATTAGAAAAACTTTGAGCACTTCAGAAACTGAATGATATTTTGTAGAGGCATAATATGTTCATGAATGTTGAATAATTCATTTATTTTCAGACTTCACAGTAAGATCAATATCTTCATCAGAGTTTGGGAATTGGTCAGAGGTGGTCGATTAGAAACAGCTTCTCGATGAACCCAGGAGATAAATGCTGGTTTTTGAACTTGTTTGATGAATAAACAAACTCAAGGGTGAAATTATTGATCTGCTTTTACGAGCCTCGAAAAGTGAAGAAATTGAACAGAATTAGCACCTGAGATCGTCTGATTAAAATACTGATTGGATATGTACTGACTTGCTGGTCTATTTAGATGGTTTTCAGTGATCTTGTGGCGTGGGTTGAAGAAAAATATAACGGAATTTTATCCGAAATCATTCAGTTGTTTACTTTATAATTTATATCTTATATAAATCTCAAGTGTTGAGACATGAGAAATCATATTGTATTCTCTGAAGGCATGGGTGATAATTTCCTGAATCTGACATTTTACCACTTTAGAAAATTAATTTCATGAACATTTTCATCTTAGGGGAGCATAGCAGCATACTCATGTCAAGCTTTTGATTTTTTTCAAGTTAGAAAGGTGTTCTTTTATTCGCTGAGATAAAGATGCAAACACAGAGGCATCATTGAAGAAGATTCTAATGTAGTTTTTCAAAAGAAATCAGATTAGATCCTAATTTTAGAGGACTATTTTAACTAAGTCAGGTTTTTAACTGAACAGAAATTGTGGAATTAGATCTCATATTTTTTCCACAAATAAAGTATGTTTTCATCATTTTATTCATCTAGAACATTCATTTGAAACAAGTCATCATTGATGTAAAATGGAGGAAGTTTGTGAACCACCTTCATTGATTGATTGATTGATTATCTTCAGATCAGTTAACAGCAATATTTGCAAAAATCATAGCAAAATGTTTAAAAAAATGGATAATTATGTAAAATAAATAAATAGAATGCAAACTTAGCTATAAACATGTGGTGTAGTTGGAAAGAAGAAACTCAAAGAAGATAAAAGACCAGTCTTTTTTAGTCAAGCCCTTAAAAATGAAGAATAACAGTAAATAGAAATGCAACCCTTAACCCCCCCCCATACACATCCCTCACTCAAACACTTCCCTCTAGTACACTTTCACTTCCCAGGTACATTTCACCAGGTACAACCCCCCTTTCCCCTAAGGGAAAAAAATAAACATTTATAACTTTCTGCAGAAGCCCTTTAATCATAATCCAAAGCTTATATTTTTTCTCCACTTTTATTTGTTTTAATTGCACCTGCAATTATGACATTGATATAATAATAATAATAATAACAATAATAATACATAAATTTATATAGTGCTAATTTTGTAAAAATATTTAAAAGTGCTTTACATACAAGGAAATTAAATACGAAAACAAAAATAAGAATACAGAAATGACAACATAAATAGAAATACAGTGGATCAAGCTGCACATTAGATTATGACATCATTATGACATCATTATGTCCTCAGGCTCTTCATTTTCTTAATCCAGAGAAAAAATATCTGAGCATATAAAGATTTATTTTGGTTTTGAGTAAAATATCTACCTACTGTGGTGTAGCGGTTATAATACCTGTCTACAGACCACGAGGCCCCGGGTTCAATCCTGGGGTGGGTAGACACGCCAGTGCACCACAACTGGTTATCAAAGGCCGTGGACATTGACTTGGTTGTCGATGTTATGTCTGTCCGTACGTCGTACCTGTGTTCTCGTCTGGGTCGTATTAAGCGTTTCGTGATAGCATTTGTACTATCATAAGCGAATACGCAGGCGACGACCCCGTCATTGTAATTGTGTGTTCAACTCTCTCTCTCTCTCTTTGAGTAAAATTCAAATCATTCTGCTGCTATTTAGGCGATAAGTATCATTTGAGTTTGACTTGCATAAAAGAACCCAGAACAACTGGTGGCACCTCATTAAATCAGGAACTTATTGATAATCTCGGATCAGTTTGTATTGTTTGACATAAAAACACAAATGATATGTTATTCTTGATAAAGAAGCCAAAATTTGTGACAACTTACAAACTCTTCCATCTCCTGAACGAAACATGGTATCATTTTTTCCTCCGTTTTGTTTGTCTTTTTGTTGTCTATGATATTATACAAAGTAAGACATGGTTGACGACTATGGTAAACCTATCTTGGTCAGCTCAGTTTTGACACAGTTTGAAAAATATTCCCACATTCTAAGCACTTATGAGTTTAATAAGCAATTTTTTTTAATTTTATGTATTTTAGAATTAAATGATGAAGGAGAATCCAATCACCAGACCTTTCATTCTGTTTATTCAGAAAAGAAAAAAAAATCGAAATATATAAAGATCTATTTTGGTTTTTGGATCTAGGTAAGATTGATGTAAATCTGCTGCTATTTATGTGATCAGTATCTTTTGAGTTGATTTAAATAAAAGAAATTCAGAACAGCTGGTGGCACCTCATTAAATCCGGAGCTTCTTGGAAACCTCAGATCAGTTTGTATTGTTTGACATACAAACACAAATGATATGTTTTTCTTGTCAAAGAAGCCAAAATTTGTGACAACTTACAAACTCTTCCATCTCCTGAACGAAACATGGTATCATTTTTTCCTCCGTTTTGTTTGTCTTTTTGTTGTCTATGATTCCATACAAAGTAAGACATGGCTGACGACTATGGTAAACCGTTAACTTGGTCAGCTCAGTTTTGACACAGTTTGAAGAATATTCCCACATTCTAAGCACTTATGAGTTTAATATGCAATTCTTTTTTTAATTTATACATTTTGAAATTAATGATTAAGAAGAATCCAATCACCAGACCTTTCATTTTTGTTTATTCAGAAAAAGAAAAAAATATATAAATTTATAAAGATCTATTTTGGTTTTTGGATCTAGGTAAGATTGATGTAAATCTGCTATTCATGTGATTAGTATCTTTTGAGTTGATTTGAATAAAACAAATTCAGAACAGCTGGTGGCACCTCATTTAATCTGTAGCTTCTTGGAAATCTCGGATCAGTTTGTATTGTTTGACATACAAATGCAAATGACATGTTATTTTTATCAAGGAAGCAATCAATTGACGTCAGATCTAAAACATGGAAGCTTAATCTTGTTTTTTTTTAATGATTGGTAGTAGACGTTGAAGAGTTTTTATGAAATGCTTGGTCACTTCAGTTCTTAATTTTTTGCCTCATCAATACAACAAATATATTTTAACAACAAAAGATAACTTATTTTTCTATATGTTGACCCCTAATATTGTGCGTAATTGTTCATATTTTCAGTTTTGTAATAAGAGGTGTGGCAGTTTGAGGTGGTAAATCCTAAATCATTTGATTATAGATATATAAGGAAATGAATATCGGGTTGTCAGGTTTGAAAGCTATTTGATACCAGGGATGACATTATTGAAGTGGTTTTACAAGAAAAGCTTATATGATTAAAAGATTAATTTATTGGTCACACATTCCCATCTTTCTTGTAAGGACAAAAATACAAACAAACTTTTGGGGAAAAAAAACACTAGTTTTTGTTCTCTATGACGTCTGGTGTAGAAAGTGTATTGTAATGGCATCCTCGCTTTCTTTAAAAGATTTTGATGTATTTTGTTGATATTCCATTACGTGTACCTCCGCTTTCCGTTTAGTATGCACTGCAACCGCCGATTTTGGCCAAAATCGACGGTTGCACATCACACGTCTCCTCTGATGCACGTTGGGCATATTATTAATGCCCCTATAATAGCATACTGAAAGGAAAGAGCTTGTACACTTAATGCATTCAAGATGTGTAATTAAATGAAAATCATTTTCTAAGGGTATGGTTACATAAGCCTGGATAGGGCGGGCTAGCCCAGGGAGCGCAGACTAGCCCAGGGAGGGCTGAAAATTTATTCCAATTACATTACGATCTCAGCCCAGTGGCTGAAACGTCCTGCCCGGGAGTACACTCCAGCCTGGGTCTAATGTTTTATAACGCAGGTTTCAATTCACCTGGGCTGGAATTTCATCGTGCCCAAAGACACCTGTCAATCAAAGCCTGGCTGAAAATTTCACCCCCAGGCTGATGTAATTGTACCGTAAAGCTATAATTGTTTTTGCTTTCTCTTTTATACAAATGGCTCAGACTGTTAAAGTGATGTCAATCCAAACAAGAGACTATTGAGGTGTGAAATCACAAATCACTATTTTTGTATCGTAGATGGTTTGACAAGTCTTTCAACCTGATGATATGCAAAAATGGAATGATGGCCTTGAATTTTGAGCATTCGTGGGGCGATGGAGTGGCGGTATTGAGGTTCTTTAATGAGTCGTATGACATCATCACCAACAAGCCACCAATCTCTCCAGACAGTAAGCCTGCACAAGTTGACTCATCCAGCCTTGTCAAAAGGGTAGGTTGTTTTGGGTACAAAATTGTTTTTGTTGAAAAAATTTGATCAATTACGTAGAGCCAGGGTTCATCAGTTTGAAGTTTTTTTGTAGGACTTTCTTCATAGTTTTTGTTAATTTGAGCATTTTTCTACAATTTGTACAACTTCCAACAGAAAATGTGGAATAGTCCTTGAAATTCTGACAAATGAAATAGAAGAAATATATTGCAGAGCATTTGTCTGTCACCATACATTATAGGCTTGGGCTTGTTTGAAATTATTTGTTTTAATTCAGAAATCACACAAAAGATGAGTTTTTAATTCAATTTAAATTTTAAAAGGCTTTTCCAACTAGAAACCTGTTCCCCTAATGTAGGACGAAATTCCATACCTTTTAAGGCAACACCCATTAACAGGAGGTTAAGCTTCATATATATTAATAATATAATATATTATGACTATTGTTTTATAATGAGTCTTTGACATCCTTCGTTCTGTGTCTGTTTATTTTATGCACTTTTATTGTGGGAGTAATTGTGTATTTCACTCATACAATGTGGGATGAGAACATTTATTTCTTGTTATATCTATGCCAGTTTTGTCTGTGGTTTATCACTATGGCAATGAACGATTGAAGGAACTTTATTGAATAACAAAAGAGGAGAAATACGTTATGAATTTTAAGATTATGGTATATTAGATTTGAGCTAAATTAAAGATTATGAAATTTGGTTTGTTAGTGGGGGCTTTAGATTAAGTACTGAGTTTTGAGGCATTTTTTAAGAACTTTGATAAGTTTGCCTTTATTCTTGATACTTAAAAAGGAACAACAATTATAATAATAAACACAAAATACAGCATGAAATTGTGAACATTTTAAGTGTTATTTTCAAAAATGTTTCCCTAGTATTTCTGGCTCATCTTATGGATAAATGAAGCAGGTATTATATCTTCCATGAAAGTGATCAATTCAGTTATTTTGATTGCAGATTGTTGCATTTTTGTTAAATATCAGACAGATTTATAAAGGATCTCTTGGCTGAAGTGCGAGGGCTGATTAATCTGGAGTCTCTAGAATATTTGAATACACCTTTCTTACAAGTTATAGTACTTGTAACCTATTATATAAATTTTCAAATCATTAGTAACCCTTTGTTTATTCATTTTGCAACGACAAGAGTATAACTTTACAATGACAAGTAGTATAACGACAAGAGTATGAAAAAAAGACCTTTACAATGACAAGAGTATTAAAGATTAAGACCTTTACAACGACAAGAGTATGAAAAATAAGACCTTTACAATGACAAAAGTATGAAAAATAAGACCTTTACAATGACAAGAGTATGAAAAATAAGACCTTTGACAAGAGTATGAAACAATGACAAGAGTATGAAAAATAAGACCTTTACAATGACAAGAGTATGACCTTTACAATGACAAGAAAAAATAAGACCTTTACTATGACAAGAGTATGAAAAAAAATAAGATATGACAAGAGTATGAAAAATAAGAAGACCTATACTATTACCTTTACAATGACATGAAAAATAAGACCTTTACAATGACAAGAGTATGAAAAATAAGACCTTTACAATGACAAGAGTATGAAAAAATAAGACCTTTACTATGACAAGAGTATGAAAAAATAAACCTTTACAACGACAAGAGTATGAAAAATAAGACCTTTACAACGACAAGAGTATGAAAAATAAGACCTTTACAACGACAAGAGTATAAAAAATAAGGCCTTTACTATGAGAAGAGTATGAGAAATAAGACCTTTACAATGACAAGAGTATGAAAAAATGAGACTTTTACAATGACAAGAGTATGAAAAAATGAGACTTATACAATGACAAGAGTATGAAAAAATCAGACCTTCACAATGACAAGAGTATGAAAAATAAGACACGCTTTACAACAAGAGTATGAAAAAATAAACCTTTACAACGAAAAGAGTATGAAAAATAAGACCTTTACAATGACAAGAGTATAAAAAATAAGACCTTTACAATGACAAGAGTATGAAATATAAGACCTTTACAATGACAAGAGTATGAAAAATAAGACCTTTACAATGACAAGAGTATGAAAAATAAGACCTTTATATCGACAAGAGTATGAAAAAATAAGACCTTTACAATGACAACAGTATGAAGAATTAGACCTTTACAATGACAACAGTATGAAAAATAAAGACAAGAGTATAACAAGAGTATGAAAAATAAGACTTTACAATGACAAGTATGAAAAAATAAGATTACATACAACAAGAGTATGAAAAATTAGACCTTTACAATGACAACAGTATGAAAAATAAGACCTTTACAATGACAACTGTATGAAAAATAAGACCTTTACAATGACAACAGTAGGAAAAAAAAAAGACCTTTACAATGACAAGAGTATGAAAAATAAGACCTTCAGTATGAAAAAATAAACTTACAAACAACAGTATGAAATATAAGACCTTTTTACATTTAGAACAGTAGGGAAAAAAAGACCTTTACAATGACAACAGTATGAAAAATAAGACCTTTACAATGACAACTGTACAAGAGTTTGAAAATCAAATGACAGGAGTATGAAAAATAAGACCTTTCAATGACAAGAGTATGAAAAATAAGAGTATGAATGAAAAAATAAGACCTTCCCAATAACAACAGTGAAAAATAAAATATAAGACCTTTACAATGACAAGAGTATGAAATATAAGACCTTTACAATGACAACAGTATGAGAAATCAAACTGTTACAATGACAAGAGTATGAAAAATAAGACCTTTACAATCACAAAGTATGAAAAATAAGACTTTTACAATGACAAGAGTATAAAAAATAAAACCTAGCTATTATTTTGAAACTCCCATGAATTAGCCAAAAAGCCCTCTCAGGTTTTAAGCGTGAGCCTCTTTAATCAGGCTATTGATCAGGCAGTAAAAAGTTTGGCAATATTTATGTCAGCTGTTTAATAATCTGATTAATTAGAGAATATATATGGGGTTTTTTTTGACTTAAGTATTACTTTGAGTTCTTGGTTGTTGCTTTCCTTCAAGTCTTATATGCAAAGGTAATTAATGGATGACGCTGCTGGCAATATTTAAATTGTTTATTTAAATAGTACTTGAAATGTCTTAAAGTATTTTATTTCTACCCTGTATTAGATCCTAAGATGCCTGGAAGTATGTAATTTACAGTTAAATCCTATGATTCACATTGTAGAGAGGTTTGCATAGATATCAAGCTGAAAAGATTAAAGAGAAAGGGAAATTGTTGTTGTCCTAGGACAGAACGAGTATTTTAAACTTCACAAACAGACAAAAAAGTCTGATGACACTAGTAGGATTGTAGATTTTTTGATGGAATAGTTTCACAAGGTTTAATTCAAAATAGAAAACTTCTCATTTATATTTGTCTGATGTAACTATACTTTCTACAAAAAAAATTACAAATAAATATGCTTTTGTTGATATATTTTACAAAAGACTTTAAAAAAGGTATATAGAAGAGTAATGTTTGAATATGAAAATGACCACAGAATGATTTTTGTGAAGAGAAATGTACAAACTTGTGCTGTACTTTAAATGTTTTGAAGTATTTCATTTCTAAGCTGTATTAGATTCTTAGATTACTAGGAGTATGTCATTCACAGTTAGATCCTATGATTCACATTGTAGGTTGAATAGATATCAAGCTCAAAGGAATAAAGGGAAAGAGAAAAGGGATTTTTTTTTGTCCTAAGAGAGCAAGTATTTAACAGCTTTTATTTTCAAAATGGATTTTTTTTTAAAATGGACTAGAATAAAGCCTTCACATACTCATTTTGGGTGCTTAATAAACTCTGTACCAGAATAGCTTACAAAAAATTTGTTTGCTGTTCTGGTACAGAGTTTATTAAGCACCAAAAAAGAGTATAATGGTAAATGTGAAGGCTTTATTCCAGTCCATTTTAAAAATAAAAATCCATTTTGAAAATTGAAATCCATTTTGAAAATAGAAGCTGTTTATTTATAAACTTCAGAAACAGACAGAAAGGTTTGGTGACACTAGGATTCATGTAGATTTTATGATGGAATAATGTTAGATTAAGGTATAACTTAAACAGATTATAATGTCAGATTAAGGTAACACTTAAACAGATTATATTGTCAGATTAAGAGGTATCATTTAAACAGATTATAATGTCAGATTAAGGTAACACTTAAACAGATTTCAAATATAAAATTTATCATTCATATTTGTCTGATGTAGCTCTCACTTTCAAAAAAAGTTTTGTCAGACTTGTTGTTGGTATTTCCCCAAAGACTTTTGAAAAGGTATAAAAAAAAGCAATGTTTGAAATATGAAAATAATCAAAGAATTATTTTTGTGTAATAGTGTACAAACTTGTATTGTTGTTGAAATGTCTTAAAGTATTTTATTTCTACCCTGTATTAGATTTATAGATAACTTGGGAGTATGTAATTTACAGTTAAATCCTATGATTCACATTGTACAGAGGTTTGAATGCATATCAAGCTCAAAAGATTAAGAGGAAAGAGAGAAAGGAGACATTTTTGTCCTAGGACAGAACAAGTATTTCTAAACTTCAGAAACAAACAATAAGATTTGGTGACACAGGATTCTTGTTGTTTTTTTGATGTAATAGTCTCACAAGGTTTAATTCAAAATAGAAATTTATCATCAATATTTGACTGACGTAGCTGTACTTTCAAAAGAAAAGGTAAACAGACAAATGTGATTTTGTTGATACTTTACAAAAGAAAAGGTGAAGAAGGCATACAGTAATGCAATGTATGAAATATAAAAGTTGCCAAAGAATGAATTTTGTGAAATACTGTACAAACTACATGAAGAAAATCTGTTACTTAGCAGAATCCGTCACTGCCTGGTTAATATTACCACTTATATACACATGTAACTTATACACCTTTTCAGGCTCTTTTTAATTAATCAACACAAGTTATTACGCCTCTTGACACACTGCTCTCCTAGCCAGTATTGACAGACCTTCATATAAAGTAGTTCCAACAATAAGAACTGTACCATTACTCCAGCACCTCCACAACTCTACACATTCATGCAGATGATGTTTAGTACCTTGGTTTGGCCAAAAGGGTATCGTGTGGTGATATACGAGTAGAATCGAAAGTCTGTTATCATTTTCTGTGACCCCCTAAAATGGCCATTTGACAGGATGTCAGGTACCACTTCCCTTTAAGGGCCAATTTGTCATAGAATACAGGTTTAGAAACCACATTTCTTCGTGTCAATTCTACTGTTGAGGTTCCGAGACATGGCAGAAAAGGGAGGGGGAAGTACCCGAGAGGATTTTTACTTTCCTAATTATTGCTTTTTGTTTTCCTAAATGTCTCCATCGATATTGCTCACATGCCCACATTTTTCATTCCTATACATTAGAGCCAGTTTATGGAGGACTGTGTGACGTTTGTATCCTTAGTTGTTTAAATTCTCAAGAATACTAAATTTTCAAAAATACAAGTTGCAAAAGCAAACGAATAGTGCTAATGTCAAAAAAATTGAATTTTCTTACTTAGCTTGACTTTGACGTCAACCAGCAGGTAGCTGATGGCATTCGAAGTGCAAAGGAGCGATTTCTTGGGGCCACTTCTTCTTTGGGGTTAACATCTTACAGTACAACAAGTACGGCAAAAACTTTCTCAAAAGCAGTGGTCTTAGCCCTGACAGTGTTTTGCAGCTTTCATTCCAGGTAAAGAAAATATGTTTTTTTATTATTTATTTTAAGCTTATTTGCAGAAACTTGCATAGAAAGTGAAATTTGTGTTCAGCACAAGATTGAATTTACTGAGGCATGCCAAAAGATTGGTGAAGCTGTAAGAAGGTAAATTATGAACTGACTTTGATGAAATTTCTTGAATGTTGTTTTATGATTTTCAATATATTTCACTGAGACAAATCTTACCAGCGATGCTTTCAGGTGTCACTAATTCTCAAACAAGTAAAAGAGGAAATCTTGTCTCAAGATAATTGCCCATCATTAAATCTTACATATACTAGTAATCTCACTTCCGTGCCAGTAATTGATTGCATTGTCGGGGATTGTGTAAATATTTTGACTAATCAGGAACATTGGGTTGGAGTATATTTTTATCTCCACATTAATACGACATCTGGCCTGTAAAATTGAGTGGTAAGTGCAAAGGGAACAAACAGTGGCCCCATTTGCAATTTGAAAATATGGGACTTAAACAATCTTTGAAGACAAAGCTAGGGGCCAAGACAAACAAGATATCTTTGTCATAACTTGATAATGATGGCTACAATAAGTCAGTATGATAACCTTGGACATTTGTTCAATTTAGATGGCATATTGGAAACAGACAGGGACAGTAGGACCCACGTACGAGTCATGCTCCACAGCTGCCTTCAAACACGGGAGAACGGAAACTGTCAGGTCTGCAACGCCAGAGACGAAGGCATGCTCGCTTGCTTTTGCAAAAGGGTCAGAAGTATCGAATGCGGAGAAGTATGCATTGATGAAAGCATGCTCAGACAAGCATAACCAGTTGACTATGGCAGCTGCTATGGGTATGTTGGGTTTCTAAAAAAAACGTTAATCGTGATCATACATTCCATTAATATGTCATTTCACCCATCAAATATACTTTCTTTCTTGTTTAATCCTTGAATCTTCAGTGTGTTCAAAATGTGACTACAATTGACATTGGTCAAAATTGTTCAATTTTTTTTTTGAGCTTGTATTATTTCTTGTGAATAATCAAAGTGTAGGATGTTTTTTTTTACATGTTTAGATTGTGTGTGAAATGATACCAATCTAAAAAATTTTCTTAAAGCAAACATGCAAAAAAAAAAAAAATGAATAATTAATAATCACCGCTGTAATTACTCGCGGAAAAATAAACCCATGCATCCGGCTTGGTGTTTGAACCCAGGCCATTCACGTGAAGATTCTGAATGCTCACCGCTGCACTAGACTGGGTATATCTTAGTGTGTGGGTTTCTTTTAATACTTCAATTTCGCTATTAAGAAAGAGGGGGTAGCTGCTTTTTGTGTTTTCAATTTAAAAAAGGTGAATTGGCCTTTCTAACGATATATTTCACATCGAAAGTTGTATCGCGATCAGAAATTACGATTTTTGCCAAATGTTGGTCTTAAAAAGGATAAAAATCATGTTATATTTCACAGCTTTTGCCAAAAAAAGTTATTAATAATAGGGGCAGTCAAAATTTGACCGGAATTGAATGCATTGATGTCTTTGGGTTTTCAGGCAAATGCAAGGTCTGAACTTATGGCAAGTAAGTCTTTGAAGGGAGAAAAAAATCATTGTTTCATTCAATCTTGTGCATTTTTTAATTTTCTCTATTTCAACCCATCTTTTTTCAATATCTTCAACATTATTTCCCCCCATCAAAAAGTTACATTTTCTGAAAGAACTATTTGAGCTCTTTTGAATGATACCATGTAACTGCTGATAAAATTTGTGAAGTTACCAACAAATTTGTGAAGTTACTACCAAGTGTGTCAAGTTACCACCAAATGTGTCAAGTTACCACCAAATTTGTCACGTTACCACCAAATTTGTCAAGCTAGCACCAAATTTGTCAATCTACCACCAAATTTGTCAAGCTACCACCAGATTTATCAAGCTACCACCAAATTTGTCAAGCTACTACCAAATTTGTCAAGCTACCACCAAATTTGTCAAGCTACTACCAAATTTGTCAAGCTACCACCAAATGTGTCAAGCTACCACCAAATTTGTCAAGCTACAACCAAATTTGTCAAGCTACCACCAAATTTGTCAAGCTACCACCAAATTTGTCAAGCTACCACCAAATTTGTCAAGCTACCACCAAATTTGTCAAGCTACCACCAAATTTGTCAAGCTACCACCAAATTTGTCAAGCTACCACCAAATTTGTCAAGCTACCATCAAATTTGTCAAGCTACCACCAAATTTGTCAGGCTACCACCAAATTTGTCAAGCTACCACCAAATTTGTCAAGCTACCACCAAATTTGTCAAGCTACCACCAAATTTGTCAAGCTACCACCAAATTTTTCAAGCTACCACCAAATTTGTCAAGCTACCACCAAATTTGTCAAGCTACCACCAGATTTGTCAAGCTACCACCAGATTTGTCAAGCTACCACCAAATTTGTCAAGCTACCACCAGATTTGTCAAGCTACCACCAAATTTGTCAAGCTACCACCAAATTTGTCAAGCTACCACCAAACTTGTCAAGCTACCACCAAATTTGTCAAGCTACCACCAAATTTGTCAAGCTACCACCAAATTTGTCAAGCTACAACCAAATTTGTCAAGCTACCACCAAATTTGTCAAGCTACCACCAAATTTGTCCAGCTACCACCAAATTTGTGCCTTGAAACCTTGTTATCTGTGAAGAACAAGATTTTAATTTTTTTACTTTTGTTTTTAAGGCAGGGGAAATTCCCCTTGCACTTTCCTTCTGCATAAATAGTTTTTACAAAAAAAAATTGTGCATATTCTCCATCATTAAAAAAAGACATAATTTGTATTTGATTGAGCATAAATTCTCATCATGAAGTTAATAGTGGCACAATGATCAAAAGCTGATGCGTATGAACAGACGTGTCTGCACCTTTTTTTCTCAAATTGTTGTAACTTTGAATTAATTAAACTGCATTCGATACTTAAGATTGTGCTTTCTTTCAAAAGCTTTTTAAAACTTAATTTAGCCGTAAGAAACATCTGAAAAATGATCAGTCTTTTGGACTTGGCCTGTAGAGAATTAAAAGTAAATTCAGTTTTGAAGACTCCTAGGCCGGTACCTCATCAAGCTGTATTTTCTAAGAAAGATTGTTAAATTTAGACTGCTATTACTTACATTAAGCGAGCAAGATTGATTCTCAGATACACCAAATTTGTTGCGAGGCACATGCCTCATTTTCTGGGTGAGCTATAGAGAAGTTAATAGATTTCCACAATTGAAGTGAATTAGTGCAATTTGTAGTTCTAATTAGGGATTTTTTTTGAGGCCCAATGGAGAATTGTTATTCTAATTTTGTGTTAGTTCAAGGTATAGTTTATTGCAGTCTTCAAAGCCTGGGCCTCTAGAGTTACAACAGGTATTTTAGTCCCTACGTTACAATATTTGAAAGGAATAACTTTTTATTTTATATAGGTGATAAAGGATTAATAAAGAAGCAAATGTTGATATCTTGTTCCATTAAGGAGTTATTGCACTTCATAGATTTCACCAGTTCATAGATTTCACCAGTTCATAGATTTCACCAGTTCATAGATTTCACCAGTTCATAGATTTCACCAGTTTATAGATTTCACTAGTTCATAGATTTCACCACTTCATAGATTTTACCAGTTCATAAATTTCACCAGTTCATAGATTTCACCAGTTTATAGATTTCACCACTTCAAAGATTTCACCAGTTCATAGATTTCACCAGCTCATAGATTTCACCAGTGAGTTGAAAATTGACCTGGTGGTATAAAATGTGATGTCATAATTGCAGATCCAAGATAATTCTTTATATCATTAGGAATTTTTGGCCCTTAGACCCCTCCAACCCGACACCCTCGATTTTCTCAAAATCAGGGGTAATTCACACCATTCAATCCCAGAGACTACACAATTCATTGACTAGCATCCAGCTATTGTTACACCATACACAACACAGGGGTAATCTATACCTTTTTAACTGACAGCATCTTCATAGTCTATTCACAGTTCACTTGTTAGCAACCAGCTACTGTTACACTGTACACAATAGGTTATTCATCTGGGGCCCAAGCCACCTGACTGCTGTTCAGTGATGCGAATCAGATTAGTCCTTGGCTGAGCCTAAATATAAATATACATTATATGCTTTGGAGGACTTTGTGCAAAACCCATGAATGATTGATGAACCATTCCTTGAAATTCTGGTTATTTCCTCATGATTTCTATAAAATAAAAATGTATTTTTCTTTTAGTGTAACGGGTAATACATGAGCAAATGGGCAAAGCATATTTTGTAAAGTGCATATTTTTTTCAGAAAAAGGCAAATTGATTTTTAAAGAAATATTTAAACGTTGTCTTGGACCTGCAGTTATGACCTCACAAGGCAAGGTCACACTTCACACACTGGTGAATTCTTTGAAATGCAATAACTTCTAAACGAAACAAAATATCAACATGATCTTTTTCACCATTTTCTAAATATTTCTAATTGTCGCCTATTGTATGTATCAAACTAAAAAATTATAATGTTCCTTTCAAAGAATTACAGAGCTTAAAGACCTGATAAGTTAAAAAGATGTACAGAGAAGTACTTGAAGATGTAATTTGTTAAGTTTCTACCAAATTTGTCAAGTTAAACTACCAAATTTGTCAAGTTGCTACCAAATTTGTCAAGTTGCTATCAAATTTGTCAAGTTGCTACCAAATTTGTCAAGTTACTACCAATTTTTTCAAGTTACTACCAATCTGTCAAGTTACTACCAATCTGTCAAGTTACTATCAAATTTGTCAAGTTACTACCAAATCTGTCAAGTTACTACCAAATTTGTCAAGTTACTACCAATTTTTTCAAGTTACTACCAATCTGTCAAGTTACTACCAATCTGTCAAGTTACTACCAAATTTGTCAAGTTACTACCAAATCTGTCAAGTTACTACCAAATTTGTCAAGTTACTACCAATTTGTCAGTTACTACCAAATTTGTGCCTCAATTGAAACCTTATCTAGGAAGAACAAGATCTGTTTATTACATTTTGTTTTTAAGGTGGGGAAAATTCCCCTTGCACTCTCCATTTTAGTTTTTACAAATCATTTTGTGCATACTATCCTTCATTAAAAAAACCATTTTGGATTTGATTGAGCATTATAGAATTCTATATTCTCATCATTCTTATTTTTGCTTATACTTTTATGCATTGATATTCAATATGTATTTTCACTTGGCTTTTTTCACACTTTGTGTTATGTTGTGCATTGTTTAACCAATTTCTATGACTAGTATGGTTTTTAATAGATTTTAAAGCAATTTAGCTAATGTTGCCTCTGCACATACATATACCTTTAAGGAAGGACTAAACCCACATCAATTTTCATTGATTTTGTTGTCGTTCATAGTATGTCGTTTTTTCTCTGCGTTATCTATTTTGTTCTTACCTGTTTCTTTATTCCATATTTGCATTTTTAAAGTGGTCTCTTTTCAACCTTGGATGGGATTTTATTAGTTTCTAATGGATTTGTTTAGTTTCTGTGTTCATATATCTGGGAAAAATTGTTGTGTTTTATACAACAAAAGCAAAAAGAGAATTCACAAAAAAAAGTTTTTGGTGGAAATTAGAACAAACTTATAAAATCTTGATGTTATTTTATACATGGTGAATACAGTCTTAGTTTTTATTTTAATTTAGAATTGTTGACAGTGTTCAGTAATATATATTTCTTCAATCATGGTTAAATATAAATTTATTATACTCAAAGTAACCTTCAGGAGAATTCAAGTTGTAGAAATATGTTATTCTGGGTCTGCTATGAATTTGCATTTAAAGGCTGATTGCAGAACTTCCAAGATGGTCCGTAGAGAGTGTATTATATCCGTTCAAACCCATGCTCCATCCACTCAACAGGCACAATGAATCTCTGAATCCTCCAGTGTGTATAGTTTAGCACAAAATTGGGATCAATAATACTCTTTTATATGGACTGGACTGTTTTGGCAAGTTCTGCAATAAGCCCAAAAACTTGGTAGAAAAAGGTCTCTCATTCCTTGTTTAAGGTACTCCTACTAGGGAAACCTAGCATATTGAAACTTCTCAGTCAATAATTTTGTTTTCATTTTGCAAAAAATGTATTTCATTTCTAAGCTATGCTTATCAAAGTTCCATAACATCTTAATATATGCAAAATTTATTTAGTAGGAAGAACAACCATTGAATCCTTACAATGTTGATTGCCTGTTTAACCAACTTCTCTTTATAGTTATGCCCCTTTAAGCTGTTGTGATAATTAATAATACAAACACTAGTTTTATCTACAAAAATAAAGAAGTTCTTTTTGGAAAACCTAGCAGATTTGAGCTTTGCCATCAATAATTTTGTTTTGAGTTTGCAAAAAGTGTATTTCATTTCTGAGCTACATGTATGCCTATCAATTCAGTAGGAAGATAAAAGCATTCCCAAAATGCAAAACAAACTGTTTGTTTGTTTGTTTTAATTATATACTTCAAATTCAGCCATTAACTCCTGCCAATTAAAAGTTTTTATATAGTTGGGCCACCTCCTCCCTTCTATCCACCTGGGCCTCTCCACTCCTCACAAAACTCAAACCCACCTTAACCTCTTCATCAACCTCACACCCAAATCAAAGACCAACTCTCAAACTACACCTCCATCTATACTAATGATTCCAAGGAAGGCGACAAGACAGCTGCTGCTACTGTCATCCAAGACATCACCCTCAGTAACAGGCTTCCCAACTACTTGTCCATCTTCTTGGCTGAGGCCAATCTACTCGCCCTCAACTTTTTTTAGTATTCCTGCTTAGCCACTTTGCCATCTTCTCCGACTCCAAGGCTGTCCTTACTTCTTTACTCAAACTTAAATGGGTTAATCCTACATCCCACCTCCTCCTCCGTAAACTCCTTTCACCCCTCCCCACCCCCCACAGGAAAAGTATTCTTTTCTTCTGGATACCCAGCCATGTTGGCATCCCCTGCAATGACAGAGCTGATGCAGCCGCTAAGCTTGCCCTCAACCTCCCCCTACCCCTTTCTCAAAACTCTTACTTACATCAAACTGTTTATCGCTTTCCTTGTTCTTGACCGCTAGAAAACCTCATGGGACTCCCAAATTGATAACAAACTCTACGTCATCCAGCCACCATTCCGATCAAACCCACCATGCACAATCTCTCCCGTGTCGACTACGTAAACATTACCCGCCTTAGAATAGGTCATACCCACCTCACTCACCCCCACCTCCTTATAGGCCTCCCACCCCTCTGCAACAATTGCCATTGCACCATCACAGTCCACCACGTCCGCCTTGCTTGCCCCCCTGTACAACCTTTCCAGAGCTTCCCTTGCTACCCACAACTCAATAGCCGAGCTCTTCCAGAAAACCCTCTGGATAAAATTATCTCCTTCCTTCATCCTGCTTCCCTCTACTTCCATATTTAGTCCTCCTCTCCAACCCCTTCTCTCTACTTTTGACCCCTTTTTTTACCCATGCACTTCCTCTCTCGATCCCAGCTTCCTGGCTTCCCGTGTTTCTCTTAGTCTCCCTATTTTCTTTTCTTCCTACCTCTGGAATGATTTAACCTCTTAAGCACAATTTGACCCTCGCTGTCTTGGTGCTGTTAAGCCCTCATCAAACAAAGAAACAATCATATAGTTATGCTGCTATAAGCTCTTGTGTAACTAATCATAAAAACAATAGTTTTATTATATATTAAATTGAGAGCTATTTTTCTTCTTCTCTAATGTGGACAAATTTTGTCTGGGATTTTGTCTTAATTGAAAATTGATTTTCAATTTATTTTCTGATATGCATATAGGTTTTATAAGTTATGTACATGCACTTATTGTTGAAATTCTTTAGATTAGATAAGATTGGCGGAAATTTGTATGCAATGATAAGATGAATTTGAAGATCATGTCCACCCACATTGTGTTAAATATGTCACCAATCCAAACATTTAGAACCCTGCCTTTTTTTCTCTCTATTGTGCCTTTTCTGTAGGTAAAGGCTGGGACCGTCATCTCTTTGCTCTAAGAAAACTTGCTGAATCAAAGGAAGCATCCTTGCCCATCTTCCATGACCCAGCTTACGCACATATCATTTCTATTTTGCTCTCGACTAGTACATTGAGCACCCCAGGGGTCTTGGGGGGAGCCTTTGCCCCTGTGACTCCCACAGGGTATGGTATCGGATACAACAGTTACGATAACGAGCTTGGTGTCTGTATCACGTCTTACCCTGGATCGAAGAGCGGGAAAGAATTTACTGAATTGATCGGAGACACATGGGATGGTATTCGTGAGGTCATCGAAGCCACCAAGAAATAAATATTCAATAAGTAACCAATTGTAATAACTTTAGGTACTTGAATGTTACAAGACAATGGAATAAATTGAAGATTTGTTAATAGACATTGGAAATGGGGAATTGTTGTGGAATGATGGTTAAGGCATCTCTATTGATGGAGAGTTACAATGGCATTATTTTACAGAGTAATTAAAGGATTAGTTCAATGGTCAGTGAAAGGGGACTGTAATAGAAAAACCTGTCCTAAATTTTGAGTTCGTTCATTCCTCTGTATGAGACTACTTTAAGAAACAGTTCAAAGTGAATTAATTTTTTTTGACCTAAAATACAAGATTTGCATTTGTAGATTTCAGCATGTAACCATATAATATTATCACTCAGATATAATATCCAACTTTTCCCTTTTAAATTTAGGGCACTAATGCACAAATTGGCTATGTTTGTAGATCATTAAAAGATAAGGATATGACATACTTTATTAGAGCGACAGTCCATCTGATTTAATCTGTGTGATGAAACTATTTTCAATAAATGTTAAAATACCAAAAAACAAGTAGAACATATCAAACAAAATGTTCTCTTACATAAGATTTAAGAATGTTGATACAGAGTTGTCAGGCATTTCCTCGAGCAAAACAAGATTTGTATCTAAATCAAATGCAGCTGTTACCGTATAATCAAGTCTGTCTTTTGCTTTGCTGCGTTTGTTTTATAGATTAAACTGAATTCTCTTTGTTTCAATCAGATTTATGTTTCAAAAACAGAAGAAACAAAGCATAGCCTGGATGAGTTCATGTTAGTTTTTTGAAATGCATTTTCTCGTCTGGAGTCACTGCTTTTATGTCGAATTAGGTAAAGGTGCCAGTGTGATATATGGGATTTTTATAGTTTCAATAAAATCAAGAAATTCTCTCAAACTCTACATCTTTAATTAAAGAATTTGAAAAAAAATGTTATATTTGATATCATATTAAGTACAGAAATAATGTACTACTTGGAATCAATTATATTTTAGGCGCAGATGGATATATTGTCAAAAATTTATTGCCGTATTTTTTTTGGGGAAAACAAAGTTGCTTGTAGAGATTACTTTACTCTTTTTTATTTTGATAGGTAATGGGTGGGATCGGCACCTGTTTGCTTTAAAACAACTGTCTGACTCTGAAGGTAAAACTTGCGGTATATTTGCTGATCCGTCATACCAGTACATCACCCAGATTATAATTTCAACAAGTACGAGTAACGTTGAGAATACTGGTATTGGTTATGCTGCATTCGCTCCTGTAACTCCCAAGGGTGTCGGCCTTCTGTATTCTGCCCAGAAGGAACGTTTGCTAGTGATACTCTCAACTTACCCGCAATCTTCAAAAGGAAGCGAGCTTATCTCGGCAATTGAACAAACTTACGATGAAATATATGATGTTTTGTCATCTGTTAGAAACTGAAATCGACAAGTTGATTGTATTCTGTTTTTACTTGTATATGCAAATGCTTACAAATCTTACAGACCAATAATAGAAAAGTTACAGAAGAATGACAAAAGATCAAATCAAGATCAGTTTCTTTGAAATTGAATCCTACTGTGTTCAAAATTTCAAGCCTTTTTCATACAAATGTGTACAATGATCTTAAATTTAGCGTACTTAAATAGCCTGACCTGAGTTTTCTTTACCTCTTTGGGCGACGGTTGGTATTTACGTATAATCCTCTTAGTATTACAAGATAGTGATCCACTTCCGCGAGGAATCCTGTAAGAATCTTGTTGCGATGATTTGTCTCAAAGTTTTAAGTCCATAGGAGTTATGAGGTCCTTGAAAGACTTCCATAGCAGCTGTGCACGTCCGCTTTAGGATTTATTTTGGCAGACAGTTGGCAGGCAGAGAGATCTTTTAATTTAATCCTCAAGCAAAAGTCGTGTGTATGATTATGATTTATGTAATAACAAAGAAGGCAGTTAATTAGTTCTAGTTGTAAAAGCACAGATATAATTGTAAATTATGAAACCTGAAATAAATGTCTTGAAAACTGCTAGATTCTCAAGTTTTATTTGTAGAAACGGGTGTAGCCGGGTGTCGCCCTCAATAATGTCATTGAAAATATTTTTGGAAATATTGTAATCTTGTAATGTTCCAATTCTAGAAGATTGCGTCAGTATGAGATTATCCTGGAATTTCCTGGAACTGCGCCACTAATTATGAAATGATTCTTGCACATTATTAGATGCTAATAAAAAGTCTGTCCAGTGGCTTGTGAGTGGTTGCATGTAACACAGTTAAGGCTTCATTATGACCCATATTGCATCTCATTATGACCTATATTACATCTCACTATGACCCATATTACATCTACATACATAGTCTCATTATTGTCAACACCTCCATCACAATTTCCTTCATTTATGAATTAGATTTCCAAAGGTTTAGCTGATGCAATAATAAAACATTGATATCATTTGCTGCTACTTGTATATAATGCTTGTTCTAAACTCATTGCTCATATGACCGCTTTACAACAAGTTTTTCTGCTATGAAAATGATATGCTTTCATGACAGTTTAGGTTCTCATTGCATTGACCAGATATGGAATTACTTACAATTTCTTAATTTGAAGCAAACTTTTGTGATTTCAACAATAAATGAACAAAGCTTGATACAGAATATCAGAAAACAGAATTATTTATATTTATTTATTTACATATATTGGATAAATATAAATGGTGCCAGCTCATTGGCCATCAATTGATTGAAACAATTGGAAATTATTTAATTTTCTTATATGCCAACTATAGTATTAAAATAAACTGATATTACTGCAATATCTATTAACTTGCTACAAGATAATAAGGACTGGATATAATTATTTTTGTGTTTTTTGCACATTAAATAGTAATTCTGAGACTAGAGTGGAGAACTAATTGTGACATGAAAAGATCAATTCTACAAAAATGTGTCCACTATAGGTGGCCATCATATTACTCCTTTACTTTTCTCTACACTTCTTTCCTCCCTCCTCTTCTCTCTATACCCTTGATACCATACAACCTCATAGCACTGCCGCAAGACTAACACATCTCTTTGCACTCATGACCAAGCACCAAACATTTAACCATTCATAATTAACCTCTTTCACCACATATGACTTTTAATTGTTAAACACAAACAAAAATAGGTTTAGGCAGTTGTAAGTATGATTAAGGGATAATAAGAATGTCCACCATATAAAGATGGCAATACAATGAATTCATTCATTAAAGGATTAGTTCAGGGTCAAGCAAGTTGATCTCATAAGAAAAGCATTCAAGAATCTTATCTGGTTAAGGAGATATTTAAGTTATAAAGTTCTGTATCAGTTGTAAAAAAACAGCTGAAATCAGACTAGTTGTGACATCACAACCCCAGATTCTTCAGTCTTTATGTATTCTATCATATTTTTGTATGCAATTGTGTTGCTTAGAAACCAACTTGCTTGACCCCTGAGCTAATCCTTTAATTTGATATCAAAAGTCATTTCAAAATACCACACTAGTTTTTGTCACTGTTCTTTTTGAATAGGTAACGGGTGGGATCGCCATCTGCTAGCTTTAAGACACCTCACAGAGTCCAAAGGTGAAACTTGTGATATATTCACTGATTCTGCCTACCAACACATCACCCAGATTTTAATTTCTACAAGTACAGGCAGTACTGACAATCCTGGTGTCCATAGAGCTTGTTTTGCACCAGTTATGCCTAAGGGCGTGGGGATATCTTATCGATCTTGGAGGGACCAATTTGTAATTGTATTGACAACTTATCCACAATCTCCTGATGGAAATGGATTGATTGCTGCTGTTGAACAAAGCTTTAATGAAATTTATGATGTGTTATCATCAGTCAAGGTATAGGGTATTTTCATGTTACTGTGCAAAAATTGAACTTAAGAGAATGTGTTCCTAACTGTTTATCACCATTGTATCGGTGTTTTATTCTGGTATCCTTCGTATAACAGAATAAACCGATTCCATAAACGCTACTGAAATTCAAAATCAATTTGCCCCTAAAATATGTTGGATGCAGTATGAAAAATGTATTTTGTGTTGTATAGTGTTTATTGCTTCAAGTTTATGATGGTTATAATATCATGATATTGCTAATATTATCAACTTGCTTGACCCCTCAACCTAACACTTTAATATGATGTTCAAGCTGTATCTTATGGAACTGAACAACAGCTAATTTGTGTTTTTCAGAAATAATTTCTAACAAAGTTTGCTGTATTTTTTTTATGGAAAGTACATGACTTTTCCTTCTCTTTAACAATTTGTTCCAGCAAATCATAGCCACAAACTAAATGTAGCAAATAATGAGACTACTTATTCTAATTAAAATAATCACACAATAAGGACTTCATCCATTGCTTATTTGATACTTAACACCAACTTCCACAACAACCTAGACCAAATGGAGAACTAGTAAAATGGAGCTATTAATAAAAGAAATTTGATCCTAATTGCTTGTGGTTTTCAGTATAATGAAAATAAAGAGGAAAAGTCTGACCCGACCTGCTTATATATAAATATATACATATATCAGGTCGGGTCTGACTGTTTGAAACTTTAAGGAGCATAACAACTAATGAGGTTTTAATGGCAAAAACAAAACAAGAAAACTTCTTGTATTGGTTATGCGTATTATTTCTTTGTTTTGTTCAAGTCCATGTGCTGTGAAAGTCTTTCAAATCAATGGCTCTTTAGATAAGAATTGACAATTCTCGCAATTAACAGCTTATTCAATCAGGGAGCTGTTACTTTGACCAGGGAGCTCTTACTTTGACAAAGTAACAGCTCCCTGATTCAATACTCATCGAGGTAGTAATGAATATTCTCTTGCTTGAAATAGATACATTTTTTTATTTAAAAAAATAAACGTTATGTGACCTACATAATTTTACTCCAAGCTTGTCATTTTCAATTTTGTCTTTTCAATTTTTCTGTTTTATCCTACTAAAAACTATATATTGTTGGACAATTTTTAAGACAATATTTCAAATGAGTTTTAAATGTTTATGCATGATCTGACTCGCAGTTGATAGGGTAAGCATTTATATTTTTCAGGAATTATCTTTAAAATGAGCTTTGAGTAGTGTTTCTCATTATTTTTAAGTTATAGCAGTAATGAAATTTGAGTAAGGAAGCTTAGTAAATAAATAACATCTTAATCAGGAATTTTAATAGTATACAAATATTTTGCATGAAAGCCCTGATTGTTCTTACCGTGTTCTTACTATTTACCCAGAACATGTTCAATCGTTTCATTTTTCATTTTTCTCATAAATGGTTTTTGCATCTGCCTTGATTTTTTGAGAAATGAAAGTTGCTATATTGTAAAACATTTTTTACATATCTAACTAAAATAATCTGTAAATCTTTTCTAAATTATTAGTAAACATGAAAATAATTGCAGACAATTAAATCTCCTTTCTTAATGTTTTGCTACGTGGATACATATGGATGCACTTGGCAAATACTCCCATGAATTTCAAGATGCCTAATCAGTCTCTAAAATATTTGAATACATCTTTCGTGCACGTGATGACGTTGATAAACTTTGATTAGAACGTTCATATTGACCTTAATTTTTCTCAAAAATACTTCAATAATTTTTTAAGGAGTATTAAAAGTTAGACTGCTTTTCTGACATGAAGCAATATCTTTCCTTAGGAGAAATGGTCTTCGTCAATCTTTCACACTTAGTGCACACATCACTTCAGGAATATGATACACAGATATTTTTATCACCAGTTTACAAACAAATTTTTCCCACTGAGACACCACAATCACAAAAGTGCCCTGATTACTCCACGCTGGCTGTCTATAATCTTATGCACACAAATAACCTTGGGCTACTTGGTTGTGGTGTGCCACCATCAGTGCATGGGAATGGCATAAACAATCATTGTTTGAAGTGGAAACACAATACATTGAACAGGAAGTCGGGGTGGTAATTGTCATACCTGAGTTTTCAGGATTAACTCAGATATCGGGTGTGGGTAGGCTTAAAGAGAAACTTATCGGCATGTACACTTGATGTGATCAAATATATCATAAGTAATCCCAGAAACAACAAAATGTACACTTTTCTCTCCAGATATTTATCTTAGAACGTTGAAGGACCTCAGTCAAAATTGAAGGGTGCAATTTTTGCTGCCATAGAAATTTCCATGCTGAAAAGTTTCTCTTTAAGCCTACCCACACCCGACACCCGAGTTAATCCTGAAAACTCAGGTATGACAATTACCAACCCAACTTCCTGCTCAGTGTATTGTGTTTCCTCTCAAACAATGATCGTTTAACTGCCATTCCCATGCACACCACAGCCAAGTAGCCCAAGGTTATTTTTGTGTGTGTGTGTATAAGATTACAGAAAGCCAGTGCTGAACACTTGTGATTGAATCACTCATCCATGTAAGGTGTCTTAGTGGGAGAAATTTGTTTGCAAACTGATGATAGAATTATCTGTCATATGCCTGAGGTGTGTGTGCATTAACTGTGAATGATTGACGGACCATTTCTCCTAAGGAAAGATATTGCTTCATGTAATAGTATTTATATAAAGGATGACAGTTTGAACAAGATGAAAATGATATTTTTTCGTTTCTCATTATTTAAGGTCTTAATCTAGCAATGTGCAATTTATTTAAATAAATATTCATTTAATGTATATTAGCTCATTAAAAAGAATAGGCAGATCATTAATTGCCACCAATTTATAAATTGTATGAAGTGATATTTTTGCCGATATATTGAATAGATATTTAATACAAAAATCTACTGTTTTTTTTTTTTTTACACCCATGCACCTCTTTCGATCTCAGCTTTCTGTCTTTTAGTTCTCATGTTTCTCTCAATCTCCCCGTTTTCTTTCCTACCCCTGGAATGATCTAACCTCTCAGGCACAATTTGACCCTTGCTGTCGTGGTGCCATTAAGCCCTCATCAAACAAACAAAAATCTCAACTATTGTCTTTCTTGTTTGTTTGTTTTTACATAATCCTTCCTTGGGGGAACTCAGTGTTACTCCCTTCTGGAGTATTGACTTTTATATGTATCTTTTATTCATTTTGTCACTATTTCATTTCATGTAGTTTTACATTGATTGTAAAGCACATTTGAATGTAATTTTTACAGTATTTGCACTATTTGAGATTCAGTAGTAATAATAATATCGACGCCATGCTACAGCAATTGTTAGCTACAGCAACTGCTAGTCTTGAGTACCAAACACTCAAAAAGGTTTTACCTCTTTGGAATTACAGACGGGAAACTACAGCACAGAAAGCTAGACTGTCGACAGTATTTGATCTATGAAGCAATGACTCTTCTTTTTTTGCTCATTGAGTTGAAGGATTAGTTAGTCAAGCAAGTTTGTCTTATATGAAAGAGGACTTTAAAACATGATCTAGCCACCACATTAAAAAGTTGTCCAAATTGAGGGTATACCTAGTGATGCATGCACATCTAACCTCCACTAATTGGAACCAGAACCAAAAGGTTTTGTGGTTCCGATGCTTTTTTTCATAAGCTGATTGATTTGCAAGTGTTGTATTAACTTTTATGTCAATGCATATCATTAAATATTTGTTACATGATATTTATTAATAAGCCACGATCAATCAAAAAGACGTACCTATTGACAACACTAGCATGTGCACATAATCAACAACATTATCATAGCAAGTAAGATGCAAAACAGGCATACAGTTGCTCATGTATCATATTTAAAGAAATTACATTATGCCTTGCCCACTCATTAATATGCATAGTATCACCACTAAAAACTCCAGAGCTCATCTACAGACCATGGGCTATCTGTGTACCAATTATGACATGAATGTAGGCTATCGTTCTTGAGATACAGTGTTAACAAACTCTTTTCAGCAAAATCATATTAAGCCCTGCATGCCCACTACGCATATTGATGAATTTTAACGTTTTTATGCCATGAACATGTACACACTGGCTAGCATCATAATTACAGGAAATACGAAACAAAAAAGACATGGGGTTCTTTAAAATATCAACATTTTATGATTGTATCATTAAGCCCCACCTATCCATTAATATGCATGACATCACCACCAAAGACAATAGGGCAAATCTACGAACCATGGGCTATCTGTGTACTACATATGATATGAATCCACTGTACCATTCTTGAGATATCATGTTTACAAGCTCTTTTCACCAAAATCATATTAAGCCCCGCCCACTATGCATATTAATAAAATTCAACATTTTTATACCATGAACATGTACACACTATCTAACATCATAACTGTACTAAAATATAAGCATTTTTACATTAAGCCCTGCCTACTCTGTAACATGCATGACATCACCACTAAAAACAATATAGGACATCTATGGACCATGGACTAGATATGATTTGAGTCCACTGTACCGTTCTTGAGATATCTTGTTTATAAACTCAGCGTCACATACACATACGCCATCATGACCGCATTAAAACCCACAAAAGTTATATCAACTTTCAAGCATAGCAGGATAATTTTCAGACATGATTGCCAGCCTGACAATCATTCAAGTTGGTTTAATCACTTATGCCTAAATCGTGTTGCAGAGCTTGGAAACTGTATCTTATAATTTAATGCATGAGTAAGCAAGTAATGCAAATGGAAGCAGCTGGTGCATAATATGATCTCCCGACCAGTTTAATGATTGGGTGTTCAGGACACATTTTTAATGCGGCCCTAGGATCGTAATGCTACTTCAATATCTTGATTCCTTTATTCAAGTTTGAAGCTGTCTAATCTATGTAGAAATGACTAGTGTAGTAAGTCTACTATGGAAAGTTGGCGAACTCATTCTCACATTCTTAATAATTATTATAAAAATTATTTAACTTTTGAATTATTTTTCCCCACCTTTCTTCAGGTAGTAAATTATAATTATTCTGTTTTACTACTTTCTGACATATCCAATGTTCTTGAGCCACAAAATCGCAGGACTAAATATGATAAAAAAATAAAAAAACTGAGGAATCTGAGGCTGTGATATCACGACTAGACTGGTTTCAGTTGTTTTTACACAAATGATACCAAACTTTAAACTTGCATATCTCCTCCATGGAATAATATTTTTTTGAATGCTTCTTTTATCATTGTTTCTTTTGAAAAATCTTTTATATAAGATGGACTTGCTTGAACTAATCCTTTAAATTGAGATTCCAAACCAAGTGACATTTTTTAAAAAATGTTTAGGACACCCTAGCTGCACAACTTAAAAGTATGCAAGGATTCCATGAGATGAGAAAAATTTAAAATAAAAAAAAACTTTTAGATGTTTGAAAGTTTTCTCTTTTTTGTTATTTAAAAAACTTAATACTGAAGATTATACTGGAGTCTTTTAGGATGACTGAATTTACTTTGTGATCCTCTGATCCCTCTCTCTACACTTACACATACATTTTGGCTATAGTCCGTGCTGTCATGAGAGTTAAAAAGTGAGAGAAGTTCGGCAAACTTGAAAGATGTGTGAATCACAACAGGTTCATGCAGCATTGCTTCTGGATAACATGATGACACTGGAGTGTAGGAAGCAATTGTTGATGTTGCTTCCATTAAATCTAATCATTTGTACAGAAATGCTTAAAATATTATTCCCATAAATTTGCAGAAACAGATTGGTGTACAAATTACGATGATATCTTATTCCATTCAGGAGTTATTACATTTCAAAGATTTTGCCAATTGTTCGAAAGTGATTTTGCAATGTATACTGTGCATTCCATAAAGCCAAATCCAAGACAATTTTTGCGGTCCATAATTGAAATTTTATAACTCAAAATGGAATACGATATCAACATTATATTTGTACCACAATTCAATGGACTATTCCTTTAATAGATTGCAGTGTAATAATAATTTGTAAGATGCCACTGCTTTCTTCAGCAAAAGAATTTTATCACATGTTCACTTTAATAAAAATAAAATCTCTAAAAAAGAAAAGAAAACTAAAATTAATGTCACAAAAATGTTGATTATATATTTTTTACCTTCTGAAAAGCAATGTACAACATGCATTCATAAATGTTAAAACAAAAAAACTATCATACAGCTGAGCTGCTGAAATTTTAAATGGACGGATATTCATTGAAACATCCAATCTTAATTATTTTATATACTATATTTAAATCAAGGATAAAAGTCATTCAGCTTTCTCAAGGTGTATCATTGAAAGACAATCTACAAGTGAATGTTATGAAAAGAACAATGTGATGAAGCAATGGACAATTGCTTACATAGAAAGAAAAAAAAGCAAGAGCCACAATATTGAAAAATATGAATGGCTTCTAGTTTAAATTTAATATACTTAACAATATCAAAAATAAATTATACAAAATAAGAGTTCTATCAAAAATGGATTATAGATTTAGATTCCAACTTTTGAGAAAATGCCCCAAAGATTAATTTATCTGACTTACAAATGCTTCACATTTCAATGGTGATGCATTTAAACCCATCAGTATCAAAAACAATATATGACAATAATTTTATCAAATTCCTTCCAAACAAATCCAGAATTAAGGGTGATTTTTTTGCATTTATTATAGATGAAGTGACACTATCACTGGAGAACTGATAGTTTGTGGCCATCAGATGAATAAAAATAATGTCTTTACACCAATGTTCCATAAAAATACAATAATTCTTGCAAAAATACACTTTGTATACTCCATTAGTAGCAAAAAAACCATGAAAAGTGTTTAATATTTGGTTTTAACAGAACTTTTAATAGTTAAAATCATATGCGTATCTGGTAACATTCTTTGATTGATTAATGATACTTGTGGACAGCAAAAGTCACATTGTTCTAAACATTGAAAAACTATAACAAGGGGGGCTGGCCAGGTTACAAAAATGTACAAAATGTTCCAGAAAATATGCTGAAATAATTTGATGCAATTACCTTTGTTTTTTGATTAAAATTTAGCCTCTGAACAATGCAATAGAATGCTATTTCTACAGAATTTTAGGCATTTACAGTAGTAATTTACTCCCTCAGTGTCTCCCTAAACCTTGTGAAGGTCAAGGGGCAGAAAAACATTCGGGGCTAGTTTCAACATCAGCTTTGAGCTGAATAAAGTGTTTCGCATCTCTTGCTTAGGAGGCAGGGAAAGGGAAATGTTTTCTTCCCAGTTGGGAAATAAAAATTGGGATACTATTAATATAAAATTGAGGAAAATTTGGTTTAAACCTTTTGAAATTTTGGTAAAATTTGGCAACATTTTCCACAAATTGAAGAGATGCCCCTATATGGTCCCTGATCAAGAGTTTTACCATTAATATCTGCCAGTTTTCACTTTAATATATGATTCACATTATGTTATATCAACTAAAGTGATAAGCTGAGAATTATTTTACTTCAAAGTTGTTTATTAAACATCAGCAAAATTAGATTAAAAAATCAAAACATTGGAAGGCCGGTCAACATCTGGGGCCAGAGGAAGATGCCTTTTCTGCCCCCATTATAATCCGCTACTGCTTGAAGTGCACAAACTTAATTAGTTCATATAATACATTCAAATTAAGGTTAAAGACTTGTTTTAATCATGGTATATTAAAGTTTGAAAGACAATCTACAAACAAATCTTATATATAAAAAATATAAGAAAATAATGAAGCAATGGACAACTGCTTTAACAAAAATACATGAGTAAAAATAGATACTATGAATAAGTTAAGCATTGCTTTTATGTACAGCACATAAAGTTCACTTCTCTCAATATTTCCTTCTGTTCCTACAAAGTCATGGTCATCGTTCGTTTCAATCTTTAGTTGCTTTTCTCTCAAACAATCTACCAACACACATCAAAGAGGCTCAAACTGTAACTAACTTTAAATCATTGTTAAAAATACATCTTTTCTCACTTCTATTAGTTGTTTCCCTATTTTCCCCACTCTTTTATTTTATTTGGGTTTTTTCAGCGCAATGAGACTTTAGTGTGTGTTGCGCTTAATAAGAACTGTATATTATTATTATTACTTCTGATTCGATCTACATTTTGAAACGTCTTAAAATGCTTCAAACATTAATCCTAATCAGGTCTAGATTTTTGCACCGTCCTAAACACTTAAAAAATCAAACGTATCTAATTTTGAATTACTTTGAATATTGAGTATTTGACACTACCAACAATGCAAAACAAGTCTTCATCCATTGTCACAAAGTGAAAATATGACCAGTGCATTTTTCCTTGTGAGTCCTAAACCAGTGTCACTAACATTGAAACATTTAGGGATTATGGTCATTACTTTTTGCAATAAATAAGGTAATCATTGCCATACAGTATATTCACTCTTATGTGCTTCACTGGTGGCAAAAATCTGATAAAAATATTTTGATTGTTGAAATATGTCAACGACAAAAGGTCATGCTGTGCAAAAGTTATCAAATTACTCTATATCAAAATAACTTCTTTTGCTTTATTTAATCTGCATTTTTGATGGTGATGCCATCAAAATATAAGAAGTGACATGTTACATAAATCATTTTAAACAATCTTAGCATGCTTATCAGGGATCAAATTTCCCACTGTTCCACTATTCTGAGATTAGTGCTTTTTATGCAGCCACAGTGAATTTTCAAACATCACTGTTCCAGTGTTCTTTTCCCAAGAATGTGGCATCATTGATCATTAACTTGATTTCTGCTCAAAAACAAATGCATGTTGTCAAACCAGATTATCTTTAAAATATTTTTTTCACAAAGCTTCAGTAAGAAAAAGCTTTTCCCCACCTTGCTTGCACTTGTCAGCACAAGTGATTGTAATACATGTATGCAAGGTTGAGAGCATGGGTATGACTGTATGCAACTGAATGTACATTATGTAAATACTGATAACTGACATTACATCTTTCCAAATTCCACACATTATTAACCAATAAAGTTACTTTATTTAAAGTAATTGCAAATTAAGCCCATTTTGAAGAAAGAAATTTGTCCACTTAATCAGCAAAAAGTTGGAACAATGAAATCTGATCCGGGACAGTATCATTTGAGAAAGTACTTTTCCGTGGAACACCTAGTTGCAAATAATATTCAATTTTGACCCCTGCTAAATTATTGCAAGCTCAACCTGAATACCTTTTCATACTTGTTCATTTTGTTCCATATTGCCAATACCTAGATCCCAGAAAATATTCTAGATATACACACATAGCTGGAAATATATACAATTAAATTACAAAGTTCCAATGTTTACAAAACATTGGACTATTTATGACTTGATCTATGCCTGCATAGATTTCATGCTCCCTATAATAACAATATAACTGAATCTGTTACAATCATTCCCAATTTTTGGCCCTCAGACCCTCCAACCCAACATCCTCGATTTTCTCAAAATCAGGGATAATCCAGGTAAACCTGGGAGTTTCACAATTCATTGACTAGCAACCAGCTATTGTTACACCATGCCCAACATAGGGGTGATCAATACCTTCTTAACTAACAGCAACCTCAGTCTATTCACAGTTCACTCATTAGCAACCAGCTACTGTAACACTATACACAATAGGTCATTTATCTGGGGTTCATGCCACATAACTGGTGTTCAGTAAAGTGAATTAGATTAGTCCTTGGCTGAGCCTAAATATAAATATACATTATATGCTTAGGTGGACTTTGTGCAAAACCCATGAATGATTGATGGACCATTCCTCCTAAAGAGGATTATTTCCTCATAATGAAGCTTGAGCTATTGAAATATTTATAAAAAAATCAAGTTGAGAAATATATTGCTCTGAAATATAATTTCTTGACAACTTTACAAAATTTTGTTTGATAGGGTACTTGAAGGATTAGTTCCAGTGGTCTTTTAAAAATCTTTAAAGATATATGGACAGGTAGACATTTTATAAGGGCATGCAGAAACAGCTTTAAATTCTAAACAGATTAGTCTTGAAATCATGTCAAAAACTACAGGTAATCAAAGTTTGAATAATTGTTAATGTATGCAGTTCAATGTACAGCTCAAAATTTGTAATGTAATTCTTATAATGTTGTTCTCATGTCTTATTTATTCACTCTTTCAGTCCCTAAAAATCATCAGACTGTTTTTCTCTGCTTAATTTTGATTTGAGTGCATAATGGAGATTCAGAATCTCTAAGTCTTCATATTCAACTGATCCCATTCAAGTAACATTGGTGCGGAGTTAAAATTAATCATACAATTTCCCACGGTTTTGAATAAAGGTGTCAACAGAAATAATATTAATGTAGTGAATACATCTTTATATGCTTCCCTCTTTCGCAATTAATGTACTTATCTTCCCACAATTACATGAAGGACATTTTTAGAGCACATACATACTATATATACTGTTTACTCAAGAAATCTACACACACACAAAAACAAATCTTCCTACGAATTTCTGATTTTCCAGTGCTTATTAATAAAACAGTAGATTTTTTCCAGCTCCACATTGGTGGAGAAATAAAAAACAAAAATTTAACATCTAACCGATTTTTATTAAACTTTTTTATATTTTCATATTTTCTAGCATAATTTCTTCCAATTAAGCTCAAAGATCTGTGATCTACTTGGTGTACAGCTAAACACTTGTTTGCACCAATAAAATGTCTTAAGTATGGGGTTCGGGTTCATGTACTTTAGTGGCATGTCAGTTCTTCAAATCAGGAATGTGCTATTTGCTCTTTGCTCATATCAATAGTGCCATGCAGCATGCATTTTATGACCTTTAAACTTTACACAAACTACTATATTTGCTTGTATAATGACTCCTGTGAGTGTGGAATTTCTTGTTGCATATTACAAAAATGGTCTAGTTTTAATTCAAATGAATTAGATTGCTCAGATAATTACTCTCATAAATACAAAGTTATGAGGAGTTTTAATTTTAAATGATAAAGATGCAAACTTTTATATTGAAATCAGATTATAATGATAAATTTCAAGTTGTATGTTTTGATGCAAATTTTGTAATGTATTACATACAGAGCAAGCTAGGATTTTCTTCTGCAAATACTTTGAAGTGCAGCAAATTCTGACCAAAAATGTTGCTTCTTTTCCATACCCAACAAACATTCTAGCAGGATGAGACTTACTGATTATTTTCAGTGACTAATATTTAGGTTTGGTTTGGTTTGGCTTGTTGATGTTTAACGGCACTGCGACAGTCAGAGTCAAATGTGCCAAGTGGGTATTAGGAAAGAAATTTAAAGAATTACATAAATTTTTGGGCTGTCCGCCCAGTCATACATCACAAATTTTGCATGAATTAAAAACTGATCAAACTTTGATCAACCATTACTCAAATAAACTAAAAGTGTTTTTCAAAATTAAAAAGAACTAATCAGTAATAATCTTTAAACTAATATAGAAATTGTTCCATAAACCTTTAACAATCCATATGTAGTTTCTGATACTTAGGAAAATATTCTTCAATTTCATTACAAAGAGCTATTACGAAAAATAATAGCAAACTTTGAGTATTATCTGTTTCTACAAATGTCTCCCCGACCCTGATGTAAAGGCCCATTAGCAAGATAAGTAGTCTACTTAATATTTTTTCGTGCACATGATGGAACTGAAAACCTTTCAATACAAATTTTCAAATCAATCATAAATATTTCTTACGAAAACTTAAGTAATTTTCAATGACAAAAGTATCCAAAATTAGACTTGTTGTTATTCCAAAATTCCCTTGACTTAGCCAAAATGATGCCCTTATTTTTTAACCTAACAGCTTCTTTTAGTCTTAGGTTTAGTTCTCTATTATTCACAATTGATTAATACCTTGTTTTCAAATTCTTCAGAATAGAATATATCTAATGTTGTCATCCCTTAAATGATATGTATAAAACATATGAAATAATATAAAAATAAAGTTCTTTGAAATAAATTGACACAGATAAATTAAGAAATTTGAAATTAACAGTAACTGTAAAAGCAAAATTAATAGAAAGAAAGTTATGGACAAAATCATACAAGAATCTTCCATAATGCATTATTTCATTGTTTTACTGGTGTCACTATAGAAAATGTGCACCGACGTCATCCTCACACGATGCAGGAAATCATCCAATCACTAGTCAAGGAATAGTAAACAAACCAAAACGTGCACAGTAAAATACGCTCTGGTTGGCCTCCACAGGTTGGCATCTTTCATATCAAAACTGATCATTGCTAAAATGAAAAATATTCATTTCTGGTTTTTTTGTGTTAAAAAAATGGGTTATTTTTGCAATTTGTATTTTGTTTTTGATTACTGAAAGTGTCTGTCTGCTTTTCATATTGTCAAAAAAGTGCAAATCATGTACAGTGGGCATTACATAAAAAATTTCTTCTGGTACACAGCTGAGTGCATGTGACATCACATGCACATACTCTATTCTTGTGGCATCACATGCACATACTCTATTCTTGTGACATCACATGCACATACTCTATTCTTGTGATGCCACATGCATATACTCTATTCTTGTGACATCACATGCATATACTCTATTCTGGTGACATCACATGTATATACGCTATTCTTGTGACGCCACATGCACATACTCTATTCTTGTGACATCACATACACATACTCTATTCTTGTGACGCCACATGTATATACTCTATTCTTGTGATGCCACATGTATATACTCTATTCTTGTGATGCCACATGTTTATACTCTATTCTTGTGATGCCACATGTATATACTCTATTCTTGTGATGCCACATGTATATACTCTATTCTTGTGATGCCACATGTATATACTCTATTCTTGTGACATCACTTGATATACTCTATTCTCGTGATGCCACATGTATATACTCTATTTTTGTGACATCACATGTATATACTCTATTCTTGTGATGCCACATGCATATACTATATTCTTTTGTGACATCGCATGTATATACTCTATTCTTGTGATGCCACATGTATATACTCTATTTTTGTGACATCACATGTATATACTCTATAATCGTAATGCCACATGTATATACTCTATTTTTGTGACATCACATGTATATACTCTATTCTTGTGACGCCACATGCACATACTCTATTCTTGTGACTCCACATGCATATACTCTATTCTTGTGACGCCGCATGCATATACAGTACTCTATTTAGCACAAACAGGTTTAACCATAAATTCAACTGTAAAGCGAGTCCATCTTATATGAAAGAAGACTTGAAAAGAAACCAAATGGTGAAGAGTGGTAGAAATATTAAACTGGCACAGAAAGTCTTCTGTAGATAGTTATTGTCCTTCATAACAATTGTTAATATGTTTTAAATCAAATGGATTTCCTAAAACCCTTTCAGGTGGTCAAATAGAACTCCCTTACTAGATTCTATTGTTGATACTGTCCTAACTTATCAATAAGTTTTTAAGCCAAAAAATATTAGGAATTTGTTTATAGAATACATGGAGACTTTAAGAATGTGAGACTGATTTCAGTTCTTTGTACACAAATGAGACTTTTAACTTCAATATCCCTTTTACAGAATAAGATTTTTTCAGTAAAAATTAATTTAAGTAATTTTTTACATTTCCATGACTTTTCAAACCTAAAAACTATTAAAAAAAAAGCCATAATCTAATATTCAAAAATCCTGTGTGAACTCTGCTTTATGTATGAATGAAATACTTAGAATTTTTCACACCTCCAATCATTGCACTATGAATTACTTCTGCATTAAATTACAATGTCTTTGTTTTGTCATTCCCACAACAAATCCACCATACCAAACCTCAGAAAATCATAGAAAGAAACCATTTACAGCACCAATTACATTTTTTCATGCCAATTCATAATATTTTCCAGTTTTGGGGTCAAAGTAACAATTGAGACATGGATCATACAGCAGGTCGAGCTCTTCTTCCCCATCTGTGTTTTCATTTGACCCTCCTTTGCCCGTGTCACTGCCAGAGGATTGCTGTCTGTTATAGAGGATTCCCGAACCTGTGGGTGGAAAAGGTCAGATTCACTGGGCTGCTTCTGAATATTAAGAAACCACTAATTCTAATTTTTAGATATTCTAGCACTTCTGATAAACAGCAAACTAAATTAATGTTCGTTGGCAGTTTAAAACACACAGAAAGACCTCCACTACAGCATTTACAGGAAGTTGTCCGCAACTGTTTTATGAACCAGTTGTGGAGTACCGGCTGAAAACCCACCGAGGATCGAACCCGGGACATTAGAGAGGAAACCTTCGGCTTCAACCACTCAAATCATGAAGGTTTCTATACTTCTAATCGCCTTTTTGGCATTGTATTAATCTTTTATTATATTGATGACCAACTCATTGAACCCAGATTCTACTACATTTTCATGTATATTTCCATATCATATTCATTTGTATGGCCAACTGTGCATATCCATGACCAGTTTGATGGCATCAATTTACACCTAGACCCATGCTATACATAAGCCTTGCATACAGGAATGCACAATTATTCACTTGCATGTGCCTACACATATCATGAAAATTATATGTTTCATGTCTACTTTGCACATACACATGCATTTTCTTCACATGTATTTGTGTGCATGCACAAAATCTTTGTGTGCATGCACAAAATCTTTGTGTGCATGCACAAAATCTTTGTGTGCATGCACAAAATCTTTGTGTGCCTGCACAAAATCTTTGTGTGCCTGCACAAAATCTTTGTGTGCCTGCACAAAATCTTTGTGTGCATGCACAAAATCTTTGTGTGCATGCACAAAATCTTTGTGTGCATGCACAAAATCTTTGTGTGCATGCACAAAATCTTTGTGTGCATGCACAAAATCTTTGTGTGCATGCACAAAATCTTTGTGTGCATGCAGTTTCTTCATAATATAACAAGATGCACAAAATCTTTGTGTGCATGCAGTTTCTTCATAATATAACAAGATGACGAGCTAAGAAGGGCGAGTCACCCTATAAAACACCCAACTAACACAAACACCACTGCAAAAAATTAAAAATCAAAGATGCCCAGAGTTAGTAAAGAACTTATCAATTTTGATTTTGAAATTGTGAACAGAATTGGAGCTAACTACCTACTCAGGCAAACCATTCCACTCATTAACAACTTATTGCGAAAAGCTAAAATGCCAAATATCTATCCGTGAGAACTCTTTGGAGAACTTCAAACTGTTACTACATGTGTGCATGCATGCACTTTACATATTTGCATGTGTGCATGCACATTCTATACAGTGCATATGCATACTTTCTTCACACATGTACATCATCACATACATGCATACTCTGTACAGCAGTCTTTTCACTCACATTATACACATTACACTGATCACACAAAAATGAGAAATGCACAACAATTTGTTCTTCATACCCTTCTCCAATCACTACTCACTTTCCCCTGGTAGCAGCCCTGATTAACCCTCACTCTACCACGTGGCGATATTATCTCCCCATCTTTGACCCGCCTACCAAGCACATTTTCAGAAAAGTGCTGGTAGAGTAAGGCTTAATCAACCAGCGACAACTCAAAAGTATATGCAGCATGGTTCCAGTGGGCGGCCCACTGGGTCACTGAAGCCGACTCTGCTGCTCGGAAGACAGAGGACCCTTCAATAATCAGGCTGTGCTTAACCCTTACTACCATGCAGCGATATTATCACTGTTTTGGGTGCCCCATCTGCAACCCCGCCTCTCAAGTGCATTTCAGAAAAGTGCTGGTAAAGTAAGGATTAATGGTATATGGAAGGAAATCACTTATTACGCTTTAAATTCGCAATTTTCTTTATTTCTTTATTTTTTGTAAAGGTAGCCTGCTTGTCAAGCACTTGCTTTTTCAGGCTTCCTCCACTTAATATATATTATGTAAATAATTTGTTGTATAATGTTAAAGAATGTGGAAAATAATTGAAATAAAATAAAATTCAGAGCAAAATAGTCCTTGAATTACAACAAAGGCACCAGATAGTTTCTGAGTTGACTAATTAATTTTGTAGAAATTTTGTTGTGTGCAAAAGTTGTGATGTATAAAAGAGAAAACAGCTGTCATATAAACCTTGAATGTCATTTAAATTTTTGATTTCAGTCACTGAAATTCATAAGACTTGTTTTCTCTTGCTAAGTTTTGATAGAGGGTATGATGGAGATTCAAAAACTTTTAGTCACATTCAACTGCTTCCATTTAAAGATGGTGAAAGATTTAAAAGACAGTAAGTTACTTTTTTTGGTGCCAACAACTCGCATATAAATTTGCATAATTTATCATAATAAATAGGTCGCTTTAGTAACTGATTTTGATGAAACTTTGAGCTACAGTACTTTCATGGTTTATTGCATATTTGTTGTTACCTGCCCCAAAAACAAAAACAATTCAAGACAGAGTATATTCTTCATTAAAAAAATAAGGAAACAATTCAAGAATACATTTTTTTGTTTGAACTTACCTGGGGGATACTCTTTTGATGGAGATAACTGGTCAACCAACATCTCTTCTCTCATCTTTTCACTTGGCAAGACAATGGGTGGACTGAACAGATTTGACCAATCCCTACAAAGAAAAAGCAGTAAGTATTTCAAATTTAGTATATTTCTCAATTTATAATCATACTTTGTTGCTGTATATTTCAGTATTTACAGAATGCAACTCATAATGTCAAAATATTAGAAAATATGTTTCACATATTTAGTATTTCTCCATATGTATTTTCTTGAAGATCAGTATAAATTATATCAACAATCAACCTAACCTACTCAAGCTTATGCACATATTTGTACATTTAAATTTGCTACAAAAAGAATCACTAAAAAAAATTAAATATATTTCAACATGCACATTATTGATATTATACGAGACTTGGATAATTGGATATTATGACATTTGGACATTATTTTGGATAATACTTTGATATGATTTGAACGTGTGATTCATATTTGACTAAAAGACAATGAATGCATGCGTGTGTAAGATGCAAAATCACAGCCATTTCTAAATCCCAAATTGACGAAAACCTATGGCAATTACATCTTCAGATTGACCTATTTGCAGCTATCAAAAAGGACAAAATATAAATATTTCATATATTTTAACACCAAAAGTAAAAAAAACAAAATATTCTTTGAATAGTACACAAAAGTTTTTACTTAAAATATAATAGTAGTTTTAAATAGGTTTTGATAATTTGAAACATTTCTTGGTAATCACTAATTCTAATAAAATATTGTAATTCAGAATAGACAAACTATGGTTTGCAGTATGTACCTTGGGTTGGACTGCAACATGGGAAGACCTGATGATGGAAAATTCATCTCATCTTGAAATTTATGGGCTCTCTTGGATGGATCCTGTGTCAAAAATTATCAGAAAAATAAAACAATTATATGAGCAGCTATCTTGGTTGGCTTCTAATTCATTAGCATGACTGTGTGGGAATCAAGTTATCAACTTTCTAGTTGAAGAACAGTTGCACAGCCATTACAGTGAACTTTATTACAATTTTTTTAATTTAAAGCCAGGAGACAAGAGAATCATAACTCTCAGGAAACTACAAATACAAGTGGCAGAAAGTGAGAAAAGATCTTAAAATGTAAAAGATTCTAAAGCATCTTCACAACAAGAAAAAATCCCGTCCAAACCACAATGTCATAACAAAGTTGAATCTCCCATTTCATACCTAAAAGAAGCCGAAGCATGAATCATAGTTCTGGAAAGATAACAATGTCAAAACCTAAATTAAAGTAATGTATAAAAGAATTCAGGTTTTGTCTCACACAATCCCAACCTAAGCCATTCTCCATCTTTTCCTTTAAAATTTCCACTCTTTCACTGATGGTCACAGACAAGCCACATGTTCAACAGGTGCTGCAAAAGTTAACATCTTGATATGTTTGCTGTGGTTTTGCTTTCAACATATACTGACTTTGACCAAACAAAGTAGAGGTGGCCAAACTAATTGCCTGAGAAGTGGGGTCCATGGTCTCCTGGCCCAACTGTTAGTGGCACCACTGCTTTGCAAACCCAATCCCACCTCCCTTACCAACCTATATTTCAGTTCTATCCCTGACACTATTTTTACTACAAACTCAACTTACAGGTGGTTTCCAAGTGCTAAAAGTAGTCATCGTGTCATCACTTGAGCTACTCAGATCATCATCTCCATAATTATGAAGGTCAAAGCTGTTGGTGACCCCTCCATGACCATGTTCATCCTCGTACATCTCTTCAATTTGCTGTCTCTTGAGACTGGCCAGCATGTTGGCTTCCAGGGAGGATGCAAGAGAGCTTGAATTAGAATGGTACTTCTTCCAATCATAATCCTGCGTAGATTTGAACAATAGCAAAATTTAAAGCAACTATTTGTGTCTATTAAACAGGGAGCGCTCAGTTGAAAAGTGAGGGCATTGTTCTTTTAGAATTTATACAACTTAAAGAAAAAAAAGAATCTGTTCATGCTAAGCATTCAAATCCTTGAATCAAGAATATTCATGACAAATGGTTATCATTAATATGAATATTCATGATAAACAGGTATTGCTGATTTGAATATTCATGGCGGTTATCCTTGATTTGAATATTCAGGATAAACTGTTATTAATGATATCAATATTAATGATAAATGGTTATCCTCGATTTAAATAGTCATGATAATTGGTTATCACTGATTTGAATATTTGTGATAATTGGTTATTGTTGATTTGAATATTCATGAAAAAAAGGTTGTTGATTTCAATGTTCATGATGAACAATTATCATTGATTTGAATATCCATGACAAACAATTATCAATTATTTGAATATTTATCAGAAAGATAATCATTGCACAAGAGATAGAACATTAAAGTGCTCCTTTCAGATTTGAAAAAAAATGCTCATTTTATACTCAGTGTAGACCTTTTCAAACTGAGTTTAGCTGAATATGATTTCTTATATACTTTGACCAATCACCTGCTGGGGGATTTTGCCTTTGTTACCAAACCAATCAACTAGTTCTGGATGAAATGGTTAAACAACAATGCACATGTGTATTACCTTCATGTGTAAAGCATTTATGATTAACATTTGAAAGCATTTTTTTATACTCATGGTACCATACCGTGCGTGAATTGTGCAGACTGCCAAGATTCCTCCAGTTTTGGAGTGGTCAATAAGATTCCCCCAGTATACGATTGGTCTATGGACACATGAATTTCTGTCATGTGACATTATTCAAATTAAGTTTTCCAAAAATTGCTGATTTAAAGAGGTCCATAGGAAATTATATTGCAAAGTGTATCGTTGTAAAGATCTTTAGCTACACAGGAGACAACCGTATGTCTTGATTGGCAGATTAATTAATGAGATTTTCAGAGTACTTTTCACTTACATCTGAGAGTCTTGGATCATTTCTTGGTATCTCCTTTAATTTTTTAGAACTGATACTCATCCTCGATAATGTTTCCATCCCTCTTGGAGAAATCTGACTGGCCTTTGGATTAAAATCTTTCGTGGATGCATGAAATGAAATTCTCTGTTTCTCCTTCTTCAGGTAACTTTCATCTTCGTCTGCAGCAGCTAGTTTCCATTTGCGTAATGTTGGCGACTGGCTTCTCTGAGGTGCCTCCCTTGGTTCCTCGCCATTGTTTTTAAGTTTGTGGCCATTTTTCAGATATTCTGAGTCTCCTGGATGGTTCCCTATCCTTGGACTTGGCGTTCTTTTCATGATGGACATGTAGCGGTCCTCACATACACTATCCTCTAAGGTATCCTTTTTAAAGTCATCTTGTGATTGGCCAAGTCTGCTAATGCCATCCATTACACCATCATAATAGTCATTTTCAATTTTCGCTTCCGGAGGCCCAGGAGGCAATGCAGACTCTTTTATCATCTGTAGTTTTTTCTGTACAGAAGTAAACATCTGGATAATCAGTGGCTACTCACAAAATATCTATAACAAGTTCTTTAATAATATATTCACACAATCAAATCAAAGTAATGCACGAGTAATAGGAATAGAGAATTATTATATAATAATAATCTCAAGTATAAATCTAGCCTTGAAAAACACTTTGTATTCAAAACAAAATAGCCTATGTTATATTCATCAGATAGATGCATGATATTTCCTTTCCTTTCCATTCATACACTTCCAAAGTTCAAAAGTTCTTTTCTCATTTGAAACAGACGTTTCTCCTCGACATATAGGCAACAAGACTTCTATGCAAATAACAGGATGTGTGTAAAGATTCCCATTATCAAACGAATCAAATTACGCGCAATGCATCAAAATATAAACAATTTCTGAGAAAACGCATGTTTTGAGTCTCAAACTCTTAAAATAACACTTTTCTTTCAACAAAATGTTCATCTGCGGACAACAAATGAGGTCTAAAAGAAGTATATTGATTAACAAGCCAAGACATTTCTCGCATTTATGAAGAGAAAAAGATGTTATATTGATTTTTTCTTCAGGATGCATTTCACTGAAAGGAAGAAAATGAAAAAGAAATTGATCAAAGGTTTAATTTGCAGTTCACATGATTTGGGAAAAAATATGCAGGACAGTAATGTCAGTATTTCACCCCGGCTTCAACAAACGCACTGAAAAATATTACTAAACTATTTTCAATAAGATACAGTGGTTAAGTGTAAAGGGGCTACCTGACTTTTGTCATGTTCTTATTAAAGAGGCTAAATTTAAAATATCCCTTGCGGTTTGTCCTGTTTTTAATGAATTAGCAACACATAGAGACAACAATAGCTTGATTGTTATAATCATGAAAATAGCACCCAATGCCATCAAAATCACTTAAAAACTGATCATTTTACACCTTTTTTAATTTTCAGGTTTAATCAATGAAGGAAATATGTAAATATTTGAGGTCATCAATTAAAAAGCTCTCAACATTCTTATGTAAATCTAAGTTTAACATAATCTGCCACAATGTAAAGAGAGACAGCTTACTGTGACTATGACTTTTCTACAGTAATGTATACCCCCACTTAACTGAGAGAGACTTTCTTCCCACTTAACTGGGAAAGACTTTTTCCCCCACACACTTAATAGGAAAGGGTTTTTTCTATCCCCACCCCCACTTAACCAGGAAAGACTTTCTCTCCCACACATTTAAGTGAGAAACACTTTCTCTCTCACACTTGACTACGAAACACTTTCCTCTCCCCCACACACATCACTAGGAAACATTTTCCACCCCCCCACACACACACACACTTACCTGGGAAGACTCCCTCCCCCCAACTTAACTGTAAAAGATTTTCTCCCAACACACTAAGCTGGGTCAGACTTTTATCACCCTACCCCCCTCCCCCAATTAACTGGGAAAAACTCTCTCTCCCACACACTTAGCTGGGTCAGACTTTTACCTCCCTATCCCAATTTAACAGTAAAGACTTTCTCCCATACACTTAATTGGAAAGACTTCCTCCCCCACTTTAAGTCAACTGGGAAAACTTTTCCTTCCTTGTCCCCAATAAACTGGGAAAGATCTTCTCTCCCACAAACTTCACTGAGACTTTCTCACCTTCAGCTTATTGGGATCTATGTTGCTAGTCCTCTCCACTGTCCTGAGGGGCGCTGATTTTGGTGGGGACATAAATGTGTAGAGCCCACTGTCAAGCTGGGAACTATGTCTGGAATTTGGAGAAAAAACAATTAGATAATATCTTCTATCAGTATTAAATTATCCTCTCGGTTAAAAAATAAAATAGCACTGATAGGGTGAACAAGATGTAAATAATTGGATATGTAAAGAAGTCAACTGCAATATATATGAAAAAATACCCTAATTAAAATAATGAATGATACAACAACAAAAAGAAATTCAGTGAAGAAAGAAATCTTTTCTTCATTAATTGCATTGTACTTGGGTTTTTAAGAATATGTCAAGTGGCAGTTTTTTTATGAGCTAAAAATAGCCTATGTTATATTTATACATTTTATAAACACTTCAAGTATATTAACAATATGGCAAAAGTTTAAAAACATTTTCTCCATTACTTACATTCATCTGACTTGCATTACAAAATTTTCAACATAAAGATCTAAATTATAACTTCTGGTAAAACTATAAGAAAAATACAGATTTGAAAATTACAACAACAAAAACTCAAAGCACACACACGAATGAGTGAAGTACAACAAATTTTAGTTCATATGTACTAAAAATGACTCAGTTTACACTTAGATTGTCAAGGACACACATGCACGACATCATGGCAATGTTTTGTTCACTTCCTTTATGAAAAGTTCTATCAGTGTAATGATATGTATGGTTATATAATGATATGTAGTATAATAATATGCATGGGTATAATGATCAGCATGGGCATAATGATATGTATGGGCATTCTGATATGTATGGGCATTCTGATATGTATGGGCATTTTGATATATGTATGGGTATTCTGATATGTATGGGTATTTTGATATTTATGGGCATAATGATATGTATGGGCATTTAGAGATGTGAATCTCCTTGTACATGCTTTAGTAGTTACTAAGTATAACAAAACAATATCTTTTTCACATAAAATCCATTTGAATATATTGTCAAACTGCTCATGTTTTGGTTCATGTGATTTAGCCAAAGGATACCAGCATATCACTCTTTGATACTTCATAAAAATCTTTTTCAAAAGGCACACTTGGTGACTTGCATCATTCATATTAATTAACTAGCAAAGCACAAGGGAAGAACTGTTGGAAGGACAGCATGCTCTAATATTCAAAGCTATTATGGAAGTATATACAGAAAAAGGGTTACAAGGGGCAGATTATTTCAAATTACTTGAGCTTTAAAGAATGCACTTTATTTTTAATTGCTTTAGATTTTCACAATATACTACAAGCTTCAAAATATCTGAGTTGTCCCAGATATTTTAAGACAAAAAAAAAAAAGCTCCAGGTTACGACCTCACCCTGTAACTCAGAAAATATGTGAAAGCTCATTTACCTGCCAAACTATTCTCTGTTCATCTGAAACTATTTTTAAAAGCAGAAATAATTTGTCTGTTATATTTCATTATATAATTCACCCCTAACCTCCTCTCCAACTCGAACTTTCCAAACCCGTACTCCAACCCCTACACATTGTAATCCATCTTCCAATTTAAGAAAATATGTGTGTCAAGCAGCATGAAAAGTGTGTGTAAGTGTAAAGTAACATTCAAGCAAAATTAAGCTAACTAAACAATATTGCTTAATGTATGACAAACTAGATATTGCAAATGATGCAAATCCCTTCACCACTAAAATGCACTTTCCAGCCTGTCCCACATTCCATCCCAACCTGTCCCACATGCCATCTTATGCCCAATATACTACATGCAACCACACCTAAAAACCAGATCTGTCATCCCACCACATGCATGACATGCCATCACAACTGAATTCCAGATAACTCCCTACCATATGTCCCACATCCCATTCCACCCTGTCCAGCATGCCAATCCACCCTGTCCAGCATGCCAGCTCAGCCTGTCCAACATGCCAACTCATCTTGTCCAACATTCCAACCAATCTTGCCCAACTTGCCAACCCATCCTGTCCAACATGCCATCCCATTTTCTGTCCCAACATGCTACCCCACCCTGCTCTAAATACAATTCCACTCTGTCCCACATCAAATCCCACCCTCATCCCAATTCCTACATCTACTTATCATCAAGTCATCTTCTACTCAACATTCCACTTATTGTTTAATTCCTTTTATACCCAAGAAACCTAATTCCAAGATCTACAAATATTTTGATTGCTATTCATGTCAGAAATGTCATTATCACAACAAACAAACTCCTCCGAAAACCTTGTTTATATTTCTTTTCATACTCAAGATACCTAATTTCAAATTCTCTTAATGCAAGGAAACTTTTGTTTGCTTCTTCATTCATATTCATGCCAGGAATGTCATTATCATAACAAACAAAGTCATCAATAAACTTTAATCAACAAACAAAGAAAAACTTTAAGCAGATGCCGACGCTGAAGCTGGGATAGTAGAATATATAGCTCTCAGTATTCTTTAGATGGTCGTGCTAAAAAATGGTAGCAATCCAAGGGTTCAACAAGTCATACATCCAGCTGCCCAGGACTACCAAACATTATACTCGGGCCACCATGATATATACTTGACCTGTCCGGATGGACATTTTCATTTTCAGCAAAATTTGCATTGTATGTATACAAACAAATTTCTCAGGCAAGCTTATTTAGTTTCAGGACAATCACAAGTTCACATGTTACCCCTGCCCGGCAGGAAATTTGACTATTTTGTTGATTTGTCGATCCCTGCAGCAATCATACTTTCTTACAACTTGGCTTAAAAGGCTTTAAATCATTTTTAAAAACTTTTTTTCAAAAATTACCATGTGCACCCACCCACCTGCTTTGTGTTGTACTGACTGACTCATCACTGTGTTCCTCTTGGTATTGACCTGGGTCTTCATACATGCCATTGTCACTGATGGAATCAACGTGGCCTGATGTTCTGCTGCTGGCATTGGTAAGAGCAACACCAGAATCTGACTTAAGAGAGGACTTCCCTACATTCAAGAAAAATAATATCAAACTTCTTGTAGTCAGAATTAAGCAGGAACAAACACCAAGATTATCATTATCATTTAACAAATTATAGAGCACTCCTTTCTACAAAACAATTGCACTCAGTGGCGCTTTACAAACCCGGAATAAAAACAAATGCATAAAATAAATAGTTAATGAAAATCCTGGAGGAACAGATACATCTTGAATTTTCTTTCAAACAAACTAAATTTACTAATGTTTTTAAATGGAGAAGAGAATTAAAGAGTGACTATCAAAGAGATATACACATTTGAAATGGATAAATATCAAACAGTGAATAACATTTTTTTTCATAATTTACCATTTTTTTGTCTCTGATATTGCCCCTCCTCATTTTCCGACAAACTATCCATCAGACTTATACCACGCTCAGACCTCTTCTTCCGCCTTGGGATGCGACTCCTGAACTGTTTCTTTCCACCGCTACGACCATTAACGTCATCTGACTCCGACATGCTGTCCCCCTGCCCCCTTCTCCTTTCCAGGCCAGATCCCCTGATTAGCACGTCCGAGGCATTTGATGTCACTCCACTATCTTTCTCTGAAGATTCGCTATCATTTCTGGCTCTTGATACTTTTTTGATAATTTCACCATGTTCTGAGTCATGAATTTTGGGTTCCATAGAACTCCTCATTTCAACTTTACTATTTCTACTTTTATCCGACATTTTGTTGTTACCATTCTCATCAGATAATTCTCTATGTTTTTCTCTATCTAAAGCACCCTCGTTATTGTGTTTCACACTTCTGTTCTTATCAGAGTATCTGCTTTTATCATAGGAAACATTCTCTGTTCTTGAAGACTTTGAATTGCTGCTCAAATTGATGGCATTATCTGACTGGGAGTTTTCCTTTTCTGACTCTTTGCCGCTGTCAGATTCCCTCTTGCCACTTGATGGACGGACCCGCACTATTCTGCGTGACTTTTCGGCTGACTTTTCTCTGGGAGGATGAGGCTGTAAAGGCGCCGAGTCATCTTTTAGGTTCATTGTTCCAGGTGACCAAGTCTTGCTGCCCGATAAAAGGCCTAGGACAGAAGCAAACAAAAAATCATAAATTAACACAATTAGTGACATCTAAAACCAACATTAACTACAATCATGGCCAAAGATAATTGGGCAAATCTCAACTCCCCTTGATAAATACTGAAGTTTTTCCCAGCTTTCTTGCAAAATGCACAACTTTGAAAGGGGGGAGATGAGGGGGGTGGGAATCACTTGAAATGGTTCAAATAAACTAGAAAATAGACTTTCCTATCATTTTCAGTGACTAAGATTTAGGAAAGAAATTTAAAGAATTACAAAAAGGTTTTGCCTGGTCATATATCTCAAATGTTTGCATTGATCAAAAACTGATCAAATTTTGATCAACCATAACCCATAAACTAAAAGTGCTATTTTAAAATTCCAAATGTAATCTGCTCAGATTGTACACTCTATCAACCAACAAAGAAATTGCTACTTGTCCACAATAATTTACCTTTAATGTAAATTCATTTTTAATCCTTTGTCTATAAATTATTAAGGTATTTAACTGACTCTGATAGCCATTAACTTGGTAATACCTAAAACTACAATTTAGCTTGCAGAAAATGCTCGTAAGTTTTGAATTTGGAAAAGTATTTTTACAGATTTGGCATACTTACTATGGCATGAAGTTTGCATATTTCAGAGAGTTTGGAAATTTGATCAACCATTATCAGGAAATCAATATGATTCTAACAAAATTTTAAAATTGTTCTTTAAAAAAGTGATGTTTTTTTGTTTTTTTTACAAGATGGTATAAACCTAATGGGTACCAATTGACCATTACAATCACAAATATCATCAAAGGACGAACAACATGTTCAAAATAAAAATGCAGAATCTTAAATTAATCATCACTGAACATGTTCAAGATGAGCATGTCCTCCCTTATGATTGCTAATCTATAACTGAACCTATTCCATTTTGTGGTTTCTTCGACTTGGACTATAAACTGGAATAAATTCATGGCTAAGGAAACCTTTCAGACAAAGCTCTTAACAACCTGTGTTTTCAACTTTACCAACCTTTGTCATCTTGTTGGTGGGGGTCAGAAATATCGGTTCCAGGGTCTGATCTCTGCCTTGTGTGGCTGTGCACCTGCATTGTGTCCACTTGCTTCCCTCGGGCTGCCTGGGTTCGGGCACTTGGTGGTGTATCTTTAAACAAAAAAAGATATGATTAAAAAAAGACAAGTGCAAGAAGTAATGTACTAATGTACTTATGTACAAATTAATTAATGTCCATATGCACTAATATCTAAATGCACTCATGTATAAATGCACTAATGTACAATTGCACTGATGTACAAATGCAACAATGTACAATTGCATTTATGTAAAAATGTACAAATGCACTGATGTACAAATGCATGCAACTAATGCCAAATCTGCATTCACTCCAATAGAGCCAAAGCACAAATATACACTCGGAAACAAACTTTTCTTTGTTTTCAATCTCATTTTACAGAATTTTTCATCTAATTTCAGCCCTAATTGCGCCATTTCTCCCTGCATAAAATGGTAGCTCTGACAATCCACATGGCTTTTTTTCAATTTCATCATAATGATAATGCTGACCATCCTTATTAATTATATTATTTGATTTTCAAATTTCTTTGCCACCATCATAAATACCAAAAAATACACTTTTCATCATAACAATCACAATGAAAATTTAGGCTATCAAAAGTGTACTCACACCACAGCAATATCAACACACACAACAATCACCACACTGACAATAGGGACAATACTTAGCTTACCCACCATTGTATTGAATTTATACCACTAGAAAGACATCTAAACCACACCTTCCTGATACCATACAATATCATAAAAACAAAAACCTTTCTGATGTCAAATTATCAATGCTCTCCCCTAATTTCACAAGAAACAATTGAGACTGAATTCATTATAATAATCGCAACTGTGACATTCATACAATTCTTAAAAATTTACTCATCCCTCCATACAGATACAACCACACAATCCTCATCACCATCATCATAATCACCACCAGTTCTGAAGCCGTTTATGAAATAAGGAGTGCAGATTCCCCTCCCCCATCCCCAATACACACCTACACTGTTTATGAGAGAAAAATGTTATGATACATCACTTGGACACGTTTTGTTTAAAACACTTTTGGACATCAACATCCAAAACATAGCTGAACCCCACCTTTTGGGTATTGGCTTGCACTGATTACCACCATGAAGAAAAATACAAGGTTTTAGTAATTATTCAACTTACATGATACCCCTGATCAATCACACTATGGTACAATTGATTAACAACACGTTACCTTCTGTTCTTTGAGATCTGGAATGGGAGAGGGGCTTGTCCTGGAGGTGGTTGAACCCTGTATGAAACAAAAGCAGTGATGCTAAGCCAAATCATCATTGTAACAGTCATGTCTCCACATGCTGCACAGTGGTTAAGTGATATAATGTCATGTGATGTATGGGAGCAATGGGAAAACTCATGAAAAAAATTGTTAATAATTTTTAGAATTCAAAGATCTATGAACATGTAGTAATTTCGTTATTGTTTGAAAGTGTATCAAAATTTGAGCTGATCGGTTTGGGGATTTTGAAAATAGTTTTTGAGTAATGTCTGATCAATGTTTCATCTGTTTTTAAATCATGCAAAATATGTGATGTATGACCATGCCGAAATGTTTCTCTTTAAGCCTACCCGCACCCGACCCTGAGTTAATCCTAAAAACTCAGGTATGACAATTACAACCTGACTTCCTGTTCAGTGTATTGTGTTTCCACTCAAAACAATGATTGTTTATCTTCCATTCCCATGTGCATCACAGCCAAGTAGCCCAAGGTAATTTGTGCGTATAAGATTACAGAAACCCAAAGCTGAATAATTAAGGCACTTTTGTGATTAAAAACACTCATCCCGTGTTAGGTGTCTTAGTGGGAGATGTTGGTTTTCAAACTGGTGATAAAAATAGCTGTGTATCATAATGCCTGAGGTAATAATGTGCATTAACTGTGAATGATTGATGGACCATTTCTCCTAAAGAAAGATCTTGCTTCATGACAGGGCAGACAGCTAAAATCTTTCTGTAATTCTTTCAATTTCTTTTCAAATTTTTTGTCACTGCTTAGTGGGAGAAGTTGGTTTTCAAACTGATAAAAATAGCTGTAATGCCTGAGGTAACAATGTGCATTAACTGTGAATGATTGATGGACCATTTCTCCTAAAGAAAGATCTGCTTCATGACAGGGCAGACAGCTAAAAATATTTCTGTAATTCTTTCAATTTCTTTCCAAATTTTTTGTCACTGAAAATAAGGGGTAGGTCTATTCCTGCTTTGGAGCAAAGATTCAAAAACTTTGGCCAAAATTTGTTGCATTACTTCTGTAAGAATTATGATAAATATAAAAGGATTTACAAAAATGGTTATTTTTGTTGTATATTTCTTGTCTTTTTTGCCAGTGTTTTAACATTTGGTTTTGTTATTTTATATTTTTCTTGTAAACATGGCCTCATTGCAAACCAGCATTCAGCTGAATGAGCTACTCTGTATCAAGTTGAGAAATAAATCATTAAATAAAAGATGGGATCACGTTTTGTGATAATTTGCAGATGTCAAGTTCCTCATTTGACCAAGTTCTCCTTTAAGGGTCAAACCATTAACAGGCAATAGGTCAAACAATGACCCAATTAGACTGACCTCTCTTTGTCCACTTGCAGAAACTCTTCTTTTCTCAGCAGTGCTTGGAACTGGACATTTGCGGCCAAAGGCTATGTGCATTGGACGGTCATCTTTACTTCGCATACTAGAGTTCAAATCTAGGAGACAAAGGATGAAAATATGTTACATATTCCTTATCTTCTTGAAAAACGAAATGCAAGAAAATCTCCATAAGGAAAAAATAAATTTTTTTTTGAAAGAAAAAAGAAATTCAGTTTGCGAAATGGTGAAGATCACAATCTGTGCCAATCAATTTGCAAAGGTCAAAATGGACAATTTAAGAGTTGAATATTGAATAATGAATATTTATATGAGTATAAAACAATGATAAAATAATAAACGAATGGTAATTACCCTGTTCAGTTGATGAAGGCCTACTGTGGTCTCCTTTAAATTTCAGCTCTGCATGCCTTAGCTTGGACATTGTTAAAACCTGCAAAAATTACATACATAAAGTCCTAATATTTATTCACTGATTATTTTCATGACATATATTACAAACTAATGAACTGGTTGTTAGAAAAGGGGCTTAGGGGCTCATCGCATTTGAAATTGGGTGTAAATCCACTTAACAACATTGATAATTATTAATAACATGAATATATTTAAATTGTTTTCTAAGAATACATGTAATATATACAGACAGGTCTTGCTTTATTGTATTTGTACAAAGACAAACATCATATTAAAGCCTTTTTCCAGCAGCTTAGGGAGGGATTATGCTTTCCAATCAGAGGGTTGGCAGTTCACTTCCTGATTCAGTCTGGGTTATATAAACTCACAACAAACAATTAATGTTGTCTTTCACTTAGCACTCAATATATACAATAACAAAAGAATATATACAATAACAAAAGAAAAAATATCTTTTTTTATTTCTTCACTCTGATGTACCAGCACAGTTGACATCGGAAGAAGCCTTGGTGTAGTGGCTAGAGAGGTAAAGTTGTGCTTAGAAAGTGCTGAGACGTTTGATTCCTCCACCCCCCCTCCCCCCTTTCCCCAGCACCCACAAATCCTAATTTGTGTCCTTTAGCGAGATACTGTATTCTTCTTTCTTGTCCAGGAGGATATTTTGACTCTTCCACTTGCACCGTTGATGCAAAAGCACTGACCCTGTGGACATTTGTGGCACAGGAAGGGTTTTAAATCTTAATTCAACATTTGATATAAATAAACATCTTTGAATGTTGGTTAAAGCTCTATATATTAAATTGAAGCAAAACCATACCTGGGTCTGGTGGTGCACATCTATTCCAAACTGGCAAGCTTTGGGTATACTGTCTACTTCAGTGTTATTTGTATGCGGACTGATATCGTAAAGCTCTGAAATGTAACAAAAATATTATAAAATCAGAAGCAGCTTCAATTGAACACAAAGCACACAAAATGAATAAACAATTCTCAAATTATTAAATACATATTGCATGCTATGTTCCAGAGAGTCAGATGGAAGTAAACAAATTGTGACAAACCAATGATAGAGATGAGATACTTGAAAGTTGCCAGGATTTATAAAAGATCAAATTGATAATGATAATCATATTAATAATAATCATAATAAGTAAACAAATTGATAGTAATAATAATAATAAAACCAATGATAGAGATGACTACTACTACTACTACTTGAAAGTTGCCAAGATTTATAAAAGATCAAATTGATAATAATAATAATAATAATAATAATAATAATAATAATAATAATAATAATAATAATAATAATAATAATAACAACAACAACAATAACAATAATAATAATAATAATAATAATAATAATAATAATAATAATAATACCAACAACAACAACAATAATAATAATAATAATATTAGTTGCATAATGCCAAACTAGTATACCAGATTCTAGTCGACCCACCATATAGCAAAACCTGCAGGAAAAATACTTGTATCAAAAACCTCTTTAAATGGAAGGAAGAAGTCATAAAAATTGCAAATACATTTCAAGAAAATAATTGGGAATAATAATTTCATCTAGTTGGTGAGGTTTAATGGCACCACTGCAGCAAATTTAATCTAGGGACTTTCCACTGGGAAACTTCCAATTGGTTTGTTATGGCGAGTATTCACAAGAAAAGTCCCCCAATTTCACTGTGCCAAAATATCAACTTTTGTTATAATTAACCAGAAAACTAATGGTGTTCTATATTAAATTTCATTCAGTTTTTCTTTCTTTTCTTCAGATCCTTAGAAATATCACTCTTGTACCCTTACTAACACAGGACAGCAACAATTTATAAACACAAGTAAATTTTTCATTTCTATGGAATAAAAATGTTCATTGTTAAGGTATATGGATAGCTAAACTTCATTCTCTTTTATCATATTTACCTATTACATTTATTTATCTCTTTATACACAAAATTTAGTGAAAAATGAACAGGATTATGTTACAAGTTTAATCACAATGTATTGACAGCCACTTTGAAAGGTTGTATTGTAAAGCACTTTGAGTGTAGTTGTATTGTAAAGCACTTTGAGTGTACTTGTATGGTAAAAGTGTAGTTGTATAAAGCACTTTAGGTTTAAACTTTGAGTATAGTTGTTTGGTGAATGTAGTTGTATGGTAAAGCACTTTGAGTGTAGTTGTATGGTAAAGTGCTTTATAAGAGCAGAGTTATATCATTTATTAATGGAACATTTTTGCTATTTTTATGGCTTTTATTGAAACTATTTTACTTAAAGAGCTATAAATGTAGCTTCTACTGGTCCATATATCTTTAAATAAAGAAATGAAAACACTTACATCGAAAAACATTTAAGCAGTTTTTCTGTTCATACTTTAAACATAAATATTTGTATATATAAAAACTACCTCTAACTTTGATCACTCATAAGTGAAAAAAAGTACATAAGTCTGCTACACGTAAACTTTTGGTGCTTTTTTTTTATAGGAAATATTATATACATTAGCAGCACTGTTGTTGTCCATAGTCCTTAGGGTATAAAGGATATGACCTCACCATCATCATCAGTGTCATCACTGGGCTGGGTCCGCATAGTGAAGATCTTCCTTACTTTGCATGCTGCCGATATGGTGATGCTGTCAAGAGATTTGTATGTCTGGCCTCTAAAGGTTTCCGTCACAGTAGACACTAGATCCAGGCAAAAGTTGAGCCACTACAGGGCAAAAAAAATAATTTGGGAAATTATCAATCTCATGAAGAACTGCAAAAAATACATGAGAAATAATTAAACCTGCAGGCAATACATTGTGATGTAAATATGGCATTGTAAATTTTATTCCAAGATGGTTTATGATTGGTTTATTAGTATTTAAGCACATTTGAAGAAAAATGTGTTCAATTTATGCATATTTATGTTTGCTTTCTTCAATGTGATTGGGCAAGAGGGGACATACCACTACTTTGCATGTGAATTATCCCATGAAGGGGTGTTGTCAGCATGAAACCATCATAGTAGGTCATTCTACTTTTTCCCAGGGAACTTATTTATTCACTTTATTTCAGTGATCAATTCCATTCAATAATCTTCAAGTTTTGAAGAAAATATTGCATGTCCTGTTTTGATTTTGTCCTCCTCTGTTTCAGATATGAGAGATGTGCATGAACAGGGCTCATGGATTTACAACTTTTCCCCTTTACCAGTGATAATACAGATTGAGCTCCCCCACACACTCGGCTATCATCTTGTCCACTACATTAGCAGAACTGTTCATTGTACACCAGCAAAGGACGATAGGGAAAGCTGTGTCATCCATTAATCCATAAATAAAATCTTAATTTTGCCAGTAAGTAATCAATAATTATAGGAGATATAAAGTCAAAAATTTGAACTTGATATATGATAGAGAATTAAAAAGAAACATATTGCCTGAAACCACATTTCAAAAACTTTTCCATGCTCAAGTTATCCATAATTAAAGTTGTTACATTGCAGGCATGCAGGCGGCCATTTTGAGCTGAAATACTACCAATGATTACATAATTTGCATAATGTTTTAGCACATAATAATGCATTTCTTTGAAAGATTTACATGAATTTTCTATACAGTCTGCTTTGCCAGAACTTTTAAAGGATAGAGCTGGATGGAGGTTCTGGTTGTGTGGTAGAATTGATGGCACTTTAACTACCCCAAGGTACTGTACAACCATTATGACCCGTAGAGCTGATTGGCAAATGAAACTTGAGGCCTTCTTTCCCCCCACTTACCATAAATCGGACACATCATGTAATAGGTCATGACAACTGAGAAGGAAGAACTGGATGGGGACCGGTTGGTTGATGGCACAGGCAATGTAATGGGATAAAACCATATCAATGCATAAAGCATTGGCTAAGGGGGAAACTTAGCATTGGCTAAGGAAACTAGAGAGGGGGTGGAAGAGGAGAATTAATATGGTTGTAGAGGATCTCCTTTCTAGAATAAATTGGACATTTAACTGGTCATGACAGTTGAGAAGGAGTGGGACGAACTGGATGGAGGTAACAAGTAACTCATAATTATAATAATACTTACCCCTGGCCGTTTCATGACAGTGAGCGGAATCTTGGCGTGTAAGGGCGTCGCTGAAATCTCCTTTTGTGCAGTTGAGAAGAACACTCTTCTCTTATTGTTACCCATATCACTAACACTGTGAAAGGAATAACATTGATATTAGTACAGTAAATAGTTTTGTCATTATGGGCAATAATATTATCATTATTTTCATCCTTATAGCACACAATCTGAGTGATCAAGAGCAAAAATCACAAGCACTTTCTAAAGTCAATTCCAGTTCATAATGCAGAAAACATACAAAGAAAGATTGATTTTGAGACCAATGTAATGGTAGGAAAATCAAGCAACAATATCATGGGGAAGTAAACGTCTCATTCATCTATTTAAAGGAACATTTCTGGGAATATTATTTTTATTTAAATGATACGGATTAAAGAAAAAATTGGTGTAAAAAACATGTTGATATCTTAAGCCATGAAGTGATTTCATCGTCAAAATAGTTTCATCAAACATAAATACCTGGAATTCCGACTATTATAGTTGTAAATCTATCATTCAACTTAAATTCAGCTGTCAAACATAAATACCTGGAATTCCAACTATTATAGTAGTAAATCTATCATTCAACTTAAATACAGCTTGTCAAACATAAATACCTGGAATTCCAACTATTATAGTAGTAAATCTATCATTCAACTTAAATACAGCTTGTCAAACATAAATACCTGGAATTCCAACTATTATAGTTGTAAATTTATCATTCAACTTAAATTCAGCTTTTCAAACATAAATACCTGGAATTCCGACTATTATAGTTGTAAATCTATCATTCAACTTGAATTCAGCTGTCAAATATAAATACCTGGAATTCTGACTATTATAGTTGTAAATCTATCATTCAACTTGAATTCAGCTGTCAAACATAAATACCTGGAATTCCAACTATTATAGTTGTAAATCTATCATTCAACTTGAATTCAGCTTTTCAAACATAAATACCTGGAATTCCGACTATTATAGTTGTAAATCTATCATTCAACTTAAATTCAGCTGTCAAACATAAATACCTGGAATTCCAACTATTATAGTTGTAAATCTATCATTCAACTTGAATTCAACTTGTCAAACATAAATACCTGGAATTCCAACTATTATAGTTGTAAATCTATCATTCAACTTAAATTCAGCTGTCAAACATAAATACCAGGAATTCCAACTATTATAGTTGTAAATTTATCATTCAAGTTAAATTCAGCTGTCAAATATAAATACCTGGAATTCCAACTATTATAGTTGTAAATCTATCATTCAACTTAAATTCAGCTGTCAAACATAAATACCAGGAATTCCAACTGTTATAGTAGTAAATCTATCATTCAACTTAAATTCAGCTGTCAAACATAAATACCTGGAATTCCGACTGTTATAGTTGTAAATCTATCATTCAACTTAAATACAGCTTTTCAAACATAAATACCTGGAATTCCGACTATTATAGTTGTAAATCTATCATTCAACCTAAATTCAGCTGTCAAATATAAATACCTGGAATTCCAACTATTATAGTTGTAAATCTATCATTCAAGTTAAATTCAGCTGTCAAATATAAATACCTGGAATTCCAACTATTATAGTTGTAAATCTATCATTCAACTTAAATACAGCTTTTCAAACATAAATACCTGGAATTCCGACTATTATAGTTGTAAATCTATCATTCAACTTGAATTCAGCTGTCAAACATAAATACCAGGAATTCCAACTATTATAGTAGTAAATCTATCATTCAAGTTAAATTCAGCTGTCAAATATAAATACCTGGAATTCCAACTATTATAGTTGTAAATCTATCATTCAACTTAAATTCAGCTGTCAAACATAAATACCAGGAATTCCAACTATTATAGTTGTAAATCTATCATTCAACCTAAATTCAGCTGTCAAACATAAATACCAGGAATTCCAACTATTATAGTAGTAAATCTATCATTCAAGTTAAATTCAGCTGTCAAACATAAATACCTGGAATTCCGACTATTATAGTTGTAAATACCTAAATTCAGCTATCAAACATAAATACCTGGAATTCCAACTATTATAGTTGTAAATCTATCATTCAACCTAAATTCAGCTGTCAAACATAAATACCAGGAATTCCAACTATTATAGTAGTAAATCTATCATTCAAGTTAAATTCAGCTGTCAAATATAAATACCTGGAATTCCAACTATTATAGTTGTAAATACCTAAATTCAGCTATCAAACATAAATACCTGGAATTCCAACTGTTATAGTAGTAAATCTATCATTCAACTTAAATTCAGCTGTCAAACATAAATACCTGGAATTCCAACTGTTATAGTTGTAAATCTATCATTCAACTTAAATACAGCTTTTCAAACATAAATACCTGGAATTCCGACTATTATAGTTGTAAATCTATCATTCAAGTTAAATTCAGCTGTCAAATATAAATACCAGGAATTCCAACTGTTATAGTTGTAAATCTATCATTCAACTTAAATACAGCTTTTCAAACATAAATACCTGGAATTCCGACTATTATAGTTGTAAATCTATCATTCAACCTAAATTCAGCTGTCAAATATAAATACCTGGAATTCCAACTATTATAGTTGTAAATCTATCATTCAAGTTAAATTCAGCTGTCAAATATAAATACCTGGAATTCCAACTATTATAGTTGTAAATCTATCATTCAACTTAAATTCAGCTGTCAAACATAAATACCAGGAATTCCAACTATTATAGTTGTAAATCTATCATTCAAGTTAAATTCAGCTGTCAAACATAAATACCTGGAATTCGACTGTTATAGTTGTAAATCTATCATTCAACTTAAATACAGCTTTTCAAACATAAATACCTGGAATTCCGACTATTATAGTTGTAAATCTATCATTCAAGTTAAATTCAGCTGTCAAACATAAATACCTGGAATTCCAACTATTATAGTTGTAAATTTATCATTCAAGTTAAATTCAGCTTTTCAAACATAAATACCTGGAATTCCAACTATTATAGTTGTAAATTTATCATTCAAGTTAAATTCAGCTGTCAAATATAAATACCTGGAATTCCAACTGTTATAGTTGTAAATCTATCATTCAACTTAAATTCAGCTTTTCAAACATAAATACCTGGAATTCCAACTGTTATAGTAGTAAATCTATCATTCAACTTAAATTCAGCTGTCAAACATAAATACCTGGAATTCCAACTATTATAGTTGTAAATCTATCATTCAACTTAAATACAGCTTTTCAAACATAAATACCTGGAATTCCAACTGTTATAGTTGTAAATTTATCATTCAAGTTAAATTCAGCTGTCAAATATAAATACCTGGAATTCCAACTGTTATAGTTGTAAATCTATCATTCAACTTAAATTCAGCTTTTCAAACATAAATACCAGGAATTCCAACTATTATAGTTGTAAATCTATCATTCAACTTAAATTCAGCTGTCAAACATAAATACCTGGAATTCCAACTATTATAGTTGTAAATTTATCATTCAAGTTAAATTCAGCTGTCAAATATAAATACCTGGAATTCCAACTGTTATAGTTGTAAATCTATCATTCAAGTTAAATTCAGCTGTCAAATATAAATACCTGGAATTCCAACTATTATAGTTGTAAATCTATCATTCAACTTGAATTCAGCTGTCAAACATAAATACCTGGAATTCCGACTATTATAGTTGTAAATCTATCATTCAACTTAAATACAGCTTTTCAAACATAAATACCTGGAATTCTGACTAATATAGTTGTAAATACCTAAATTCAGCTATCAAACATAAATACCTGGAATTCTGACTAATATAGTTGTAAATACCTAAATTCAGCTATCAAACATAAATACCTGGAATTCTGACTATTATAGTTGTAAATCTATCATTCAACCTAAATTCAGCTGTCAAACATAAATACCTGGAATTCTGACTATTATAGTTGTAAATCTATCATTCAACCTAAATTCAGCTGTCAAACATAAATACCTGGAATTCTGACTATTATAGTTGTAAATCTATCATTCAACCTAAATTCAGCTGTCAAACATAAATACCTGGAATTCCAACTATTATAGTAGTAAATCTATCATTCAACTTAAATTCAGCTGTCAAACATAAATACCTGGAATTCCAACTATTATAGTTGTAAATTTATCATTCAAGTTAAATTCAGCTGTCAAATATAAATACCTGGAATTCCAACTGTTATAGTTGTAAATCTATCATTCAACTTAAATTCAGCTGTCAAACATAAATACCTGGAATTCCAACTATTATAGTAGTAAATCTATCATTCAACTTAAATTCAGCTGTCAAACATAAATACCTGGAATTCCAACTATTATAGTTGTAAATTTATCATTCAAGTTAAATTCAGCTGTCAAATATAAATACCTGGAATTCCAACTATTATAGTTGTAAATCTATCATTCAACTTGAATTCAGCTTATCAAACATAAATACCTGGAATTCCAACTATTATAGTTGTAAATCTATCATTCAATTTAAATTCAGCTGTCAAACATAAATACCTGGAATTCCAACTATTATAGTTGTAAATCTATCATTCAAGTTAAATTCAGCTGTCAAATATAAATACCTGGAATTCCAACTGTTATAGTTGTAAATCTATCATTCAACTTAAATTCAGCTTTTCAAACATAAATACCTGGAATTCCAACTATTATAGTTGTAAATCTATCATTCAACTTAAATACAGCTTTTCAAACATAAATACCTGGAATTCCAACTATTATAGTTGTAAATCTATCATTCAAGTTAAATTCAGCTGTCAAACATAAATACCAGGAATTCCAACTATTATAGTAGTAAATCTATCATTCAACTTGAATTCAGCTTTTCAAACATAAATACCTGGAATTCCAACTATTATAGTTGTAAATCTATCATTCAAGTTAAATTCAGCTGTCAAACATAAATACCAGGAATTCCAACTATTATAGTTGTAAATCTATCATTCAACTTAAATTCAGCTTTTCAAACATAAATACCTGGAATTCCAACTATTATAGTTGTAAATCTATCATTCAACTTAAATACAGCTTTTCAAACATAAATACCTGGAATTCCAACTATTATAGTTGTAAATCTATCATTCAAGTTAAATTCAGCTGTCAAACATAAATACCAGGAATTCCAACTATTATAGTTGTAAATCTATCATTCAAGTTAAATTCAGCTGTCAAATATAAATACCAGGAATTCCAACTATTATAGTTGTAAATTTATCATTCAAGTTAAATTCAGCTGTCAAACATAAATACCTGGAATTCCAACTGTTATAGTTGTAAATTTATCATTCAAGTTAAATTCAGCTGTCAAACATAAATACCTGGAATTCCAACTGTTATAGTTGTAAATCTATCATTCAACTTAAATTCAGCTTTTCAAACATAAATACCTGGAATTCCAACTATTATAGTTGTAAATTTATCATTCAAGTTAAATTCAGCTGTCAAACATAAATACCTGGAATTCCAACTGTTATAGTTGTAAATCTATCATTCAACTTAAATTCAGCTTTTCAAACATAAATACCTGGAATTCCAACTATTATAGTTGTAAATTTATCATTCAAGTTAAATTCAGCTGTCAAATATAAATACCTGGAATTCCAACTGTTATAGTTGTAAATCTATCATTCAAGTTAAATTCAGCTGTCAAATATAAATACCTGGAATTCCAACTGTTATAGTTGTAAATCTATCATTCAACTTAAATTCAGCTGTCAAACATAAATACCTGGAATTCCAACTGTTATAGTAGTAAATCTATCATTCAACTTAAATTCAGCTGTCAAACATAAATACCTGGAATTCCAACTGTTATAGTTGTAAATCTATCATTCAACTTAAATTCAGCTTTTCAAACATAAATACCTGGAATTCCGACTATTATAGTTGTAAATCTATCATTCAAGTTAAATTCAGCTGTCAAATATAAATACCTGGAATTCCAACTGTTATAGTTGTAAATCTATCATTCAACTTAAATACAGCTTTTCAAACATAAATACCTGGAATTCTGACTATTATAGTTGTAAATCTATCATTCAAGTTAAATTCAGCTGTCAAACATAAATACCAGGAATTCCAACTATTATAGTTGTAAATCTATCATTCAAGTTAAATTCAGCTGTCAAACATAAATACCTGGAATTCCAACTATTATAGTTGTAAATCTATCATTCAAGTTAAATTCAGCTGTCAAACATAAATACCAGGAATTCCAACTATTATAGTAGTAAATCTATCATTCAACTTAAATTCAGCTGTCAAACATAAATACCTGGAATTCCAACTGTTATAGTTGTAAATCTATCATTCAACTTAAATTCAGCTTTTCAAACATAAATACCTGGAATTCGACTATTATAGTTGTAAATCTATCATTCAAGTTAAATTCAGCTGTCAAATATAAATACCTGGAATTCCAACTGTTATAGTTGTAAATCTATCATTCAACTTAAATACAGCTTTTCAAACATAAATACCTGGAATTCTGACTATTATAGTTGTAAATCTATCATTCAAGTTAAATTCAGCTGTCAAATATAAATACCTGGAATTCCAACTGTTATAGTTGTAAATCTATCATTCAACTTAAATACAGCTTTTCAAACATAAATACCAGGAATTCCAACTATTATAGTTGTAAATCTATCATTCAAGTTAAATTCAGCTGTCAAACATAAATACCAGGAATTCCAACTATTATAGTTGTAAATCTATCATTCAAGTTAAATTCAGCTGTCAAACATAAATACCAGGAATTCCAACTATTATAGTAGTAAATCTATCATTCAACTTAAATTCAGCTGTCAAACATAAATACCAGGAATTCCAACTATTATAGTTGTAAATCTATCATTCAACTTAAATTCAGCTGTCAAACATAAATACCAGGAATTCCAACTATTATAGTAGTAAATCTATCATTCAACTTAAATTCAGCTGTCAAACATAAATACCAGGAATTCCAACTATTATAGTTGTAAATCTATCATTCAACTTAAATTCAGCTTTTCAAACATAAATACCTGGAATTCTGACTATTATAGTTGTAAATCTATCATTCAAGTTAAATTCAGCTGTCAAACATAAATACCAGGAATTCCAACTATTATAGTTGTAAATCTATCATTCAACTTAAATTCAGCTTTTCAAACATAAATACCTGGAATTCTGACTATTATAGTTGTAAATCTATCATTCAAGTTAAATTCAGCTGTCAAACATAAATACCAGAATTCCAACTATTATAGTTGTAAATCTATCATTCAACTTAAATTCAGCTTTTCAAACATAAATACCTGGAATTCTGACTATTATAGTTGTAAATCTATCATTCAAGTTAAATTCAGCTGTCAAACATAAATACCAGGAATTCCAACTATTATAGTTGTAAATTTATCATTCAAGTTAAATTCAGCTGTCAAATATAAATACCTGGAATTCCAACTATTATAGTTGTAAATCTATCATTCAAGTTAAATTCAGCTGTCAAACATAAATACCAGGAATTCCAACTATTATAGTTGTAAATTTATCATTCAAGTTAAATTCAGCTGTCAAATATAAATACCTGGAATTCCAACTATTATAGTTGTAAATCTATCATTCAAGTTAAATTCAGCTGTCAAACATAAATACCTGGAATTCCAACTGTTATAGTTGTAAATCTATCATTCAACTTAAATTCAGCTTTTCAAACATAAATACCTGGAATTCCAACTGTTATAGTTGTAAATCTATCATTCAAGTTAAATTCAGCTGTCAAACATAAATACCAGGAATTCCAACTATTATAGTAGTAAATCTATCATTCAACTTAAATTCAGCTTTTCAAACATAAATACCTGGAATTCCAACTGTTATAGTAGTAAATCTATCATTCAACTTGAATTCAGCTGTCAAACATAAATACCTGGAATTCCAACTGTTATAGTTGTAAATCTATCATTCAACTTGAATTCAGCTGTCAAACATAAATACCTGGAATTCTGACTATTATAGTTGTAAATCTATCATTCAAGTTAAATTCAGCTGTCAAACATAAATACCTGGAATTCCAACTATTATAGTTGTAAATTTATCATTCAAGTTAAATTCAGCTGTCAAATATAAATACCTGGAATTCCAACTGTTATAGTTGTAAATCTATCATTCAAGTTAAATTCAGCTGTCAAATATAAATACCTGGAATTCTGACTATTATAGTTGTAAATCTATCATTCAACCTAAATTCAGCTGTCAAACATAAATACCTGGAATTCCAACTATTATAGTTGTAAATCTATCATTCAACTTATTAAATTCAGCTGTCAAATATGGATTAGATTTGAATTTCTTTGATCAGGACTAAAAATATATGAGAGATGTTAAGCCTAGATTTTTGTAAAAATTTCAGGGTAGATAGCACTGACAACAAATACTTTAAATTTATATTTTCTAAGATGAAAAGAATCCAAATTATCTAAAACAAGTTTTAATTAAATTCATGACATTATTTTCAACATTTTCATAACCATTAAGAATTTGTATTATTGATATATTTAATAACCAAATATGACTCTTTACAGTCAATTGTAAAACGGGTTAAAAATAATACAAATCTTTACAACCAGTGGGAAACGGTTTAAGAAACAATACGATTCACTTAAAAGAGCTTCTTACCCAAGTTCAAATGAGAAATCAGTTCCCAATGGAACACAAAGCTGAAGCACCAGGTATCTTTGTACCAATCCCACTGAAACAAAGAATAAATTCTCAATTATAAAAAAGCATGCGGCCAATTTAGCACATGCATTTAATCAAAATTACAATACCTATGAACACACTCATCAAGTTTAAAGTCTTGCCAACACCACAGGAACTTAAGTAAACTCCATGCGAGCCATTAGGCCAGTGCTTATCCACGGTTTCCATGGCGCAAGCAGATGAGAGCCCATGATTTCCCCTGGACAGGACCCCAGTCCATCACAGGTTAACTCCCCAGCAGTACTCATTTTACAGCTGCATGGACTGGAGCAAGTAGAGTAAAGTGTCTTGCTCAAGGACATAATGCAGCTCTCACAACAGGAATCAAACCTGGTACCTTTTCATATGGGCATGACTGCTTAACCAATGAGCTACTGCACCACGCCACGGAAAAGTACTTGCTTAATTACCATATATGTGTTAAGTTTTAAGTACAAGAATCATTCAATTTTGTTCGAAAGTGCATCAGTGAATTAAGGGAAATGATGAAGAAAACAAGTTTGAAGCAAGCAAAATAATCAAACATGTGTCACAAAAGATTTCATTATAAAATTCAAGTTTAACCCAACTTTTTAAGATTGATATAATTGATTACACCAGTATGCCTTGATAGACATTTTAATTTATCGAATAAAAAAGGTATTAGGACTCAACGAATCTATTTTCATTCTACTTCTGGCTGAGCATATGTGACAAAAACATACACACCTTTAATATATTTCAAATGTTTGTACTGTCATAATATCTAATACATTTTTGAAGCTATATTGATACTGTGTTTTCAAGCACTCATACTTCAAGAACGTTTTAGCCCTACGAAAAACTTACCATACAATATCCATCTTCCCGAAGAAAAAAAACCACTTTCTTCTATCATAAATTTCTCAATCAATTTTCTCCAATCAAAATACTTCTCAGACAAAAAAAAAACAAGAAAATTAAAGATGTAAATACTGACAGGCCTGTTTGCTGTCCTTAGGAAGCTGCATCTTCGTTGTGGTCGAAGCACCTTCAAGTGTGTGAATATAGCTCTTCACTTCCTTCTCGTAAATCTGTAAAAATGAAAATAATTGGTTAATATACAAATTAACACCCTAATCCCTGCTACTTTGGGTAGGAAATGAGAATGATTCTCTTTTGGGTAGATTGGCTGTTTTGCATCCCTTTCTCAACAGCTAAAGTTAAATACAGCTGTTTGAAAAATCCAGTTGTGAAGCACCAGCTGATGAATGAAGACCCACTGGGGATTGAATCTGGGACCTAAGCTTGTCAAGTTGATGCTATGACAGCTACACCCCAGAACTCTCCATGATCTCTTTTATGATTTGGTCATTGGAAAAGTGACAATGGGTAAATTTGAGACCTCTTATAAAGTCAGGTTTTTCATCAAGCTTAAAGTTTTGATCAGGAATTCTTATTTGATTGTTATACATGAACTTTACAAGACAATATATCTCTTCTGCTCCCATAAGATCAATTCTGCCTTAAGGATTTTTTTTTTTTCTGGAACCACAAAAATCAATTATGAAAAATTTTATCAATTTGCAAATCAGATGCAAGATCAATTTGACAAATAAATCAAACGTGCAGAAAAAAAACAATTTACAGGCTAGCGGTTTAAAACTTTAAAGAACTAGAGTTTTTTAGCACTCTGTTCTTAGATTGCATATCTCCCCAGCTGTTAAAATGTTTACCCACTGCAGAATATAATGATGTCCTTTCAGAAAGTCATTGACCCAAAGGAAATGATATAACCTTCATGGTTCAACAATCTCTTTTCACTGTTGATCTGCTAATTCACAAAAATTCTTATTAATATGCAAATCAGATGCGCAATTTTAAACAATTCTAAAGACATAGCACTCTGAGGATCAATACCTCAGAAACTCTTGACCCACTTATAATCAATGTTTTCAGTTTAATTCTCAGGATCTCACTTGTGATCAATGTTTTCATTTAATTTGTCTAACATTCATTTTGAACTCTTTACAGGGTAGATTCACATTCCATAATTTTCATTCATGGCAGAAGCCAATTGTTTTGATTTCTTTGATACCAGAGATCACTTCACTTGATTTTCTTTGAGTCCAGAAAATTGATTGTATGGCTATTCTTTCATGGCATGAGCTCGTTGTTCAGCACATTCCATTTGGAAACTTTCAATTAAGTCTTGATAAATCTTGCCCTAAAAGTATATCCCTACCCTCCATTTCTACTTTCCCCTTATTCCCAAATTTTAATCACTTAAGCAGTAACAAAAACACAACACCTAATTTAATCAAAATCCAAGCATCAGTTATTGGCATATCTCGATGACAGACAACAAAATATCCCCACTTCTCCATTTGCACCCTCCCCTCTTCCAATGTCTCAATTTTAATCATTTCTTCCTTGAGCAGTAATAAAACAACACACCAGATTTGATCCAAATTCAGTCATCAGTTCTGAAGATATCTTGATAAGAAACAAACAGACAAACAGAGGTGAAAACATAACCTCCGTCCAACTTTGTTGCAGATGTAATTACCCAATCACAGACTGGGAAATATTCTTTGAATTCTAATCAATGCACAAAATTCTCAACTTACCTTCTGCACAGATGATCCCCCTGACAGTTTCCATTTTGCAAGGGGCTCTTTGCCCTGTGAACTGAAGATCTCAACAAAAGGACCACCCTAAAAGAAAACAAACGACAAAACTGCTCAGAAATTGTAGCTGCTACTGTACTCAAATAGTACTTCATAGAAAAATCAGCATGAAAAACAGGAAAATATGCATAAACACCAGCTTGTGGTTGTATTTACTCTCATCACATGATTACAAATGGAGCATCACTTTTTAGTACAACTTACAAATACGAAACACTGAGACCAGGTGACCTGAGTAATTGATAAGTTTTGAGAGTGCAAGAGAGGTGAAATAATAGCACAATTTAGTACTTGAATAACAATACAATTTAATGAAGGCTACAACTTTAAGAAGTAAATATACAGAAGGATGAGAAAGAGTTGGTAGTGTGACTTGGTTTAACTCATCATCTTGTATTAAGAGAATGTACAGTAAGGCCTAATGCAATGATATAGTTCTAGAGTATTGCCATGATTAATAATTTCATATAATATAATAATAAAGATCAATTCAGTGTTTCTTTTATGACAAATTTAAGTTCAATAATACATTGTGGACAATAAAGCAATGTTGTTTGATATTTCTGAGACACCAACAACAGATTATATTTTAGCTGAAATTTCACCACCCCCACCCCCCCCCATCCCCACTACCCAATCCACTTTTCCATAGGTTAGGAAAATGACACACCTTAGAGAAACAACAGGCCCACTACAAGCTTTGTAAATCCGATTCCGTTACCCAGGATGGAATTTTGTTTATTCCTTTTGCTAAAAACTTTAAAGATCCTGAGAAGGCCATAAATGGATCAAAACTTACGGCAGGCCACATGGACATCTAAATCTCAATGCATCAGTCATGCATGATTGCGGATTTGAGGTTTGTTTGCCCCACCTATTTACCCCATTGCTATGATGGGTGTGGCCTATTTCAGTACTTATATAGGTTAATTATTACAGGGATCACAGATTAATACACCCTTACATTGTAGCTCAAATTAATCTTCTCACATATTTTTGTCAGAGACCGAAAAAATCCACAAAAAATCAAGTTGTCTGCTGGGCAGGGATAGTTAAATTTGTCTTTGTCTTGAAAGTAAATAAGGTTGCCTTTGGAATTAATCTTTCTGAATACAGAAATAGACCATAGCAACGCAGTTACTAGGTGGGCAAACAAACCTCAAATCCACAATTATTTAGATGTTCATGTGGCCCATTACAAACTTTGATCCATTTATGACACTTATCCAGATCTTTAGACTTTTTAGCAAAAGATTAAACAAAATTCCATTTGCTAACCATTCTGGGTAATAAGAATCAGATTTACAAACCCATAGCGGGCCCGCAGGTGCAACTTTTGCTTGACATCTTGTCGTCACTCAACCACATGCAAAAATTTGTTTTGTGCAGTATATTGCATTGACTGCATGCCGCTAGCTAGCTGTACTGTACCAGTTCCACGTACAAAACTTTTTCCCACCTAGTTATGCAGATTTTGTTGCTGTCATCAAAAATAACTCAGAGAGGTTAAATGTTTTGTATGCATGCAATTTTTTGACTACTGAAATTTTTAACATACCTAACTATATAGAAACTAGAAATTTGTAAGTATGTCTTGCCTAATAAAGATAATTTCTATTCCTCAAATACAGTTTGAAAAACTATATAAGTAATTTTGTTTACAAGACATGAAAGAATTTTGTGATTTAATTATTTTCTTGTTTTGTTTTGCTACTGTTATTCAAATTTTTGCAAAGGAGAGCACACATCCAAAAGTTACAATCAGTGACAAAATTATTGGCACTTTTTCCCCTTCCAACCCTATTCAATGTTGGTTTTGGCAATAGATGTTAGTGTGTGATTTGCAAGAAAAGGTTTTGGTAATACAGTTAAGTAGATGTCAGGTTGCAATTTGGAAGAAAGGGTTTAAGTAATAGATGTTGGTATGCGATTTACAAGAAAAGATTTTGGTTATAGATCTGCAACATTGAAGAGGAGTATAAGCAGAAGAAAAAAAAGTCCCAAGTACTTTTGTCTGGGATTGTAGCTCCATGGCTTCTCGTGTGCTCTCCTAAGTCTCTCATGAAGTCTTATTATTTCATTCACTGTATAATGTACTGTGTATACACATCTTTGTTTTTGAATACTGACTGAAAAGACTTAAATAAATGTTTATTAAACTTGAAACTTGCAAGCAACAATTCACTTCTTTGCATCAAATGCAAACAAAATATGATTATCTTATCTGTTTTGATTTCCACTGCATCTTTAACAATGCTCATTAGCATTAACAAACTAACAAAGTATAGTTTGCAAAGAACATCACTAACAGAAATGAAAACATAATTCTTTAATTAATGCAGTTGTGAGTGCAGTAGACCTAAATAAAGGTGGAACTGTGGAATCCTATTGCAGTGCCACCTTAAAACTTAATAAATGCACAACTCAATTTGAAAGACAGAGACAGACTGATCAGTCTCCTTCTGCTTCCCAGGAGAGACCAAACCACAGGACAATGTAAGAATAATCACATACAATAACAAGAATATTAGCACTATCTAGTGCGCATACCTCCGCCCGTTGCAATTCCAACATGTGTAAAATCATTTTAGAGTTTATTCGATCCCAACACCCAATATAATCTACCTCAAAAATTCTAGGTCCACCAAGATTTATCCCCAAGTTTTGATCTGTAATAAACATTTGCAAATTGAACACTTGAAGATTATCTTCTGACTGGATTTCTTCCAAGGCCATATCATTGTTGTCAATTTTATTCAAGTGAAGCATCATTGTTTGAGCTCTATTCAGCCAGGATTCACATTCCATCATTTTCCATTCATGGTAGAAACAGATTGTTTCATTTTCATTGATTCTAGAGAACACTTGATGTAAGTCTCTTTGAGTCAGAAAATTAACTGTTTGGATCTTCATTCAAGAACAAAGTCATTGTGCAGCACATTCTATTGGAAACTTTCAACTTAGTCTTGACAGATCTCATCCTAAAACATCCCCACCCCTTCAATTTCTGCCCTTCCTCTTTTCCAATTAGTACTAAATTTTAATCACTTCTTCATGAAACAGTAAAAAAAAAAAAAACCAAATTTAATCAGAATCCAGTCACTACTTCTTAAGATATCTTGATGACAGACAGACAGACAAACAAACAAACAAACAAACACAGGCGAAAACATAAGTTCCGTCCAACTTCGTTGGTGAAGGCAATGACAAATAAATTTACATAACTGATGTTACAGTACCTGGAATTCATTCTTGAACATTTTATAGGAGTTTAGGTTGATCTGAAGACACAGATTCTGACATTTAAAATGACAGGATGCCCATTATCATGGTGAACTTTTACAATGATGTTTCATCTACAGAGAAAAGAAAAAGTGTCAAAATTAATATTTCTAGAATGAAGCTTAATGAATTTAGATTAAGTGTTTTGATTATGTACAATTAACATTACAATATGTGGATATCTAGATTGTAGCTATGTCAAGAATAAAATAGGATTTCACACCAAATTTTGTCAAGATTAAAAAATAAATAAATTTCAGTTTGTCAAAATATGAAATTAGGTCATGCATATAGACCTGGCAGTCAGGCCTATAACATTTTAATTGAACTATAGATTCCAGCTGCCTGGTCTATAGCATTTTGTTTAAAAGTATAGACCAGGCTGCCGGGTCCATAAAATTTCATTGGAAACTACAGACCAGGCTGCAGGCCTGGCAGACCTACCTTGAAATTTCATCCAAAACTATGATCAATATGGATACAGCAGTCATGACTACAGCTTGCTCTCATGTCACATATATATTGTTGTGCCCCAAGAATTATGATCATCATGATGATGATTGATGATGATGATCATCATCATCATGTTCTTTCTGTTCCACTGAGTATCATCTTTTCAAAGTGCTTTAATGTTGGTGTTGTTCATAGTGATTGGAAAATTGCTAATGTCACTCCTATTTTTAAAAGGGTGACCACAGTTTGCCTTGTAACTATAGGCCAGTGAGTCTTACTAGTGTTGTGTGAAAGGTCATGGAGTCCATTCTTAAGGATGTATTACTAGATCATTTACTGGTCAATGGTTTGTTGAATTTGTCCTAGCATGGCTTCTTACCTAAAAAGTCTTGTGTTTCTAATTCATTGGAGTTTCTTGATGGTGTTACTAAACTAGTTGATTCTGGTCATAATGTGGATGCTATCTATTTAGATTTCCAAAAAGCATTTGATAATGTTCCATTAGGCAGGTTCATGATGAAAACAAGAGCGCTTGGTGTGGAGGAAAAGTGTGCCAGTTGGATATATTCTTGGTTAGTCGACAGGTCACAAAGAGTTTTGTTAATGGTGAAGTATCTCCATGGAAAAAGGTTACAAGTGGTGTTCCTCGGGGTTCTGTATTGGGCCCGCTACTTTTTTAATCTTCATTAATGATATTGATGTTTCTCTTGGCTCCAGGATTTGTAAATTTGCTGATGACACTAAGCTGTACAGGATTGTTGATGATGCTAGGAATTCTTCACTTTTGCAAACTGATCTGGATAAGTTAGTTTCCTAGTCCCTAAACATGCCAGATGTCATTCAATGTTGATAAATGCAAAATTATTCATATTGGTCAGAGCAATTTGGCTTTTGATTACTGCATGAATGGTTCAAATCTTGGCTGTGTTAATCAAGAAAGGGATCTAGGTGTTGTCATTACAGCAACCTGAAGCCTTCTAAATAATGTGCTTTAGCAGCTGCAAGGGCAAATAGGATGCTTGATTTGATGAAAATAAATTGTTGTTATCTTGGTAGAGAGATTGTTCTTAATTTGTATAAGCAGTTAGTCAGGCCTCACCTTGAGTATGCTATTCAGGCTTGGAGTTCCTTTTATGAGAAGGATAAGTTTATTTTGGAGCAGGTTCAGCAAAGCGCCAAGCGTAAAAATCTCTCTTATGAATCTAGTTTGTGAGTTCTTGGTTTGACCATGCTTGAGTTGAGAAGAGTATGTGGCGATAAGATTTAGGTTTTTAAGTTCCTATCTGGTAGTGATGTTTTGACTTCCTATTATTTCTTGCATGTTTCAGTTCTTGGATTTGCAGTTTGAAGTTGACCAAAGTGGAATATATATTTGGCATTTTAGCTTTTCGCAAAGAGTTGTTAATGAGTGGAATGTGTTGCCTGAGTGGGTAATTAGCTTCAATTCTGTTCAGTTTCAAAGTCAACATTGAAAAGTTCTTTACTACCTCTGGGCGTCTTTTTTTTTTTTTTTGTGGTGGTGGTGGTGTTAGTTTGGGCTTTTTATGGGGTGACTAACCCTTCTTAGCCATAATCTTGTTTATGATATGTTATCATGATGATCATGATCATCATTACAGTGCCTTATCGCAACATATAGTATATATGGCGATAGGTATTGCACACACTTTTGCATGTGTGTGTGGGTGTGCGTGCATGTGGGTGTGTGGATGGGCGTGTGTGGTGTGGATGGGTGGGTGTGGGTGTGTGGGTGGGTGGGTGTGTGGGTGGGTGGGTGTGTGGGTGGGTGGGTGTGTGGGTGTGTATGGGTGGGTGGGTGGGTGTGTATGGGGGTGTGGGTGTGTGTGGGTGAGTGGGTGGGTGGGTGTACAAAATTTTGTGTCACTTGTACAGAGAAAACCATACTGTACAAGCTATCATGTTGAAAGTTGGTGGGAGGGTGTAGGGTGAGGTGAACTTGTATCCTGAACAAGCTAGGTCACGTACCTTACAGGTCAAAGATCAGAGATTAAATAATTGATTGAAAATGGTAAATTTTGTGTTGCGCTACCTGGGATAACCGTAAGTGATATTAGGTTGGTATTGGTGGGTTGGTGGAAGGTGATGAAGTGTTGTATCCTGCACAAAATAGAACATGTCATTGTAGGTCAAATGTCAGAGGTCAAATAGTTCATTTAAAATAGTAAATTTTGGTCAATCGCATTATGGAAAAACCGTAAGTGCAATCGGGTTGCTACTTGGTGGGTTGATGGAGGAGGATACAAAATTGTGTCTCTGAAAAGTTGTAAAATGTTGCTTAAAGGTCAAAGGTCAGAGGTCAAATAATAAGACAAATTTTGCGCTGGACTTCGTTGGAAAAATGTAATTGCTAAATTGTATTGATCCTTGATGGGTTGGGGTCCAGACTTTGTTATTTGGTGGGTTGGTGGAGGGTAATGCAATTTTATGTCCCACACATAATGGAATATGTCATTTGAAGGTCAAAGGTCAAATAATTGATCACAAAATGGTAAATTTTGTGTTGTGCTTCCTGGAAAAACCGTAAGTGATATTGAGTTTGTATGTGGTGGATTGATGGAAGATGATGTAGGGTTATGTTCCTTACAAAATGGGACAGGTCATATAAAGGTCAACGGTCAAATAGTTTAATTAAAATGGTAAATTTTGGTCTGTCGCGTGTTATGGAAAAAAAGTAAGTGCAATTGGTTGCTACTTCGTGGGTTGATGAAGGATGATGTAAAGCTGTATCTCAGAAATGATGTGGCATGTCACTTTAAGGTCAGAGATCAAATAATAATGGTAAATTTTGTGCTGAATTTCATTGGAAAAATGTAGTTGCTATTTTATTGATCCTTGATGGGTTGGTGTCAGTTTGTTACTTGGTGGGTTGGTGGAAGGAGATGCAAGAATACATCTCACACATAATGGGAAAGGTCATTTAAAGGTCAACGGTCAAATAATTGATTTAGAAATGGTAAATGTTGTGTTGCGCTTCCTGGGATAACTATAAGTGATATTGGGTTGGTACTTGGTGGGTTGGTGGAAGGTGATGGAGGGTATTTACCGCACAAATTGAGACAGGTCATTTAAAGGTCAGAGGTCAAATAATTGATTTAAAATGGTAAATTTTGATTGGTTGCCAGTTATGCAAATATCACAGGTGCAAATGGGTTGTTACTTGGTAGGATGATAAAGGATGATGAAAGCTTGTGTCTCGGGAAAAAAATAACCCGTCGCTTAAAAGTCAAAGGTCAGTGGTCAAATTAATGTTACTTGCTGGGTTGGTGGAAGGGGATGTAGTGTTGTGTCTCAAACATAATGTCATTTAAAGATTAAACATTAAAGGTCAAGTAAACGATATGAAATGATCCATATTATGTTATGTTTCCTGGAAAAACATTTAATCATTTTACAAATTATATGTGGCATTGGCGATACGGTCAGCAACTCCATGGATTTCCATCTTGTTATTCTTGTGCTAATTTCAATAAAAACTTAGCGGCCATGTTTTGGTAATATCTCAGTCCATGATTTGCAGCAAATTGGGGCGAAAAAAGCCTTCAGGCAAGCCCACTCTTTTACCTAAGTCCTCATTCATACATTGTTTATATACTGTGTGCAAGGGACTATCATGGGAACCAGATCCAGACAATTTACATTTCTGCCTGACTAAGATAGGTGTCCGGCCAACTGAGGAGGGGTGGGTTGGTTGTGACATAGGGCCATGAAAAAGTGACTGTATTAAACTACTAACTAGTATAATGTTAGTTGAGTACAGTAAGCCTTACCTTACTCGTTAGTGTAGCATACCCCATTGATGATTAAGTCCAGTCAAAGCAGTGTCACAAACCAATTAACTTTACACGGACGTTATCATCCAGTCATTGGGACATCTTTAAGACTTAAGACAGTTAGAATGCAAGACAATCTATGACATACAGTAAATCAGTAACATTTTGTAGACTGGGAGTCAAGTTTGGCAAGATCTGAACAGTAAGTACATTTCACATGCAATGCATCTATTTCGTGCCACAATCATCATTATCTCGATTGCTGATTGGTCAATAACTGCTGGGTCAGCTACATTTTGCATTTGATTACAGACATGGGGCGGCTGGGTCTATAACCATGTCGATGAAACTAAATAATTTATAGATATGAAATACAAATACAAGTACTCTTCCAGCATAACAGTTTCTTATCAAACTGTTTTCATTTGTAAGATTTGAGTTTTATGTGAATAGAGCACATTGGTTGCAAAATTTAATGCAAAAAGATGGGGCAAATATAAAGTAATTGGAATACATTTCTTAAATACAAAATTTTGTCTATTTCTCATGGTCACTATTCTTTAGTCTGAAATATGTTTGATTTTTATCATGTTAATTGCTATCCTCCTTTCAAAATGTATGCACCAATACAGTAAATAAGTCTCAAGTGAAAATTGACTTAGTTAGGTCTGAAAGCTCAATACAAAAAAATGAATTTATTATCCTTTTCATCAATAAACATTGATAATAAAATAATCTTAAAAATTAATATAATTGTCTAAATTGTTCAAGCAATCATATAGGCCTATAACTCAAAGAAATGCTCTATCAATTCATTGCACTAAAGTGGGTGGTCAAAACATGTACATTAATGCACCTCTCAGTCACGTAGCTGACTGACATTTTTTGTGAAATGACTTAGCCTACCCCAAATCAATCACCTCTGTATAAAGTCAATGGGTTTGAAGTAAATTGACCCACCACAGAGTCACTCTAAAGACTGATAATTTGGTACAATGATGTACATGTTGTGAGTCATTATTTCATATGTCAATGACTCACCTTTGACTGAAATTGCCAGGGTAGTAGGGGCGAGTCATACAACTGACAAGTGCATAATTCTATTTTAGGCCAATTTTAAATATTCTACTTGCGAAGCGATTCATTTTCTCTTAATCTTATTATTTTCTCTTTTAAGTCACTTCAATACTTTTTCTGAACATCATTTATTACTTCTAGTTTGCATTCACCCTTTGCGTTGTATATTTCGTATGAAATTATGCAATATCTAACAAGTACAAGGAAAAATATTATTAGCTGCAATAACAAAAAACATTATTCGCAAAACTGGCGTACAAAGAGGTTAGTGACATTTTTTTTTTACAAGTAGCGATCCAATACTTTTTTCTGTAAAGTAATTGGCAACCACTCTCATCATACCATAACTCAGAAAAATTATATTATAAGCAATTAAAATCAAATATTTACGTTGCAAGGCCCTAGAGGATGACACAGAAGTGTTCATTCACTTCACCTTCGACGGAGTAAGCGTTCGTAGTAACAAATATCATCAAACGTGGCGCACTTTCGAAATTAATTTACGATCGATACGACATGAAGAAAATTACGCGAATTTTGAAAGGGATCGACCACCGGGGCATTTCGAGTCAGGTGCTTTTTTAGGTAGCCGTAATTCTCATCTGGAAAGTGGGAGGGAATGTACTAAATTTTCAAAATTCTGCTGAATATTGGGACCACATGTCCCCCTGTTCCCGGAAATTACGGCCCTGCTAGGTGGGAGGGGTAAAATGTACTAAAAAGCCAAAAAAAAGTATTATGATTTCAGTAGTACAAATTCAAAATATCTCGTGGTCCATACGTCATCAGAAAATCGTTTGTTACTTTTTTTGTTATTCTCCATCGTTTGAAAAGAGGCCAAATAGTCATTTTACTTTTATAGCCCGAACATGTCTCCAAAAAGCCAAAAAGGAAACCAAATTATCAAATTCAATATAAAAAAATAAATAAAAAGATATTTGTTTGTGACCTTCAAAAACATCAAAAAGCCACAATAAAAGGCAAATATATATATAACAATTTTTTTTTGCGGCCAATCAAGTAGGAGACAAAAAATTGAAAATTCAAATTTGTCTCATAAAAAAAAACATATTTCAACACTGGTCTATCAGTCATATTTTGATTTTGTGCCTTCAACAAATGAATCAGCAAGTATAATTTGTTACTAATGAAGACAATTTTTTTTTTTAAATCACGTTAGTACTGTCACAAAATAAAAAAAAAAAACGTGAGGATGAGTGTGTTTAAATGTGATAGTATATAAACAAAATATATATGAGGATGAGTGTGTTTGAATATGATAATATATATATATATATATATATATATATATATATATATATATATATATATATATATATATATATATATATATATATATATATATATATATATATATATATATATATATATATATATATATATTCATATATATATATATATATATATATATATATATATATATATATATATATATATATATATATATATATATATATATATATATATATATGTGTGTGTGTGGGTATGTGTGTGTGTGTGTGTGTGTGTGTGTGTGTGTGTGTGTGTGTGGGTATATTAAGAAAAGAAAAATTTGAGGGGACAATTTTTTATCATAATGAAAATTTAGCCGTAGTTAAGTTACTTCTCAAAAATGATCAATTATGTTATCCCCTAAATTCCCCCCTTCCTCCCCACACAACCCTTCGTGAAACTTACAAAAAAAAGAGTGCAGGGAAACTTTATAATTTCATAACCTTTCTTAAGCGAAATGAAAATTTGAATAATTCAGAATACGAAAATATCAAAAATCGGGAAAAGTATAAAGTCAGAACAACAATTTTTCAAATAAAATAGCCAGCATGAGGGTAAAATGGCACCCTTCCCATCCTCCTCGGAGTAAAATATGGTAGAATGGTTGAAAACTTCTAGCTTCTATTACAAATTTGGAGGCAACATCACATCCTCAGATTCCTCAAACATGCACAGTATTTATGTATTCCACCATATTTTTGTCTGTGATTTTATAGCCTAAAGACCATTGCATATGTCTGGAAAGTATTAAAACAGAATCTAATGAGGGTAATTATATTTTACTATCTGAAGAAAATTGAAGGAAAAATAAATAATATAGTACACAAGTCAAATACATTTTCTTTAAAATACATTAACAATTCTTTAAAAAGTGAGGACTAGGACGCCGACCTTCCATATTAGACTTACATCACTAGTCATTCTGCACAAAACTTTAAATAGAAATGAGAAATTTGAACATCTCCTTAAAGGTTAGTTCAAAAGCATTCAAAAATCGTAATCCGTTAAGGAGGTTTTTAAGTTTAAAGTATGGTATCATATGTGTAGAAACGACTAAAAACAGACTTTATGATGTTATAGCCTCAGATTCCTCAAAGTCTTTATGTATTCTATCATATTTTGTCCTGCGATTTTGGGGTTTAAAAACCATGGGATATGTCAGAAAAGTAGTAAAACTGAATCTAGTAAGGGTATTTATAATGTAGCACTAAAGAAAGTTTGAGGAAAAATAATTTAAATGTTAAAAAATTCAAATAAACTTGCTTTAAAATACGTTAACAATTGCTAAGAGTGTTAGGATGAGGACACCAACTTTCCATAGTAGGCTTACTACACCAATCATTTCTACACAGATAAGACAGAGCTTTAAACTTAAATATCTCCTTAGCGGAAAAAGATATTTGAATGCTTTCTGCATAAGTTGGACATGCTTGACCACTGAACTTATCCTTTAAAAGCCTAAATCATCAGATCATATCGCCATGTACTCTTCTCAACTCAAGCGTGGTCAAACCAAGAATTCATAAAAGAGATTCCTTATTTTGAGAATAAGTCCAGTGGCTCTTACCTGGATAGCATACTCAAGTGAGTCTTGACTAACTGCTTATCTGCCTGTCTGCTTGTGCAAATTAAGAACAACCTCTCTACCAAGACAACAAACAAATCTCCTTATTAATCCAAGCATCCTATTTGCCCTTGCAGTTGCTAAAGCACACCGGTTATAGAAGGCTTCATATTCATGGCCGTGCGTAGCGAAGGCGCTAGGAGCGGCCGCCCCCTGTCGGCCGGATACCCATCTTAGTCGGGCAGAATCATGCCCGATTCAGTTTGATATCTAGGTCATGCCCTCCCGACTCGGCATGATGATGACAATACTTGGGCCCCGATCTTATATAGTCAGGCAGGCAGAGAGGTAAAATGTACATTTCAAATCAGTGATTTGCGGAATCACGCCCGACTCGGCTAGATTTCCCCCAAATCGAAAAACTGCTCAGAAATGAAAGAAAATTGCATAGAACTTAATGAAAATTTCCGAATGTAAATGAAAATTCACAAATTGGCCCAAATATTGGCCAAAAAACACCTGTCAGAAAATTGAAGAAATTTGCATAGAAATTGAAGAAATCTCCCGAAAATTGCCAACAAAATTCGCGAAAAGTTCCTGCAAATCGAAAAACCTACCCGAAATTTCTCAAAAATTAAGAAAGCTCCTAAAATTTGAAAAAATAATCGCGAAACTTTTCAGAAAATTAAAAAACTTGCTTGAAAATAAAAGAAACTTCCCGGACATGAAAGCCTTTTCCCCGAAATCTTAGCCCTTCCCCTCCCCCCTCCCCCTCCCCCAAGCCAACATTTTTGGTGAGACCATTGCTCAAAATTAACTGCGTTATAGGTTTTCGAGTCGGGCAAAAAGGCCCATAAGTAAAATGGTTCCGTACGGCCATGTTCAGATTGCAACAGCACCTTCATCCCTTTCTTCATCAACACAACCAAGATTTAAACCATTCATGCAATATTTAAAACCTAAATTGCTCTGACCAAAATGAATGACATCTGCCACGTTTGGGACCAAAAAACTGATTTATCCAGATTACTTTGCAATTTTCTGATAGCAAATAATCCCTATCACAAATCCTGGGAGCTTAGCGTCATCAACAAATTTACAAATCCTGGAGCCAAGGGAAACATCAATGAAGATTAGGAAAAGAAAGCGGACCCAATACGGAACCCTGAGGAACACCACTTGTAAACTTTTTCCACCATCTGACCATCAACAACAACTGTTTGTGACCTGTCAACTACAACCAAGAATTTATCCATAACAGTCCATAATGCACAGTCGCACCATAATCAGATAATTGTCGAATTTTATTGGTGCCTTTGAATACCAGAGATTTCAAGAGTTCTTTTTAAACCATGAAATACATTTTATGTTAATTGCCAAAAAATGGGTGTTAGAATTTTTTTTTTTTTAGTACTGAAAACAAATTGTAGGAAAAACCAAGTCAATGTGGCCCTTTTATGTTTGGGTTTCATCCCATAAAGACAAAATACTTGTTCTGGATATAATTAGTTATCTTCATGGTCGCACCAGCCACCCCCTCATATTTGGTGGTCGGGCACAGATCTTAGTCTAGCATAGATGTACTATGTCGGAGATGTACTTGTCTGCTTGTATCCTGGTATCAGAATATATCTCAGTCATGCATGCCCAAGTCAGCTAGACAGCTAGATGATTTGGTGTAATGCTGACAACATCATACTTGGGAACTTATAGTTGGGCAGAAATATCTCAATCTGGTCCGAATCGTCTAGATATCAGAATCGATGATCATGGGCCATTTTTGGGAATCAAAAACTATAGACATCATCAAAAATCTTCAGGGGGCTTCGCCTTACCAGAGCTTTCATCAAATCAAATTTTAGATTTTTGTGTTGATTCAAGCCACTTTGGGGCAAGAAAAAGTAATTCAGACCAAGGTTTCACCCATGAGCCAAACAATTTTGTCCGATTTTTCTCAATTTTAAGGGAAATTTCTTCTCCGCGTGTTTAGAAATGACAACCCAAGTGCTTATTTGAAAAAATTGTATCATTACAATTTGAAATTTTCCTATTTTCATCACTTACATTTTAGAACTTTGCAAATCAGTTTGACAATTTTAATGTTTTCATAGCGATACCTATGTTACTTTCTTTAATGAAAATATATGATAAGGCAGGATCTATATCTAAAAAGGGCACTTGTTCTCCTTAAAAGGACACTTTTTTATCTAAAAAAGGGAAAAGTTTCCCTCAAAAAGAAAGGGCACTTTTTCTCTTTAAGAAGGGCATTTTTTAAACTTTTGAGAAAAGTGTGTGTCGGGCTGGAGAAAGGGAGGGGGCGGGGGAGGGAGGGGGGGCTTTGTATGGTATCATGTTTCTTTAAGAGTTGCGGATCTTTCCTGGTGCAATCAACAAATAAGAAAATGATTTTATGGGTCATAAACTTGATTGGTTATTCATTTTTCGCAACTGTAAAAGTGTTGTTATGGATCCTAAGATTCGTTAATTCCAATACAAATTTCTTCATCGCCTTATCAGCTTGTTAGCACCAATGTTTTTCTTTATAAAATTGGCTGACGTGATTCATCGTATTGTACATTTTGTAATAGTAAATATGATAAAACTTCACGCCATCTATTTTGGGATTGTATTCACGAATGTTCTTTTGGGTCAAAACTTGGCAGTGCTTTTTGAATGTGATGGAAGTTATGAGAATATTTGTTTTGGTTTAATAATGAAAGAAACTTGTTTGAAAACTTTGTAATTTTTCATGCGAAACATTTCTTAATGCAATTGATTGACTTTTCTTTAAAGTTAACATTTTAGTTACGTCTTAAAGGTTGAAAAGTTTATTCGTGAGAAGACTAATGAGCTGATGTCTTTCTTTCAAAGTTGGATTCGATACCCGCCATTGCTCGGACTGTGTACATAGTTGTATTATGTGTTCTCACTATTGTCATGGAAATAGTCAATATCAAATTAGGAACTAGGAAATAACGATAAAAGAACAGGTATATTGCGAGCGACGAATAAGGAAATAGTAAATATCTAATTACAAACTAGGAAATAACGAAAAACAGATAAAAGAACAGGTATATACAGATATAGCAAGCCACGAATAAGGAAGTAGTCAATATCGAATTTGAAACTAGGAAATAACGATAAAGGAGCAGGTGTATAGCGAGCGACAAATAAAGAAATAGCCAATATCGAATTAGAAACTAGAAAATAATGATAAACAGATAAAGGAACTGGTATATAGCGCGTAACGAATAAGGAAATAATCAACATCGAATTAGGAACTAGGAACTGGTGAATTAGGAAACGGCGAATCAGGAACTAGGAACCAACATCACACACCCGGCTAGGCAGAGTAAAACATTCATTATTTTTCATATAACTTTTCCCAACGAAAGCAGTGAAAAGTTTAGAACATATTCTGATATTATTACTTTCCTACATGTTCTATATTCTTTGAAGCTGCATATGCATTGGCATTTGTTATTTATAAAAAAATATATAAAAAGAAGAAACGAAAGCTTCCCTCCCACCCCCCCCAAAAAAAAAAAAAAAAAAAAAAAAAAATTGAGGGCCGATTTCAGAATAACAGATCAGGGAGGACAAAGGCGTAGGAAATTAGGGGCCCCCGTCAACCCCCATCCCTCCTTTAGTCCCCCTCCGCCCTCCCCACTTCGGAAATGGTCTCTATTAAATTTCCATTTAGCATGCATGCTCCTTTTTCCCATGACAAATTATGAAATTATTAATATAAAATTGAAGGGAAAAGTAAAATTGGTGGAAATTTTGTTCAATTTTGGCAACAGTACCTGAAAATTGATTGAAACTGACAGAACTTTCCTGAAAAATGAAGAATTTTCCTGGAAATTGAATAAAATTTCCTGAAAAATAAAAAAATTCCCAATTATTGACAAAGATTTCCATAAAATTTATGACAATTCGGCAGAAGTTGAAGAAACTTCTCTGAAAATGAAGAAAAATTTCTGAAAATGAAGAAAACTTCCTAAAAATAAAAAAAAAATCCTGAAAATGAAGAAAACTTCCTGAAAATTGAAAAAAAAATCCAAAAATTTCTCAAAAATGTCCCAACTTTGCGCGGGCGAAAGAATAAAAGCCAATTAAAAAGTTGCTTTGCTTTGAAAATCATGTGGTGTGGGGACCATGCACCGTGAATTTTAAGATTTTTATGCACAGAACATTTAAGATTTTTGATAAAAGCGTGAAGACTTTTTTTTCCAAAAGGGAAGATTTTGGGTCGAAATTAAAGATTGAAAGACGTTTGGTCCAAAATGGAGGATTTTTGTCCAAAATTAACAAATCTCATACGAATACAAAAAGAAATGGCGTTTTCTGTGACATAACATAACAAGATGACGGGCTAAGAAGGATTATTCACCCCATAAAAAGCCCAAACTAACACCACCACAAAAAAATAGAATAAAATAAAAGACTCCTAAAGTTAGTAAAGAATGTTGACTTTGAAACTGTGTACAGAATTGGAGCTGACTACCCACTCAGGCAAACCATTCCACTTATTACCAACTCTTTCTGAAAAGGAAAAGCTAAAACACCGAATATCTATCCGTGAGAACTCTTTGGTTAACTTCAAAACGTGTCACCTGGTCACATGAGGACTACTGAAACATGCAAGAATTTACAGGAAGTCAAAGCATCACTACCAGATAGGAATTTAAAAACCTGAATCAAATCGCCACGTACTCTTCTCAACGCAAGCATGGTCAAACCAAGAATTTGCAACCTGGATTAATAAGATTCCTTACTTCCCATAAGTCTAGTGGCCCTTCGCTGAACCTGCTCCAAAATGAACTTATTCTCCTCATAAAAGGGACTCCAAGTTTGAATAGTATACTTAAGGTGAGGCCTGACTAACTGGTCATACAAATTAAGAATAAGCTCTCTACCATGAAATTTATTTTTCTTCTAATCAAACCAAGCATCCTATTTGCCCTTGCATGTTGCTAAAACACACCGTTCAGAAGGCTTCAGATTGCTAATAATTGCTAAACACCTAGATCCCTTTCTTGATCAACAATATCAAGATTTTAACCATTCATGCAGTAACCAAAATCCAATTGCTCTGACCAAAATGAATAGCTTTGCATTTATCAACATTGAATGACATCTTGCTATATTTGAGACCAAGAAACTAACTTATCCAGATCAGTTTGCAAAAGTGAAGAATCCCTAGCATCATCAACAATCCTGTACAGCTTAGTGTCATCAGCAAATTGACAAATCCCGGAGCCAAGGGAAACATCAATATCATTAATGAAGATTAAGAAAAGAAGCGGACCCAACACAGGACCCCGAGGTACACCACTTGTAACCTTCTTCCATGGAGATACTTTACCATTAACAACAACTCTTTGTGACCTGTCAACTAACCAATAGTTTATCCAACTGCATGGCACACTTTCCCTCCACACCAAGTGCGCTTGATTTCATCATGAGCCTGCCTAACGGAAGCTTATCAAATGCTTTATGGAAGTCTAAATAGATAACATCCACATTATAACCAGAATCAACTAGTTTGGTAACATCATCAAGAAACTCCAATAAATTAGAAACAGAAGATCGACCTCTTAGGTAAGAACCCATGCTGGGACCGTCCATTGATCAGTAAATGATCTAGTACATCATCCTTAACAATGAACCTTGCACACAACTCACTGGCCTATAGTTAGATAGTTACAGGGCAAACTGTGGTTACTGTTTTTAAAAATAGGACTGACATTAGCAATTCTCCAATCACTATATAGGAACAACACCAACATCAAAGCACTTTGAAAAGATAATACTCATGGGAACAGAAAGAACATCAGACAGCAGCATGTGTACCATCTAAACCTGGTGTTTTATTTGAATTCAAACCCTTTAACTTCTTAGACAGAACATCAGTTGAAAAATTAACATCCCTAATGGATCATGGAGAGTGCACGCTAAGATAATCCACAACATCATCAGCAAGGGACTCCTTAGTAAAAACAGACACAAAGTAGTCATTCAAAATATCAGCCATATCCTTACCACTATTGATAGTAACACCATCAAGTTACCCTGAAGGGGACCAAGAACTTTTTTGGTTTTTTGCTTTGAGCGAACATAAGAATGAAATGACTTAGGATTAATCTTAACCTCATTGGACGAACGTTTTTCAAAAAGCACTGTAGTATCTCTTATCAAACCCTTTGCTAACTTTTCATGATCCTTATACCCAGCAAGCTCCACATGACACCCACTGTGTTTACAACAAGGCTACAACTTCTTATTATTCGGAACAGCCCGCAAAACCTCCCGAGACATACATACTGGCCGACTACGCCTACAGACTATCTTTACTGGGACAAACTTATTGTTACACTCCAAAACTTAGTTCGGAAAACATCGCATGCTTGAGAAGGATCTAAGTCCCCGGGTCTGAGTCCCCGGGTCTGAGTCCCCGGTCTGAGTCCCCGGTCTGAGTCCCTGAGTCCCGGGTCTGAGTCCCGGGTCTGAGTCCCGGGTCTGAGTCCCGGGTCTGAGTCCCGGGTCTGAGTCCCCGGGTCTGAGTCCCGGGTCTGAGTCCCGGGTCTGAGTCCCGGGTCTGAGTCCCCGGGTCTGAGTCCCAGGTCTGAGTCCCCGGTCTGAGTCCCGGGTCTGAGTCCCGGGTCTGAGTCCCGGGTCTGAGTCCCGGGTCTGAGTCCCGGGTCTGAGTCCCCGGTCTGAGTCCCGGGTCTGAGTCCCGGGTCTGAGTCCCCGGGTCCCTGAGTCCCCGGTCTGAGTCCCCGGTCTGAGTCCCGGGTCTGAGTCCCGGGTCTGAGTCCCGGGTCTGAGTCCCGGGTCTGAGTCCCGGGTCTGAGTCCCGGGTCTGAGTCCCGGGTCTGAGTCCCGGGTCTGAGTCCCCGGTCTGAGTCCCGGGTCTGAGTCCCCGGGTCTGAGTCCCCGGGTCTGAGTCCCCGGGTCTGAGTCCCCGGGTCTGAGTCCCCGGGTCTGAGTCCCCGGGTCTGAGTCCCCGGGTCTGAGTCCCCGGGTCTGAGTCCCCGGGTCTGAGTCCCCGGGTCTGAGTCCCCGGGTCTGAGTCCCGGGTCTGAGTCCCGGGTCTGAGTCCCGGGTCTGAGTCCCCGGGTCTGAGTCCCGGGTCTGAGTCCCGGTCTGAGTCCCCGGGTCTGAGTCCCCGGGTCTAAGTCCCCGGGTCTAAGTCCCCGGGTCTAAGTCCCCGGGTCTAAGTCCCCGGGTCTAAGTCCCCGGGTCTAAGTCACGGAGCAAAGAAGTCTAATCGAATTGCAAATTATCCTGAAGTTCAGCAAAGTCAGCATTCTTAAAGTCTAAAACCATTTTATTAGCTGGAGAAGCCTTGGTGAAACAATACAGATTAAAACTAATGAGGTCATGATCACTAAATATATTTTATCGCTACTAAGCACATTTTTAAACATACTTTCTTTACTACTGAAAATCGAATCAAGACAATTACAACCACGCGTGGGAAACTACACATGCTGGGTGAAAAAGTAGTTGGATACAACTTCCAGAAATTAGTTACCATGTGCAACACTAGTACAAAGATTCCAATCAATGTCTGAAAAATTAAAGTACCCAAAAATAATAACCCTCCTAAAAGCAACTTTCCTGAAGCAGTCAGGCAATTTCTGATTGTTCTCAGAACTAGAATTTGGTGATCTATACACAACACCAACAACAACTGAACTACCAACATCGCTATCAACAATAAGCTTAGACCATAAGCAATTTGAAAAACCAAAAAAAACCTGAGCAGTCCTATCTATACAATTAAAACTGTCTTTCACAAACATCTGATTTCTACACATGGTTCATTTAATACTTCAGTTAATTATATTGATGGCTTTATCAACAACAAGAAAATTTGTGTGTGTGGGGGCGGCTATGATATTTTTAGGGATTGAACCCAAAAACAATCCCCTACTGGCTGTGGGTTATGCATGGGGGTTAATATTTCTCAAATGCCCATAATCTATGTCACAACCTAAATTTCAGTGGTTTGTGTTTAATGTGTTTGTTTTTTTATATATTTTTTTTATCACATATGTCTATAGGATATCTATTGCAGTTAAAAGTCAATGTTGTTGGTTGAGGGTTTCAAGCCCGTAATCCCTCATTTTCTGAGAAAGTGTCCTTTTAAAATCTTAAAACAATAACTAGCACCTGAAATTTAAAAGTGTGTTGAAAACCAAATGTACAGCGTCGCGTTCCCATTGTCAGCTTTTGGAGTTGCAAGAATTAAAATGAAGTGCCCTTTTACTGTTTTATACAAAAACCGAAACCCCCTTTAAAATTCCTGACTACGGGCCTGAGTTTAGTAGCATATATGACAATTGGAGGTGAGATTTCCTAATATTATGCCACAATGATCTGTATTCCACTAGAGTTCCATTGTATCATGGGTAACTATCAACGTATTTGTAGACCGATGGCATGGATGGATATGGACACGACACGCGCGTATTTCCTTTTCATATGCAGCATACGGAATGTGATTGAAATTCCTTCGAATATTCATTGTCAACAGGTTACATACAAACAGATCCAAAGTGCAATTAACGTACTGTGACTCATTGTCAAATGCCTAGATTTTGTTTAAAACAGGATTTCTGTGCAACTTCTACACAATAAAATTGAAAATGTATAAAAGTTGGTGGGTAGGAATCTAAGACAAAAATACATGTTCAATAAGATCTGTAGATTCAAGACTTTGTACTGTTCTTCACGCAATTAAGGGCCTATATACGTTTGCCTTCTTTTGTATTGCAAGATGAACGCGGTCTACCAACAAATATATTGCAAAACAGTTGAATCCAATGCTTATATTTAAATGGGGAAAATGATTATAACCCTAGTTAACAATCTGACAATAGCGTGCTTTTTAGGCTTGAACAATTTACCTATTCAAAACCATTTCTCCCGTGAAAGCACAGTAAATGTCAGTGATAATCGATCACTTATCAAAACTTGATGCCTTAATTAGAACTAAGACAACAAGAAGTGAGGTGACATAATTTTTGAGATACTCACATAAACTCCCTGGCATTAAGATTTCAGCAAAGATTGATCTGTTAATTACAAAGAAACTCACACAATTAGTTCAAAGGATATAGAGTTCAGTCTGGAATTATGGACCATTTCCCCGGCGAAAGAACGGTGATTATTGATCACTTATTATCAAAAATGCCTCAGTTAATGAACTGAGACAACAAAAAATGATGGGTGACAAATTTTTCAGATAATTACAAGAACTACCTTATTAAGATTTAAGGAGACATTAATTGAAAGGAATGTAACACAAGAAAAAAAAAACGGCTATTAAGTGAGGTCGGGTCAAGGCTCCCGTGAAAGCACAGTGATGAACCATCACTTATCAAACAATCAAAAGAGCCTCAAATAAGAAACTAAGACAACAAAAAGTGCCAGCGAGAGGTGAGTTTTTTTCTCAAATGTTCACATGAACTCCCTCATTAGCAAACATTAATTCCAAAGCAACTCACACAAGAAGTTAAAGGGATATAGAGTTAAGTCGGAAATTGGGGACCATTTCTCCGGTGAAAGCATAGTATGGATCACTTATAAAATAAATGCCTTAATTAAAGAACTAAGACAACAAAATGTGGGAGGTGACAAAATTCTCTGATAATCACATGAACTTTGTAATTAATATTCGAGCAATAATTATTGGAAAACAAACTCACACAACCAGTTAAAAGGGTATAACATGAAATCGGGAATTATAGAAAATATACTTCGTCAAACCGAAGTGCAGTACTAATTAGAAAGTCCTCAATTAATAAACTAAGACAACAAAAAGTAAAAGGTGACAAAAATCTCAGATGCACACATAAACTTCCTGCTAGCCATTTGAGCAAACATTGATTGAAAACAAACTAAGATAACAAGTTAAAAGGGTATAACACGAAGTCGGGAATTATGGACCACATGCTCCGTCAAAGCGTACTTAATGTATTGTTTGGGGTCTCTCCATTTTTCATTTCAATTCAAAAGTTATATATATATATATAATAATAAATATATATATATATATATATATATATATATATATATACATACATATTAATATATATATATATATATATATATATATATATATAATGATAAATATATATATATATATATATATATATCATTTCAATTCAAAAGTTATAAATATATATATAATAATAAATATATATATATATATATACATATATACATATATATATAATAATAAATATATATATATATATATATATATACATATATATATATATATATATATATATATATATATATATATATATATATATATATATATATATATATATATATATATATATATATATATATATATAAATATATATATATATATATATATATATATATATATATATATATATATATATATATATATATATATATATATATATATATATACATATATATATATATATATATATATATATATATATATATATATATATATATATATATATATATATATATATATATATATATATATATATATATATATATATATATATATATATATATATATTATAGTGCGTTTTTTGAAATTGCATGCGATGATCAACTTGAACAATAACATATTTATTTTTTCTCCATTGTTGAAAAGATTTATCAAATTTTGCATCAAACTTCTAAGGGTCTTCATCTCTTTTGTTGAGGTTGGCATTACTTTGGAAACACTGGAGCAATTCTCCAATTCTCCAATTATGTAGCGGAAACGGCTGTTTTTTGGCTGGTAATAGACAGGAAAAAGATCTTGAAAACAAATACATGAAGTATCAATAAACATAGGTCCACTTCTTTAATCTCATGATGTAATTTGAATGATTAAAACAATAAAAAATGCATGTTTGTATGCTTTATTGATTCATTTAATTATTTTATTTAAATGCAAAATGGAAAGTATATAAATGCATCTTTAAACTTACCGCTGTTTAAATACTGATTCACTAATTAACAGTGTACCACCATCTAAACGATTACAGATCACATGCAAGAAAGAGTGGCTTCGCAATTCGATCGACCAATTAGATCGTCTAGGCATATCTAATCACGCGCATATAACGCATGCACCGTTTTAGTGTCAGACCGTACCTAGTTTCACTATCGGTGCCGATAATTTGCCGCAGCAAAAGGAACTGTATTTTCATCTAAAGAAATTAAAATCTGTTTTCATTAGTAATTAAATAAACTTTTAACATTGGGCAGCACTAGCTTTGCTGCGGGCGTGTTTTCCGTCTTCCGGGCGTAGGCTAGGCCCACATGCTGACATGTACGTGTGAAGCATAGGACTCGAATGAGGGTGACACTGCAGTACAGTGCATGCTAGCTATGCCGCAGCCGACAGAGTCTTAAACCGGGTAGGATCCTTCGTATAATCTTAAGCTAGCCTAACCTGATGACGTAGTATTGACGTCATAAAAGACAGCCGGTTGAAGATCCTGTCTAATGCCATCAGGCCCCAAGTTAAATATTTTCAGGAAAAATGACAGAATATAAAGGTGCGTCGAGTGAGGCAGGGCGTGTACAACATCTTATAAAGCGGAGAGAAAGGCAGAGACAAGAATTGGAACTATTGAAGCAAAGGATAGAATCGGTAACGTTAAAATGTTTTTATTGTTCTGTCGAAGTTAGCCTTGGTCAGTTGGTAAACCCAGGGAGTTGGAATATACCAATTACCATAGCCTAGGCTAGGCCATATTCCAACTCCATGGTAAACCATAGGCTACCAGTTTTGCATTTTTTTGCATATCTGATTTTAATTTTAAAAGTCTGATACTGTAATAAGGTAACGCTGCCGTGCCCACAGGTGTTCGTAGCGTTATGGCAACCTAAATCGTATGCTTACTAAACTATACTAGGCCCCCTAGTATTATAAAGAAAGGTAGGACTCTTTCTAACATGACTTTCGTACCGTATATGAAAATTCCTTTTTCTTGGCCACTCGCGAATTTTAATTACACATTTTTACTCTACTCACATTTGCTGGAGACTCCCTTCTTCGTGTATAACTTATAAGCCACGGTATTTGTTAGTTTTTTTCCGATAAGGTGTACAAACGATGAATTTTCTACCAATTTACCGTCAAGACAGTCTATCCGCCCAACAATTCGCTGCAAACTAAAAAGACTTTGCGATGACGTCATTGAAGTGCTGCTTCTTCGTGACGTCATTGCAACGTTTTTTTAGTTTGCAGCAAATTGTTGGGGGGATAGACTGTCTTGACGGTAATTTGGTAGAATATTTATCGTTTGTACATCTAATCAGAAAAAAACTAACAAATACCGTGGCTTATACATGAAGAAGGGAGTCTCCAGCAAACTTTAGGTAGAGTAAAAAAGTGTAATTAAGATTCGCGAGTGGTCAGAAAAGGAATTTTCATATACGGTTCGAAAGTCGCGTTAAAAAGAGTCTTAGCTTTATATACTAGTAAGCATATAGATTGCCATAATGCAAGGAACACCGTGGCCGTGCCCACAGGTGTTCCTAGGGTTATGGCAACTATAGTCCACTTATTAATATTACATAGGTCTATAACAAGCTAGGTCACTTCCTACCTAGATAAACATCTCACTTAGTATGCCCTACATGCTACCCACTAACTTGCAATACTGAGTGAGACAACTTAACACAAATTTCAATTAAATTTTCATTTTGACCTATCATACGATCAACACTTTGACAAATTATGATGGCAAAACCATTAAAAATAGTACTGACGAACTACCAATTTGATGACAATAATATTGTAAACTTACTAAATATATTTTTATCTCCTAAGTTATATACAACAAAAAAGAATGAAATTGAATGATTTTCGGAGCTAATCGTTTACCATGACAACTTTGTCCATCCAACTTGCGACGGACGTACACAGTTAGTTTTCAGATATTCGCACTTAACGATCTTCCTGAAGAGACAATAAGTGACCAGCGCGAGAAAAAGTTTACTTCACATCTTACGATGGAGGAGCAATTTTGAAATGCAATGAAATATCATTCGAGCAAAATAAAATATAGGCTGTGGCAAAACTGTCAAAAAATATTTGGGAAAAGAATTTAGGCCTATACAGCTAAAAGAAAGTCTAACTTAGTCAATTGTTTTTCAGGCAGTTATTGCATATTTGTTTTTATGAATTTCATGTCCATGTCGTGTTGCTCAATGCATAAATGTAGGAATGGGGAGGGCAGGGGTGACGTGCCCCACACAAAAATGGAAAAAAAGTGCCCCTTTTGAAAAAGAAAAGTTCACCTCAAAGGTGACAAAGGTGCGAAAATTTGTGACGAAATTTGCAGACACATATTACAAAAGTGCCTTTTCAAAATAAATACTGCTTGGGCTCGGAGATTATATCTACTGGTGGTGTGTGTGGTGGCGGGGGTCTTGTCTTCATTTATTAAAAAACAATGAAATTAAGACTATAACTGTTTTGTAAATTGAATTGTAGACTTGTAACAAAACATTTCGTTCAAACAAAATTCATACATTTTGGCTCAGTAATTGCCATACTCCTTACCCTAATTAATTCAGCCTCATGGCACATACTAACATGAAAAGTGGAGCAAAGTCAAAAGTTTAAGGGGACAAAATCACGCCAAGGTGCAGAAAATTATTTAACAAAAGGTACAAATTCGGGAACTGTGTGTGGGGGGGAGGGTGGCCTTCCTTTCAATTTCCCCGCCTGTGTACATGAACAACGGTGACTGATATGGTTGATATTCCTTGTTTACATTCACCATGTGGTATATGTTAAGTATTGTTGTAAGATCTTGTTTGTACTTTCAACATAAAAAAAAAATCACTTCAATGCTTTGTACAGTGAACCATCGCGGAAAAGGATCAGTGAAATAATTTCTTATTTTAACCAATTAACAACAGCCATTGAGTTTAAAACATAGATGCCCATTAAGATTAAGTCTTTTTTAGTATGTTCATGCTATTTTTGCCGATACATATGGCTACAGTACACAGTTATATGCTATCTGACTACTTCCTACCGTGACTTTCGACTGTATATGAAAATTCGTTGTTTTGACCATTTGCGAATCTTAATTACATTTCTTTTACTCAACTCACATTTGCCGGAGACTCCCTTCTTCGTTTATAAGCTGCAGCACTTCAATGATGTCATTGCAATATTTCTTTGGTTTGCAGCAAATTGTTAAGCATTTAAACTGTCATGACTAAAATGGAGGTAAAAAATTCATCTTTTGTACATCTCATTGGAAAAAAATAACAAATATCGTGTGAGTTGAGTAAAAAAATGTGATTAAGATTCGCGAGTGTTCAAAAAAAAAAAGGAATTTTCATATACGCTTTAAAAGTTGCGGTAGAAGGTGACCTACCTTGTTATATATATAATAAGTATATATTGTAGGTTGCCATAACACTAGAAACACCTGTTCCATCCAAAATTACTATATTAAAGACAATTCATGTTAATCACGTCAGATTTTAGTGACCCATTTACTTGTTTATAATCCTTACAAGTAAATAATTCCAGCTAAATTACACTGCTTTTGCTTAATTTTGAACGGACTGGAACTAACGTTAGCTATGCCTAACGTTAAGCCTAACGAGTAACATTAGTAAGCATGAAGTTTGAAAAATGCACTTGCGATTTTAGAAATTTGAATAAATCATTTTACCTGGTTCTGATAATCTTTAGGCCTCTTCTGGGTAGGGTCGAGGTACTAAAAGATCTCCATCACTGGCGATAAGCCTTCTGACATTTCTAATCCTCAGTTTCACTTTCAAACAAGATTCGGGATACACATTCTGTTGTCTCAACATAAATGTCAAAAAATATAAAAATAACTTGAGTAGCGTAGCTATATTAAACGTTTTAGCAATGATTGAGGGGGTATGTCTTTTATTGCAGCAATCCATGTGAAAGCACGTTGTTTTTGCTACAGAATGGTGTTTGAAACGTTTCATTACGATGTACTGTAGGGGTGGATTACACGATTTTTTAGGAAAAAGGGTAAACAAATTACCAAAAATCGCACAATTTGACATATTTTACAAATAATGTAAATAATTTCTCTTTGAGTCTAGAAAATTGATTGTTTGGATCTTCATTCGGAGCACAAATAAATCATGAGATTAAGACAATCCTTTGCATTTAAGGCCATTTAAGGTTTAATTTTCTTCTTCTTTCTCATGTTCAGAACAATGTTGCAGGTGTACAAACCATTGATTCAAAGTTCTCATCCCATTATGATGCGGTGGAACAGCAACTCAAGACGAGCATTATAGGTGAATTCTTGCATTCTAATTTAACCATTTTAGCCAAGAGAAGCAAGCAAAGAAATCTTATTCATTTGAAAATGATGCCAGAGTGGAATTAAATACAATTTTTAGATTATATATGTGTTGAAACACCTTATCTGTCCACTTGTTCCATTTACATATTAGAATGCAAATGGTTAAACATGATATTTGCACACCATGGTCGTTTCATTTGGCTTCTAAATTCCAAATATCTTTGATCATTGTGTTAGAGCCAATTGGTTTAAATGGCTGCCAGATTGAAATTTCAATTCATTTTGTTTGGTGATTTTGTAATGCAGAGGTTACTCTTGTGCTTACATTTTTGGCATTATTCAATTTGATTTCTTCCTCCTCTTTTTCGTTCTTTTTCCTTTATTTTTTTTTCATTCCTGAACCATTGATGCTGTTGTCTGCTATATTTTCCATGCTTGCATGCGTGATTGACTAGACATGTAGCATGAGCTTAAGTTGAACTTGATCAATGATTACTATTCGGAGCGAATAATTTACCAAATTTACAACAACTCAGTTTTTAAGGTTAAATACTTGCAACTTGTCTATTTCTAAACAGGTCTGGTTACTTTGGACGAAATGCGAGCAAAGAGAGATGATCTCATAAAAGAAAGAGAACAAGACCTTGCCAAACAAAAATCAGTGTAAGTATAGAGGGATCTCATCATGTGACTCTTAACTCAACTGAACTCCATTTTGCAGGGCAGTGGCATCGTTGCGTTTCACGTGTCCTTACACGGCCCAGTCACATCAAACATACAACAAACATACTACATGCTAATCTACCAATACCACTTCAGCGAATTTTACTTATTACAATTTTTGTTTGCTTCCAATTTCACTTCATATTTTTCTTAAGTTTTATATATTCACTAGGTATACTAAAAATAACTTTAACGTTAACGCCAGCTGATTGTTGGTTATACTTGGACAAAGCCTACATATATCTAACTGATATAAAGTGCTCGCTGCAAATCCTAGTGTGTACCGTAGGTTGAAAACCGTCATGTCGCACAGCAGAAACCCACTTCGAACGTCGATCAGGATCAGATGGAAATTAAGAAAATGTCTTTTTATTCTCCCGCACACATCTATCTATTAGTGCAACCAATGGCACGGCAAGATTCCAGCATAATTATCTTGCAAAAATAATCTGATATGACAACATGCAAATGTACATAAGTCTAATTACTTGTGTACAACAGACGACAGTATTTTTACTTGACAAAATGGTGATGTAAACAAAGTCATGTGACCTTATGATGTCAGTTGAAACACCCTTATTGAGAAAGATTTTTTTGTATGATGCACTTGTTAATGCATCTCCAAACATAAATCATTTCCATAGTTTTAGAATAAACATTTGTTTAAATTTTTTCATCTAAATTGGTTCGAAGGCATGAAAATTAGCACATCCCTGTTGGAGTCATAAAGAAATGATTTGAAAAGAGTTTCTCTCGCTCTCAAGGAATGAGCATCATATGATCGGATTCATCAAGATATGAGAGGTGTTTATTCTCCCTCTTTTCTTGAAAATGAACAGATTAGCAGAGAAGAAGAAGAAGGACAAAAAAAAGAAGAAAGAGCAGAAGCAAAAGTCGGCTCTCTCCTTTGATGTGGAGGAAGAGGAAGAAGAAGAAGATGGTGGAGAAGATGATGACGAGAATGCAGATAAGAGTGAAGAAGGTATTTTATATTACTATACCTATTTTTGACCATTTTACAGTGTTTTTGATTTCTCAGGCATCATTGTACATATTTTTTGCAAATTTTGTGATACACATGTAGTTACAGGGTGAACTTGGTATTTTTTTTTTTAAATCCTTAAAGAAAAAAAATTGTTTTTGTTGTGAAGTAATGCAGAAATTTTGACCAAGAGCTTTTGATCTTGCGGAATAGACTTTTCATCATTTTCAGTGACTAAGATTTAGAAAGAAACTTAAAGAATTACATAAAGATTTTGAGCATATTGTCCTGTCATACATCACAAATTTTGCATAAGTTGACAAAATCTGATCTGCTGTGATTTTGATACATGTCCATAGACTTATAAGATATAAGTTTTACTTCTTCATGAAATTAGGTTGGTGGGAAATGGGAAATAGTTAGAGCAGGTAGATATGATAGAATGAATGATATTATGGAAAGAACTGTTAGGTAAGTGGGTCGGCAGAAATATTGGACTGGCATTTTTCGTCACTTTGGTACGGTCCTGTAGTTTGTAATATTTTAGCAAAGTTTAAGTGAAGTTATCTAAATGACTAAACAGCTATCAACATTTGTTGACCAAGTTACTTTCAGAATATTAACCCCAGTTTACATTGCCTATTCTTTAAATCTCATCAAAGTTTCGTTATAACATCAGCCTTAGCAAATGTTCATTAGCATAGCCAAAGATTTGTTTCTGTGTCAGTTATTATTTTTTTGTGGTTGTCTCTCACTAATGATATATTTTTTCTTTTCCTTACCCCATGCATAGTTCCTGCTAAGAAGAAACGAATTGGCAAAAATCCTGATGTTGACACAAGTTTTCTTCCAGACAGAGATAGAGAGGTAAACTTTAGAATCTATGAGTTTAAAATTTTTATTCAGCAGATCTTAAAACCTGTCAAAAAATACACACTTTAATTTGTTATGATTCTTTTGCCCTTTTTCCAGCATGTTACTTAGTGTTCAAAACATGTATTGAAGAGTAAAGGCTATCAAACAATAACTTATTGTGCCTTTACATAATATTGTACCTTTTGTTCTGACTTAGTCATTAATAACTTTTTCAAACTTTATTTCAATTTGTTTTTCCTTTACTTCATAATGAAAACGATTGTCATATAAAATATTATGGCCTGTGAGGGAAGTTTCTAGCTTGAAGATGTAAAAGTTTGAATCACTCTGTGAAGATGTATTTAGGAAAATGACTGCTGTTCATTATTGACCGTTTTTACAGCTAGATTTTCTTTAAAAATTTATTTCAGTTCTTTTATCAGGCACGGTAGCCTGTTCAGTCCGAGGACTGGTCTTACCCATCAATAAGAAACAGTACAAATAAAAGAATAAATATAAAAAGTAAAAATAGAAAGTGCTAAAAGAAGTAAAAGGGTAGGACTTTAAAGATAAAAGCTTTACTTGGGCAAGGTACGTATCAGTTGTTTGATTTGGCTCTTAAAAATGGATAAGGGGTGACAACAATTCAATTCCTTATCTAATTTGTTCCATAATTTACTTCCTCTAAATATGAAAGATTGATTATAAAGTTTGTTTTTCAAGGTTAAAGTCTGAACAATGGACCCTCGGTTTGCCTTGTTGACCGAACAGCTGGTTCAAAATGTGTAAAACATTTACAATGATAGTGCAAAGTTCAGGAAAAAATTTTGAAACGTTATAAAAGAATATTCCTGTGAAGATTCATTTTCATATAAACTGTATAAAAGAGGACTAATAAACAAACAATTTGGTGTAAATTTCATGTTGATATCTTTTTTCGTTTAGGAGTTATTGCGTTTCAAATATTGCATGAGTGTGTTGAAATGTTATCTGGCAGTGTAAAATGTGATGTCATAAAGGCAGATCCAAGACAATTCTTATGTATTTCTATAAAACAAAAGTTGTTTTTCTTTTACTTAGAGTGTAAGGCTCATGAGCAAATGGGCAAAGCACATGCTTATATTAGGTGTAAGTGCATCTCAATAAATAAACAAAAAATGTTTTCAGTAATTTAGGCTGAGGCAATTAATTTTCAAAGAAGTATGCAAAAATTGTCTTGGATTTGCCTTTATGACATCACACTGTACCCTGTGAGGTCACTTTTCAACACAATGTTTTTCTATGATTATAGGAAGAGGAAAATAAGATGAGAGAAAAACTCAGGCAAGAGTGGCAGGCCAAGCAAGAGAAGCTCAAAGGTAACTACAGTATACAAGTCATATTTGCATGTAGTCATGGCCATAATTCCTGGGGGTAGGAGGGACTTGCCCCTTCCCCAACATTTTTAAAAAGTTCCCTCCACTTTGTGATGGAGGATTATGGTCGTGTATGTTGTTTAGCAGAAATTGTCCAGCAAGATTTCCAAGAAAATGTACTTGCGAACTTTTTATTTCTTACCTTCAGAAGTTACAAATAAAGAAAATGATGTAAACAAGAATATATGGAAATAATAGTAAATGGTTCATACTTTAGCCACAAGTTTTCAAAATGTTTGTCAAATTTAGAAACATAAATTTTGTGAGCAAATGTAAATCAACATAATAAGATGCAACTAAAAGAAAATATGTGAATTGCTGATATTGATTAGAAATCAATTAAAGGCAGACAAAGGTCCAGTTCCTGTCCAAAAATGGTGGGGGTAAGGGTATCTGCAAATTTCCAGCTTTGTTCAATATATGATGTTTATATTACTACATTTTAGATCATAAAAGATGTGCTTCTTCAAACTGATCTATTTTCAATATAAAACATCATTTTGAAATCATCATTCACTAAGTATTATTTTGATTTGAGTGAAATACTTTTAACTTGAATACTATGCTAAGTAATCACATATTTTAGTAGATAAATGTATTTATACAACTGAATTATTTTCTTTGTTTACAGCGGAGGAAATTGAAATTACATACAGTTACTGGGATGGTTCTGGCCACAGAAGAAGTGTCAATGTAAGTACATAGTGCTACAGTATAGACCTTTTTAAATCTGAATCGGTAATTTCTGGAAAACTAATTTAAATAATGTCACATGGCTGAGATTCACGTGTCCATAATAGACCAATGGTATACTAGGGGAATCTTCTTTACTAATAAAATACTTGGGGAATCTTGGCCGTCTGCACAATTTACGCACGGTATGGGACCAAGTGTAAGAAAAGAAAGTTTTCAAGCGCACGTATGGTATGTGCGTTATACATGAAGGACATACGCGAGCGTACTGCTGCTTATCATTTTTTGCTCAAAACTGTACCTGATTGGCTGGAAAACAGAAAATCAGGGAATACTAAAATACTATTTTCCAGGCCTGGAAAGTTGGGGAAAATGTACAATTTTTCCAAAAGTCCTGGAAAAGTCAATTGCTGAGTTCTTCCAAAAAATTCCGCCGGATAAAATTATCTCCTTCCTTCATCATGCTTCCCTCTACAACCATATTTAATTCTCCTTTTCCACCCCCTCCCTACTTTGTTTTGTTTCACCCATGCACCTCTCTCGATCACAGCTTTCTGACTTTTGTTCTTGAATTTCTCTTATTCTCTCCCTGTTTTCTTTTCTTCCTACCTCTAAAATGATCTGACCTCTCAGGCACAATTTGACCCTCGTTGTCATGGTGCCGTTAAGACCTCATCAAACAAACAAACATAACATTAAACATTCTTGTGAAGAAACAAGGTAGTTTCAGGTGGTTTTAAATGTTGCTTCATATAACTCTGTGTTTAGTTTGTGTTTTGAATCAATAGTTTCTATCAAGTCTCTATTTTCTTATGTTTCAGATGAAAAAGGGTGACACAATACAAAGATTCCTGATGAAATGTTTAGAGGCATTGAGGAAAGACTTCCATGAGCTTAAGTAAGTTTCTCTGGTTTATCTGTGGATCAAAAATTTGTTTAATGTTTGTGTTCCTCAAATACAGGCTCAAGTTTGTAGCAATCCTATGGTGCATTTTCTAAAAGAATGATACAAATGCACCTAGAAATTATGCAATCATATATAAAAATAATAGTAAATAAGAATAGTAAATATAGTAACAAGATAATGCAAGACAAAAATACAGATTGAAGTACAAATTAATTTACATACATGTTGGAATTGTCAAAGGAATCTAGCAGATTTGATTGTAAAACGTAGACTATTCTATAGCTTCGGTCCATGTATATCAAAAGTGGGATCGCCAACTGAAGCTATAAATTTAGGAACTACAACACAATAGTACAGTAACTTGGGATCTAAATGAGTATCAAGATATTGTGTAATGAAACATGCTGGACAATGAACGGGGACCATTTTATTGAGATATTGAAGCAAAAGTACTTAGATTTTAGATTGATTTCTGTAGAAACAAGGTAAGCAGTGCAAATCAAAGAAGTCCAAATGAATGGGTAAGACGATGACTGTTGTAACTATTCTGGCTGCATAGTTTTGTTCACGTTGGAATTTGGGCACATCAGTAAAAAGGACATTACAATAATTGATGCAACTGCAAGCAAAGTAGCATTTACAAGTACCAGAATGACCTCCATTAATGTTCATTGTGTATTTCCTTGAGTTATTTTAAAGGCTACATATTTGTGTAAATGTTGATACCATGGAGACTAGAAATGCAATAAAATCTAAGGTTTTTGATTGGTCAAAATGTTACACAATCACCGGCCATGCACAGACAAGCCAATTAATTACCACAGGAAGTGAGGTTACTAGTATGATTAGATTTATTGATGAAGGTCAAGTAATTTTTCTTGAAGACATTTCCTTTTAAATATGAACTGCTTGATTTGTTTTGCTTTATTCTGTTTTCTATGCACTGTTCCTTTTAAGTTGTCATTGTTAAGGGTTTTTTTTTTTTTCATTTGCTGCTTTCATCCATTATTAGGAGACTAAAGGTATTTGGACAGGTAGCAACAACATGAGCTTCAATGGTTTAAAATATACTAAAGACCATGCAAACAGCCCCATCAAAATTTGTTACAAATTGTCCGTTGTTCAGCATTTTAAAACAGATACCTTATAAGCATAAATTGCATAACATTTTGTGATCTCAGAATGGGACAATATGTCAAATGTTTTCCTGGTTCTCCCAAATATTTTGAGTGGATAAAGTTGGCTCTAGGGAATGAGATATTATATTATTATAACCTTGATGCAGAAAATTTGGAAAGAAATATAAAGAATGGCATTAAAGAATTTTAGCTGTATTCCTTCCTGTTTATACATCATGACTTTTGTACTTGCTGAAATTTTTACAAACTTTTACAAACTTGATTTTCATAATTTAAAAAAAGTGCAATTGTGGCTGATTCAAGACCATTCTGCATTAAATGTTCTTTCATCTAGGTAAAGATTCACTACCTGCCCATATATCTTTAATATTAAATATAGCTACACTGATTAAAACGGAATCATATTTTCTTTTCTTTTTTTGGTTTGGCTTTTCAGTCAATTTTCAGTTTTCTTTCTTTTCTTTAAAGGATTATCCCCATGGGTTTTTTTCGTAAAATTTTATTTGAAAGCTTATACTTGTAGGGCCAATTTGGTATAAAAATCAGGTTGATATTATTTTCCACTCGGGAGATAAGGATTTTTAAAGATTTCCTAATTGCATTTTAAAGTTTTTGTACAGTATGATAAATTCGTGTTTGATGATGTCGTAGAGACATTTCCATTGCAAATGTCCATGTATGTCTTTGAATGTTAGGTGGTTCTTTCTGTATGATTAGAAACAATTTTCCAAAAGTGATTGAAGTAGGGTATATTTGGCAAGGTATATGAATACCTAACTTTCATCAATTTATTTTTTTAGCAGGTTTTACTAATAAAAAAAGATTATAGATTTTAATGAAATACATCAAGTTTGTGGGAGAAATGATGTCATACTGATCCTTTTGCTATTTGTTTGTTGGCATGTCATACTGGTAGGAATAACATATCTACATGATTTTTGTCTAAATTTCCATCTATCTTTAATATTTGAAACAGGGAATCATTTTTTCTTTTCTTTTTTTGATTTGCCTTTCAGTCATTTTTCAGTTTTGAACCTTTAAAGGAATAATGTTTTTTTTTTTTTTTTTTTGTATAATTTTTATTTAATATCTCCAATTTGGTATTTGTTTGTTGGGAACCTTAAAATAACTGGTAGGAATAATATCAACATGTTTTTTGTACTAAATTATAAAAATTTTCTCTTATAAAATGTTACGAAAAAACATGGGAATATTCCTTTAAGAAGTTGCATATAGGTATGGCTCCCAATAAAAATTCTAGATTTTTAACAAATTAGTTTTCTTTTATTTATGTAGAGCTGTGAGTGTGGAACAAATGATGTATATTAAAGAAGATCTCATCATTCCTCATGTGAGTATGAGTATGTTGTGAAGTTCAATAGACCTTTTCAAATGTGAATCAGTAATTTTTGGATAACTAATTCAAATAATGTCACATGGCCCGTATTCATGTGTCTAAATGGACCAATAGTATACTGGAGTAATCTTACGATATCTCTTTTTCCACGACATGAAATAAGCCTCTCGTGACATATTGCGATACCAAAAACTAATACTTAACTAAGAAATTTTTGCACTACTAGGCTAGGCTACTTTGTACGTTACAATTGTAATGTTATGGTACTAAATCTAAGAAAGTCAACTTTAGATCATTAAAAATGTGCAAAATAATCCTGAAACATAAAAACAATTATTAAAAATTGGGCTCTGTCACCCCACACCGCCACGCTCCGATGTTAGTTGGTAAAAAGAACAAAACATTGGTCCAGAATGTGCCACTCAGGCTCTCACTTCGATGATTCATGGTCAAAATTCATGGTCACATTGGCTGGATTACCAAACACATGCCTGATGAACTTTATAGTCATGCGATCATGCCATCTGCTAGATCTGCAAATCTTTTTTTTTGCGTTCCATCATATCATGGAATAAATTGTAACTCCATGATCATATAACATTAGTGTTATTAACAATTTGTGTTAAGAGTCAGTTTCCTTGAAAAGTATTGTGATATACGATATATCGCGATAATTTTCTCCACAATAATCGATACATAATAGTTATGTTATGAAAGCACTATCTATAATCATATATCCTTTTCCACTAGAAAAGTTGTTTTCATCAAGAAAGGTACCATTGCTATGATCTAAGGAACAGGAGTATTTTATAATGATATTGGTTCTTATATACCGCTTTTCTATGCGTATTCAAAGCTCTTTACAACGGTCAGTCATAATTTTTTAGGTAGCAGCTTGAGCTCAATGCCATGGGCTAGACTGGTAGTAAATGAATGAACAGTTTATTGTCACTGTTCTCTTCTTATGTAGTGTTCAGAGAAACAGGCAGGGGTGACTGTCCTGCTGTTAAGACCACCATTTAACCACTTTTTTCATTTGAGCTGTCTGCCAAGTACATATAATATGTTTAGATGACATGATACATTAAGAGTTATGCACTTGTCAGTTATGCACTTATGACTCACCCTACTATCCCCGGCAATGTCAAGTCAAAGGTGAGTCATTGACATTTGAAATAGTGACTCACATGTGCATCATTGTATAAATTGTCAAGTCACCAGAGTGACTCTGGGGTTATTTTACTTCAGACCCATTGACTGTGTACAGAGGTAATTGATTTAGTGTAAGTCATTTCACAAAAAATGTCAGTCACCTAAGTGACTGAGGGGTGTGTCAATGTACATGTTTTGTCTACCCACTTTGGTGCAATGACTTACCTTGTCCGGGGGTGTAGGGATGAGTCACACAATTGACAAGTGCATTACAATGACTTTATATGAGTTTTTCCACTCATGCTGTCTTATCTTTGAAAATAGAAAAGAATTAGATTATAATGTAATTGTTTAAGTTCAACTTGCTACAAAGTTCCCTGTTAGGATCCAAAAAGGGCTAAGTCCAAAATATACTAATTTTACTTTCATTAGAAAGAATGAAAATGTCAGGTAAGGAGCTTACTGCGGCAAATGTCTCGGCACTTTCAAGTCCCTAGCAGAACCTACTGTTCATCACCTTGGCTAACAAAATTGAAACGAAGTGTCCAATTTGGAACCTAGAGACCCAGGTTCAATCCCGGATCAGGTTATACCAGAGACTGATACCAGAGACTGGTACCTGTTGCCTCCTTGCCTGGTTGGTGTTCAACATTAAGAGGATGAAGAAGTTTCAGTGTAAAAACAATGAGAATAAAATTGTAGAAGCTTCTTTCCTGAGAAGTGGGTAATGAATCCATGCAAGAACTTGATTCCCCATGAGCACATTTATTGAGTATCGTGTGTCTTAAAAAATTGATGCATTCTTATGTCAAATTTTACCAACATATTTTTTTTCCTATTTTTCAACAGCATTATTCTTTTTATGATTTCATCATTATAAAAGCAAGAGGAAAAAGTGGTAAGGTTTTATTTTTGTTATCATAAATTATTGAATTGAATTTATGTCAATAGGATAATGGCCTAAAATTTCTTCATAATGCATGGAAGATATAAGAATTTATATTCTTTGTATACCATTCATCCATTCCTTGTTACATAAGACTATCTTTTGTTAAGGTAGTGCATTATAATTCTAATGTAAGTTTTAATTATGTGATTTTATATATGCGATTGTGCCTTCTTCTTAACCTTTTGTTACCCACGCAGTCGTGTCGCATGGACATGCACTTTTCTAAAATAATTTTTACTTTGTCAAATAGGCCCACAGCCGTGATTCTGGTATCATTTGAAAGAGCTTGAATAGTTCTTTTAGAAAATGTAACTTTTTGATGGAGGTTATGTTGAAGATTGTTTAAAAAGCTTACTTGCCATACTTCCAGACCTTGCTTTTGCCTGAAAACCCATGAGGAACTTTAACAAAGACATCAATGCATCCAATTCTGGTCAATTTTTCACTGCCCCTATCATCAATATCTTTTCTTGGCAAAAGTTGTGAAATTTATCATGATTTTTAGCCTTTTTCAGACCAAAATTTGGCAAAAAACGTGGTTTCTGATAGCAATACAACTACCGTTTGAAAAAAAAAAGAGTCATAAAGCTTAATTCACCTATTTTCAGTTGAAATCACAAAGAGCAACTACATGCACCCCCTCTTTGTTTATACCGCAGTTTAAATAATAAAAGTAAACCACACCTTAAGACCTACCCAGTCTATCACAGTGGTTGCGTATGGGATATTCATGTGAATGGCCCGTGTTCGAAAACAATTTTGTTTTTCTGCGAGTAATTACAGCAGTGATTATTGATAATTTATTTTCATAGTTTTTGCATGTACTGCTTCATGAATTTTTTTCAAGACTAGTATCATTGAAAAAGAAACTTCACAAACGTAAAGCAGAACCTGCTGTTTATCACCTTGTCTAACAAAATTGAAACGACCTGTGAAGTGTCCAATTTGGAGCCTAGAGACCCAAGTTTAATACCGGATCAGGTTATACCAGATACTGATACCAGAGACTGGTACCAGATACTGGTGCCAGATACTGATACCAGAGACTGATACCAGAGACTGATACCAGAGACTGATACCAGAGACTGATACCAGAGACTGATACCAGAGACTGATACCAGAGACTGGTACCAGAGACTGGTCTCAGAGACTGATACCAGAGACTGATACCAGAGATTGGTACCAGATACTGATACCAGAGACTGATACCAGATACTGATACCAGACACTGATACCAGAGACTGGTACCAGATACTGATACCAGAGACTGATACCAGATACTGATACCAGAGACTGATACCAGACACTGATACCAGACACTGATACCAGAGACTGATACCAGATACTGATACCAGAGACTGATACCAGAGACTGGTACCAGATACTGATACCAGAGACTGATACCAGAGACTGATACCAGAGACTGATACCAGAGACTGGTACCAAAGACTGATACCAGATACTGATATTAGAGACTGATACCAGAGACTGATACCAGAGACTGATACCAGAGACTGGTACCAGAGACTGGTACCAGAGACTGGTACCAGAGACTGGTACCAGAGACTGGTACCAGAGACTGGTACCAGAGACTGGTACCAGAGACTGGTACCAGAGACTGGTACCTGTTGGCCTCCTTGCCCGGTTGGTGTTCAACATTTAGAGGATGAAGAAGTTTTAGTGTAAAAACAATGAGATTGAAATTGTACAAGCTTCTTTCCTGAGAACTGGGTAATGAATCCATGCACAGAACTTGATTCCCCAGAAGCACATTTATGGAACTATGAGTATCATGTGTCCTAAAAAATTGATGCATTCTAATGTCAAGTTTTACCAACATATTTCTTTCTTATTTTTCAACAGCATTATTCTTTTTATGATTTCATCGTCACAAAAGCAAGAGGAAAAAGTGGTAAGGTGTTATTTTTTGTCATCATAAAATCATGAATTATTGAGTTGAATTTATGTCAATAAGATAATGGCTTAAAATTCTTCAAATTGCATGGAAGATATAAGAATTTCTATTCTTTGTATACCATCCATCCATTCCTTATTGAATGTGTGACAGCTATGACGTGGAAACCAGAGGGTGAGAAGGAAAGTTGGTCGTCCTAGAATGACCTGGAGAAGAACAGTCGAGAAGGAGAGGAAAGTTATGGGATGGAGCTCATGGACAGAAGCCAGACAAGTTGCAAATAATAACAGTCCAGTGCAGAGAGTGCACTGCAGCCTTATGGGACAGGAGGCCTGAAGAGACTAAGCGAGGCACATGCTCAGGGGCTGCGTACAGTGTGCTATTCGAACTACATCATGTGGACTGCTTCTATACTAGTCCCACAATAACCACCATAGAAAGATCATGAGCGTCAGGCACAAAATAAGCAAATAATGTAACAAAACTGATTTTAAGTTTTCATATTAATCAAATAAATTATGTTATCAGTCGGAAAGAGTGTTAGGTGGGCGCTCATTAGAGCAGGGTTGCTTAATACGTCGAAACATTATTATTATTTTTCATCTCGCAGGTCCTCTTTTCAGCTTTGATGTTCATGAAGATGTGAGGCTGATGAGCGATGCAACCAAAGAGAAGGATGAAGTAAGCTTTAAAATAATTTACAAGTTTAAAAAGATAGTTTTGTTTTTGCTGTTTTGATCAAAATCATGCATCTTATCATGAGGTACATTTTGTAGAAAGTATGGAGTGTTATGTTGTGTTGACCTGTCATGGTGAATTAAAGGAGTACAGTACTTGCGCACGTACAATTACCGACTAATAACGTTGATTAACGAAGAAGAAATTAGTCGATGCAATGAAACTTGTATAATCCCCTCTACGAACTTACGTGGAGTAACGCGTAAGCTTCTTGTAATCCTCTGTAATCTTTTACGTTGAGTACAGTTGGATCCTCGCGTAAGCTTCTTAAAACCACAAAACCTGATCGCAAAAAACGAAGTAGTGAAATTCGGGTGTCATCAGTTAAAGATGGTTACGTTAGAATCCAAATGGCCGGGAGTGAAATTTAAAGTTTTGCGAACGCTGCAAATATTGTTCACAGAATATCGTTTAGAAAATTAATGTAGCCTTGGCCTACACCTGTTATTTAGTTCCCTATTTCTAAAGAAAACACATTATTTAGTTCCTGTTTCTAAATAAAAAGGCCAAGAAATATATACATGTGTTTATAATATATTTTCAACTTGTTTCATGACCTCTTTGACCGGGTATTGAATGTGTAACCTTGCAAATGTGCAGCTAAATTTCCCTTTTAAGCGATGTTAGTACAACTTAGCTCATGCTAGTTCCTTGAATCTTAGTATTCGACGGCAATCGCAAACAATGATCCATTGGTGCAAAATTAGGGTTAGCAAGATGAGCGGCCTTGAGGAAATCATGACCTCAAGATTGCTTTGGAAATTTTGCAAAACCTGTGAGAGTGTTTGTTCATATAACCTGTTGTTGGCAGTGGCATCGCCAGCAGTGCAAAAAAATGATGGGTCCGAGACGAAGTGTTTAAGTTTAGTCCACTTCTTTTAAGTGCAGTTTTGTTTTTTATCAAGTTAAAAACATGCCTTTCTTGCTTTGGTATTCACAAAAATATATCACATTCATTAATATTCTAATATGCCAGAAGAGCGATAAGCTTACAATCTGTAGTCAAAAATACAGATTAAAGTGTAATCTTTCCAGTCACCTCATTGAGGAAAGCTGGCTGGAAAGTTAATGAAGAACAAACTTGAATTCAACGTTTTTCTATGTCAACGTTGTTAGTCGGTTATTGTACATGCGCGATACTATATCTATTGCTTCAAAGTTGGTGTAATATTCATGTACTACAACTTGTAACATACTGTTCCTTAAATAGTGGAAAATGCCGAAAATGTTTAAAAAAGCTTAATTCCACAGTCAAATAATGCCGCATTTTAAAAACTTACTGCCACTGTTACTTATGAGCTGCTGGGCTGTTTGGAAAGTACGTTATCTATTATCAGTTTTGCAGTAAATTTAACCCTGTGGTGATATTATCGCCATTTTCAAACCACCTTTTTCTAAAATCAAAAACTGGACTTCACCAAAGTCCTACGGAATAATCTTTGTATCATTTTAAAGTACTCGGATATTTCTTTCACGAAATGTAACTTTTTTATAGGGGTCATATTATAGAATTTTGTAAAAAACTTGCTTGAAAAAAGGTGAAACTCAAAAATTGCTAAAAATTTGGCAAAATATACATTTTTTTTTTTTAAATCTTACAGTAACTTCAAGATCACATTTTTGCTTCAAAATCAAACACGTAAATCCTAAGACATGATTTTTAAAGATTTGTGGTCTAATTTATATAATCCCTACCTGCAATCTTTTGTTTTGCAGACATTTCATGAATTTTTGCCATTTTTGACCTCTTTTTTTTCTTCAAATCAATTGTGTACCAAAACCATACAGCGCACATGCTTCCTTGAACTGCTGTTCGAAAGTGCTTGCGGTTTCCTTTCATTTGATATATAAACACAGGTATACCCCCTCTGTTTGGACCCTTTCCTATAATAATTAAATTTCACCACATCACTTTCAATGATCTTGTGTTGTAGTGGATATGAATGCGGCCAGCACGCGAGTGCACCAGGATTGAGTCCCACCGTAATAATTTTTCTCTTGCAGTTTTCTGGGCTTATTTGACTAAAATCTTTTTTGGTGTTTTTTCATCTTTCCTTTCTTTCTAAAATTATAGATTAGCATCATTGGAAATGAAATTTTATAAATAATCTAAATATGTAACACAAATCTCCGTTTTCAATGTTGACAAAAAGTTATACTTGTGCAAAGATTGGCAATTTGTTGACCAAATTTAGCCAAAAATTGCATAATTTTTGTCCAATATTTCCTAATATGGCTTTCATTACTCAAAAGATAATTATCTTAGCTTCCATTCCAACCAAACTTGTAATGAAAGGAATGTTATCTTCGCTTCTATCCCAACCAAACTTGTTATGAAAGGAATGTTGACAAAATGCATATGAAAAAAAAGTTACACAAATTGGGCTCACATTTTTCAAAGCCCTGGTAGAGTAAGGGTCAAATATCTTATCTGAAATTACCTGAGTTAGGTGTTACAGACTGATAGCGCATCTTTGATGCTGTTACCACATACTATGTCAAATTAGCGGATCAGTAATGGGTTTTATCTCCTAATTTCTTTGAGGACTGAAATAATATAGAAATTGTCAAAGTTTTTGTCAAGAAAGTATTAAGAACAGAGAAAGTTAGTTAAAATTATTGATTTATTGATTTATTTATGGTAATTATATAGTGATTTATTGATTATTTTCAGTCCCATGCCGGAAAGGTTGTTCTGAGGAGCTGGTATGAAAGAAACAAGCACATTTTTCCAGCAAGCCGTTGGGAGCCATACGATCCTGAGAAGAAGTGGGATAAATACACAGTAAGTTAAAAGGAGGATTATTGTGGTACTTTAGTCAAATAAAATTACAAGCTTCCCAAGCAGATTACTATGCGTGCTTTAGAATTGTTGATCATCATACTCTTTTTTTTTAATCCGTTCTACTATTTTAGAAACAGAAACCATTGGTGGTATTTATTTAGTTTGAATATGTATTCATCATGTTTTTTCCCAACTAATGACAACAATTCAAATTTCTGTTATGGCTACACACGACGAGCGCCTGAAATGCCACAATGTTAAGGTAGTATTAGAAGCAATCATTCACATAGAGATTACCATTAGGCCCATATGGGCCAACAAGCTTTGCTGAATATTTTATACATTTTTTATACATGTACATCATAAAGGGGACAATGAACTAAGATTAACATAATTACCTTGTGTTTTCATTTTCAGATTAAATAAGATGAAATCAGAAAAGTTGTCCATCTTTGTATGACCTCATTCTGTGGTTTGACTCATCTCAGTTGACACAATCAAGTCAAGACTGGAACTGGAGGTTAATCGTCAATCGGAATGTCCGCTACAATGCAGGTTTTTTTTCTTGATTAGGGCTTTTCACTTTAGTGATGATTGTTTTAAATCACTTTTGACCAGAAGTTTAAAAAATCTTGAAAAGAATATTCCCATATGTCAATATCTTATTCCGTTTAGAAATTATAGCAATTTAAAGAGTTAAAAAATCTTAAAAACACCTGGTACAGTATATGTCCTTCAGCTTGGTGATGTTGTCAAGGCAATTCCAGCACATTTCTTATGTATTTCTTATCAATTTAATCACACGTTTTTACATTATCGAACAGCATTTTTGGCTCATTTTAGAGTGGGTGGAATATATAATTCAGAAAACATTTTGTTTTTTTCTTGGTGTACATCACATTTACAATGAGAACATAATTCAAATCATTTTTAAAGAAATGCAAAAGACGTTTTGTTGAAATTATCTCTATGACATAACAGATGTTGCCAATTGCCCAACTTCAAAAATACTTTAAAATTTTGTAAGTTCTAAACAGAATAAGATATTAACATAGTTTTTCACCATTTACGGTTTCTAAAATAATTCTCTATCATATATGAAAAAATGAAAATCTATCGGAATATTGCTTTAAGATATTTGTAAATATATCTTCCATTGCCTTATTTGAAGTCAACTGTTTTTAAATATGGCTGCCATGATCAAAGCAAATTAGATGGGCAACAAAATTCCCGCATCTTGTGAATAGTGTTCCTAATTGGTAGGGTTTTTAATATGCAAAAACTTTTCACTTTAGCGTTTGCCTGAACTTATTGCAATGTTTCTGAAATTGTTTTGTTTTATTGGCATTTCATATTTAATAATGATGTAATTTCATGAAGCAATATCTTTCGTTAGGAGAAATGGTCCATCAATCATTCACAGTTAATGCACATTATTACCTTAGGCATTATGATGCACAGCTATTTTTATCACCAGTTTGAAAACAAACTTCTCCCACTAAGACACCTAACACGTATGAGTGATTTCAATCACAAAAGTGCCTTGATTATTCAGCTCTGGCTTTGTGTAATCTTATACGAACAAATAGCACTTATACGCTCGTAGAGTTGGAGATTTAAATTTCTTAAATTCTTCCAATTTTTTCCGCAGGAACGGTTGTATAAGGCATAATTATTCAACTCTGCCTTTATTGTGGTGGTCATTTGCATAAAGTTGCTACAGTATATGAACTGACCAGACTTTTTTATTTGGTATGCTCAGTCAGTTAGTGTGACTGCATATGGACATAGGGAGGGATGCCATGTAAGACATGGATGGGACCATGCAGGACATAGATATAGTATATACCATGTGGTATATATACACCAAGGGCTATATCAGGCATAATTATTTGACTCTGCCCTTTTTTTTCTGAAGACCTAGTTTTCTTAAAAGTCTACAAAACATTTGATATTTCCTCCAAAGATAACTGTAAAATGATATAATTTTCCAATTTTCTTTAGAAATCTTCAAGTGTGTCTCTCGTAGCACTGGAGATTTGAATTTCTTAAATTCTTCCAATTTTTTCCGCACCAACGGTTGTATCAGGCATGATTATTAAACTCTGCCTTTATTATGGTGGTCATTCGCATTAAGTTGCTACAGTATATGAACTAACCAGACTTTTTTATTTGGTATGCTCAGTCAGTTAGTGTGACTGCATATGGACATAGGGAGGGATGCCATGTGGGACATGGATGGGACCATGCAGGACATAGATATAGTATATACCATGTGGTATATATACACCAAGGGCTATATCAGGCATAATTATTTGTCTCTGCCTTTTTTTTTCCTTATTCAACAGTTAATTTGCATATAAGTTATTATATGAACTGACACTTTCATACATAGTATGCTCAATCAGGGACTGATAGCTAGGATGAGACTACTTATGGAGCCTATGGGACGTCATGTGGGACTTGGTGTGGGATGCCATGTGGAACAGGGTGGAATGCCATGTAGGATACATGGTGGAATGCCATGCAGGACATAGGGTGGAATGCCATGGGATGAAATGCCATGTGGGACGTGGGATGTCATGTTGGACATGGGATCCCACCCCATTTCAACAAGTCATTTGTGCATAAGTTATTATATGAACTGACACTTTCATACATAGTATGCTCAATCAGGGACTAATAGCTAGGATGAGACTTCTTATGGAGCCTATGGGATGTCATGTGGGAGATATGGTGGAATGCCATGTGGGACAAGGCATGAGATGGGATGTCATGTGGGACATGGAGTGGAATGTCATTTAGGACATGGGATGGGATCCATATGGGACATAAGGTGGGATGCCATGTGGGTCATTGGATGGGATGCCATGTGGGACATATGGTGGAATGCCACGTGGCACAAGAGATGGAATGGGATGTCATGTGGGAACATTCTACTTGTATTTAAATTGGGGATTGTTCAGAATTCATTCCATACTTGTTATTTTTTGTGGAAGAACACAAATATTGTAAGGTTTATATTTAAGGGGAATATACAGTATCGTAAGAGTAGTATAACGTGAGAGAAAAGTAATTACGGGTGTAAAATGTAAATACCGTGACTGATTTGCGCTTTATGTATATTTTATTCTACAAACCCTATTACAATGGTTCCAAGCATTTTAATATTAATTAATATTAACAAGTTTTATCAATATTAGTAATGTAAAAAATGCAAAGAAGGAAGTACATACATAAATAATTTCAACGTTATAGCAATAGCAACATACAATGTTATAGCAAAAGCAGGATTTACCTGCAGAAAAATTTTAACAAGGAAGTTCATACATACATAAAATAACTTTAATGCTATAGTAATAGCAAAAGTGAAATATGACAGGATATATAGGCAGTAATAGGGTAGTAATAGATAGTATTAATTATCCGGTCGTATGTTTGTTCTGCTTACATGTGGTAAAAAACAAGATATCAAAATTTGAAGAAGAAAAAATTATAATACAGTCTGATCAACTGTGTGATATCAAGGCTATTTCATTTTCAAAAATCACCACTACAAGTATACATAAGGCTTGCGCCATAGTAATAACATAAATCTGCACCATACCGTGTGGAGCTGTTATAACTAATAAATCGGTCCCACAGATAATCTTAATACCCCTGGGGTACTTATACTGGTTCGGATGCTCTTTCCGAAATATAATGTTACACATTTCACTCAATCACAAGTCCTCTCTTATTTTCACAGTCCAGCAACACTACCGAGCAAGGGTGGCCTTTGAGGCCGTGGCGTGGGATGCGCATACCCATCAAGGTCTTAGTATCATCCTGGTTGAGGGGTATGCCCATCTCTTTCCACAGGTTCACTTTTGCCTTGAGATAATAATATAAGATACATTCATTGCAGGTACAATAGTTCTGCTTCTGCTCGGAATTACTTTGAATTGTATCATTTTGTCTGAATTTGTACACACCCTCAGTATTTTCCAGTGAGGCAGAAATTCAAAAGGAAGGCGCCTGCCTTCTGAGTAGGTATCAGTTCCTTCCCACATATCATTCAGATATTTGCACCAGCTCAAGTCTGGGCAGTATTGATGCTGGTCGTCCACATCCTCATGAAGAGTATTGTGAAAAAGACCTGCCATAATTTCTTTCTTCATGTTTGTTATATTTTCTTCTATTACATTTTCATCTTTTGAGGTGGTTATATATTTACATATTGCATTGCGATAATAGTCTCCTAATCTTGTGATGAAAGTATTGCTTAGTCCTTTCAGTCCACCTTTCACTTCCTTGTTTTTATCCCTGACGTTTTTGAGATTTGTTTACATCCGCTTGTGAACATGGTTTATACACTCCATTTTCTCAATGACAAAATCCTCACCATAAAGGTTCATTTCATTCAGCTTTTGGACAGTGTTGCTGTCACCATCAGACACGATGAACTTATATCTGAGTTTGTGCTTTTGAAGAGAGCGTGACCACATATTCTTAGCCATATGAGACTCCATGGCTGGGCTTGAGCCCTGATAATTTGCCTGGCATTGTCCACTTTCAGCATGGTCTCGTTCCCATTCCTTGAACTTCTGGCTTTCTTTGTCTGCTGCTTGCCATTTCTGACAAACCTCATATTTTTTTTGGATGCTATTTTAATGTCTATAATCTCTCCAGTGTCAACAGAAATAATGAAGCCAACTCCAAAATTTGATGTGTACCCTCTTTTATGCCAAGTTTCATCATAGGATACCATGACATCTAAAATTTTGTCATGCTCTTCCTCATATTTGTCTTGCAATAAGACGCTTCGCAAATTTTTACCTGCTCTGATCAAATCATTCTCTAACTCGTCAGAATAATTTTCAGTTATTGTTGATGCGTGGGCTGACCAATTTTTTGGTTGAACAAGTGGTGGCATGATCATGAGATCACAAAATGACATTATTCAAAAATTACCAAACGTTTGAAATTTTGACGAAATTCAAAATGGCCACCATTTTGAATTTTGGGGCTTCATTTTGCGAATTTTTGGAGGCTCATATCTCAGGAACCAATAAATATTTTGAGCTAAACATTTTCAGGGCTTTTAACCTTGGAACTTCGTAACTTCACACCAAATTTAAGCAAAATCTGAGATGGTGGGTGTCAAAATAAATTTTTACTTGTTGAATTGGCATGGGATATTTACCAATATTTTAGCATTAATTGAATAACAGAGATATACTGTCAGTATTGATTATATCACAACTAAATAAATTGTGATCAGTAGTTTTAATCGATCCTTTATCCTTAAATGACCAGTACTTACCTGATGTGCTTTATTCCTGGTGCGTTTGTGAGAACACTGCAGAAGATTCTCAAATACTGAACTGCTATCTGCTATTCCTTCTGCGAAATCACAGCCAACCACCCCGAAGTTCATCAGATGGGGGAAGGGTCCGGTGGCTGGAGGTGACAAGCTTAATGCACTTGCTTAACACCACCATTGAACCATATCCACAAACCTGTTAACATCGGGGCTGCTTCCCTCAGAACGTCGCTGATGTATCTTGGGGTATGGATCTGCACAATTCTGCCAAATTATATGTTTATAGCTATTATAGTTTTATAGTTATGGACGTTCTAGTAACATAAATGCTTAATATTACTGTTTTCGAGAAAAAAGCATTTAAAGACACATATACATATTTACACATGAAAATTGAAAATTAATACTTCTTACATGCCTTAATTGTTTTACATACATTATTCTTTAATTTAAACAATTAATGTGATGCATTAATAGATAATATTTTACAATATTAATAAATAATAGCATTAAATTTATGATAAGAATAGGATCTACAGTACCATTGCTTGGTTCTATGACAGTCCGGAAACTATGACATTCTGGAAACGTTAGAAGGATTGCATTGTAATATTGCATGAAACACATTCAATACATTTGATGTTATTATTATTTCTTCAAGAGTACCTCAGTTTTGGTTCATTTGTACATGCACAATATTTTACTTAGTATGGGATAATGGCATAAGGTCAGCAAGTGGTTTATCATCATCGCTAGGAGTCGTACCGTTCACATACCATGGTACTTAGTGGTACATCATTATCCGAGTCCGAAAAGTCAGCATTGGTCAGTCCTGCAAAAAAAGCACTATCATTAACTTTCCTTCTCTCCTTTTCTTTTCTGCTTCTTGCAGTAGCTTCTTCTTAGTGAGCGTTTGTCTTAACATTTTTTCCTTTTCACTGGCACGGCGAATTGAGGTTGCCACACGTTTTTCATCTTTTTTTGACGACGCATTACTCACATGCTCACCAAAGTCCAAACCAAGTTCCACAAGAACGTTCTTTCGTCCTTCATACGAGCCGCTATTCCACTGGAGCACTTCGGTAACTTGAATTTGGCATGGTCCCCGCCACAAATATTTTGGGCATCTTTTCTAGATTAGTGCATTGAAAAATTCGTTATGATTTTGTGTGTAACCTTTGATACAATGCTCCAAAAGCACTGGATCTGAAAGCTGTTTAAATACCGGAGATGAAATGTCCATGAACACAGGATCCAAGTGATGAGGCTTATCCTCCATTGTGCCTGATTTCTTGAACTCACACCAGCTGATGTTGTCTGTAGTACTTTCGGGACAGAATTTGTGCCGCAAATTGTCATCCTCCAGTTTTACCTCGTGATGAAGAATTGCCAAGATTGAAGTTTTCATTTTGTCCACACAAGCTTTTACTTTGTCCTTATCACTTAGAGATATATCACTAACATTTTAACGTATGGCATTTCGATATAATTCGCTAATTCTTGAGATAACACCATTTGGGCCAGAAATGAGTCGACCTTTTCCTCCTATTGGTTTCCCATCCGCTAACTTCCCTTTGTGTTTTCTTTTTGTGTTTTCCAGAGTTTTGTACTTACGTTTTCCCACATGACCCACACAGTCAAGTTTGACTACTGTGTGCTCATCCCCATTAACGTCCTTTACATCTGAATGGGCTTTACTGTCCCCGTCACAAACCATCCACTTGTATATAAGTTTGTGTTTAGTTCTTGATCTTTCAAATAAAAGTTTTGCGGCAAATTGTTGCCCTGTCTATGGTATGAGCCTTACAACGCACTGCAAACTCGCCTCCAAACTCATCCTCACAATCATGCACTTCTTCCACAGGGAGACGTAGTCATAAAACTGTCTATATGTATTGACATTAAGAGAGAAAACCTAGTTTTACTGAGATTTTGTTTTTGGGACTTGTTGTTTGGGATAACCTGGTGTAAAGAAGTTAGGGAATTATACTGTATTTTTGTCTAGTTCATTGGTCAATTAACATATATGACCATCCTGTGCCCACAAACTATGAGGCTAAAAGCTGGTTTCTTTGGTAATAAGTTTAAAGATGATAACTTGTAATTGAATATCAAGATAGTATGTACATGTTAGTGCAGAGGAAGTTATTTATTCATTTTACTAAGGCAAGTATCATACCATTAGTGTTCATAGGTTTTTCAGTTACCAATATTTTCATAAAAATTGAATTAAATAACAGAGAATTGGTTATATTACAACTAAATAAATTGTGATCAGTAGTTTTAATCGATCCTTTATCCTTAAATGACCAGTACTTGCCTGATGTGCTTTATTCCTGGTGCGTTTGTGAGAACACTGCAGAAGATTCTCAAATACTGAACTGCTATCTGCTATTCCTTCTGTGAAATCACAGCCAACTACCCCGAGGTTCGTCAGATGGGAGAAGAGTCCTGTAGCTGGGGGTAACAAGCTCAACTAAATAAATTGTGATCAGTAGTTTTAATCGATCCTGTATCCTAAAATGACCAGTACTTGCCTGATGTGCTTTATTCCTGGTGCGTTTGTGAGAACACTGCAGAAGATTCTCAAATACTGAACTGCTATCTGCTATTCCTTCTGTGAAATGACAGCCAACCACCCCGAGGTTCGTCAGATGGGAGAAGAGTCCTGTAGCTGGGGGTAACAAGCTCAACTAAATAAATTGTGATTAGTAGTTTTAATCGATCCTGTATCCTAAAATGACCAGTACTTGCCTGATGTGCTTTATTCCTGGTGCGTTTGTGAGAACACTGCAGAAGATTCTCAAATACTGAACTGCTATCTGCTATTCCTTCTGTAAAATCACAGCCAACCACCCCGAGGTTCATCAGATGGGAGAAGAGTCCTGTAGCTGGGGTAACAAACTCAACTAAATAAATTGTGATTAGTAGTTTTAATCGATCCTGTATCCTAAAGTAACCAGTACTTGCCTGATGTGCTTTATTCCTGGTGCGTTTGTGAGAACACTGCAGAAGATTCTCAAATACTGAACTGCTATCTGCTATTCCTTCTGTGAAATCACAGCCAACCACCCGAGGTTCGTCAGATGGGAGAAGAGTCCTGTAGCTGGGGTAACAAGCTCAACTAAATAAATTGTGATCAGTAGTTTTAATCGATCCTGTATCCTAAAATGACCAGTACTTGCCTGATGTGCTTTATTCCTGGTGCGTTTGTGAGAACACTGCAGAAGATTCTCAAATACTGAACTGCTATCTGCTATTCCTTCTGCGAAATGACAGCGAACCACCCCGAGGTTCGTCAGATGGGAGAAGAGTCCTGTAGCTGGGGGTAACAAGCTCAACTAAATAAATTGTGATTAGTAGTTTTAATCGATCCTGTATCCTAAAATGACCAGTACTTGCCTGATGTGCTTGATCCTGGTGCGTTTGTGAGAACACTGCAGAAGATTCTCAAATACTGAACTGCTATCTGCTATTCCTTCTGTAAAATCACAGCCAACCACCCCGAGGTTCGTCAGATGGGAGAAGAGTCCTGTAGCTGGGGGTAACAAACTCAACTAAATAAATTGTGATTAGTAGTTTTAATCGATCCTGTATCCTAAAGTAACCAGTACTTGCCTGATGTGCTTTATTCCTGGTGCGTTTGTGAGAACACTGCAGAAGATTCTCAAATACTGAACTGCTATCTGCTATTCCTTCTGTGAAATCACAGCCAACCACCCCGAGGTTCGTCAGATGGGAGAAGAGTCCTGTAGCTGGGGGTAACAAGCTCAACTAAATAAATTGTGATTAGTAGTTTTAATCGATCCTGTATCCTAAAATGACCAGTACTTGCCTGATGTGCTTTATTCCTGGTGCGTTTGTGAGAACACTGCAGAAGATTCTCAAATACTGAACTGCTATCTGCTATTCCTTTTGTGAAATCACAGCCAACCACCCCGAGGTTCGTCAGATGGGAGAAGAGTCCTGTAGCTGGGGGTAACAAGCTAAATGCACTTACACCACCATTGAACCATATCCATAAACCCGTCATCGAGGCTGCCTGCCTCAGAACGTTGCTGATGAAGCTTGGGGTCCGACTCTGACACAACAACAACAGCCTCAAAGATATCAACACCATTGAACCAACTCCACAAACCCGTCAACATCGGGGCTGCTTCCCTCAGAACGTTGCTGATGTATCTTGGGGTATGATTCTCACACAACAACAGCCTCAAAGATATCAACATCATTGAACTGTATCCACAAATCCGTCAACAGCAGTTCAGAATGCTTGATGTCTGAAATTGGCTCCACACTTTTTACATTGTTGTCCAAAAAATGCACCAAAGCAAATCTTGGCGCCATGATAAAGATAAATTAAATGTTCTTGAAAAAAAAAATAAAGAATAATCCAGAACAGTTAGGTGTTGAACACTAGCAGTACTATAAGTATTACTGAGTAAAGCCTGGCAAGTTTTAATTAAGCTTAGGCTATGGGCATGACACGGACACAGTACCTTATGCTGGTCGGCTACCCTGAAATGTGAGGATAATCCTTTGTTAAATCTTTGTCAGAGATCGTGTTCCGTTTACGAAAATCAAAATCTTTTTTTAAGCTGAAGTAAAAGCAGTTAACAAATGAGAGGCAATCATCTCAAATTAAATCAGTGAAATAAGGAATATCAGAAGAGTAAGGGAGGATTCAGGGGTAAATGAGGATCATTTGAAACTGATGTAGCTGCTTTCATGGAGTTTATACATGTATTGCTTGTATACAATGATATTATGTAGAAACTCTAGTTTTCGGTAAAATATAGAAAATGACCTTGGTTGCCATGGCAACAGCGAAATGGCTGTGATTGCTTGAAAAAAAGAACAAGCCTCACATAAAAACTAAAATAGCTAATAATCTACAACTTGGGTTAGTAGATCCAAAAAGTTATTCCGCACTAAACCATGTTTTCGGATTTTTAAAATGGTTGCTATGGTAACCAATAACCGACCAATCAGAACATTTTAGATGATTATTCAAAAACACAAAATGATTTTAAAAAAATTCTTTCCATGGTTTTGTAGGTAACAATGTTCTGCACAATTCTGCCAAATCTTATGTGTATAGCTATTATAGTTTTATAGTTATGGACGTTCTAGTAACATAAACGCTTAATATTACTGTTTTCGAGAAAAAAGCATTTAAAGACGCATATACATATTTACACATGAAAATTGAAAATTAACACTTCTTACATACCTTAATTGTTTTACATACATTATTCTTCAATTTAAACAATTAATGTGATGCATTAATAGATAATATTTTACAATATTAAAGATTAATAGCATTAGTTTTTGATAAAAATAGGATCTACAGTACCATTGCTTGGTTCTATGACAGTTCAGAAACTATGACATTCCGGAAACGTTATAAGGATTGCATTGTAATAATGCATGAAACACATTCAATACACTTCGTGTTATTATTATTTGGTCAAGAGTACCTCAGTTTTGGTTCATTTGTACATGCACAATATTTTACTTAGTATGGGATAATGTCATAAGGTCAGCAAGTGGTTTATCATCATCGCTGGAGTCGTACTGTTCACATACCATGGTACTTAGTGGCACATCATCATCCGAGTCCGAAAAGTCAGCGTTGGTCAGTCCTGCAAAAAAAGCACTATCATTAACTTTCCTTCTCTCCTTTTCTTTTCTGCTTCTTCAGTAGCTTCTTCTTATAAGGGTTTGTCTTAGATTTTTGTCCTTTTCACTGGCACGGTGAATTGAGGTTGCCACACGTTTTTCATCTTTTTTGGACAGCGCTTTACTCGCATGCTCACCAAAGTTCAAACCAAGTTCCACAAGAACGTTCTTTCGTCCTTCATACGAGCCGCTATTTCACTGGAGCACTGCTAAATTTACGGCAACTTGAGTTTGGCATGGTCCCCGCCACAAATATTTTGGGCATCTTTTCCAGATAAGTGCATTGAAAAATTCGTTTTGATTTTGTGTGTAACCTTTGATACAATGCTCCAAAAGCACTGGATCCGAAAGCCGTTCAAATACTGGAGATAAAATGTCCATGAACACAGGATCCAAGTGATGAGGCTTATCCTCCATTGTGCGTGATTTCTTGAACTCACACCAGCTGATGTTGTCTGTAGTACTTTCGGGACAGAATTTGTGCCGCAAATTGTCATCCAGTTTTACCTCGTGATAAAGAATTGCCAAGATTGAAGTTTTCATTTTGTCCACACAAGCTTTTACTTTGTCCTTATCACTCAGAGATATATCACTAACATTTTAACGTATGGCATTTCGATATAATTCGCTAATTCTTGAGATAACACCATTTGGGCCAGAAATGAGTCGACCTTTTCCTCCTATTGGTTTCCCATCCGCTAACTTCCCTTTGTGTTTTCTTTTTGTGTTTTCCAGATTTTTGTACTTACGTTTTCCCACATGACCCACACAGTCAAGTTTGACTACTGTGTGCTCATCCCCATTAACGTCCTTTACATCTGAATGGGCTTTACTGTCCCCGTCACAAACCATCCACTTGTATATAAGTTTGTGTTTAGTTCTTGATCTTTCAAATAATAGTTATGCGGCAAATGGTTGCCCTGTCTATGGTATGAGCCTTACAAAGCACTGCAAACTTGCCTCCAAACTTGTCCTCACAATCATGCACTTCATCTACGTCGGAAGACGTAGTCATAAAACTGTCATAATGTATTGAGATTAAGGGAGAAAAGCTAGTTGTACTGAGATTTTGTTTCTGGGACTTGTTGTTAGGGATAACCTGGTGTAAAGAAGTTTAGGAATTATACTGTATTTTTGTCTAGTTCATCTGTCAATTAACATATATAACCATCCTGTGCCCACAAACTATGAGGCTAAAATCTTGTTTCATTGGTATTAAGTTCAAAGATGATAACTTGTAATTGAGTATTAAAATAGTTTGCAAGTGCAGAGGAAGTTATTTATTCATTTTACTAAGGCAAGTATCACACCATTAGTGTTCATAGGTATTTCAGTTACCAATATTGACATAAAATTTGATTTTTTTTAGTAAACAATCTAAAGGTCATAGCTCCCATTTTAGACATAACCCCAAAACAATATTTTGCTTGAAACTACATTAGTATGTCCTTATTCAATGTACCAAATCTCAGCTTTGTAATAGGTGTCCCACTTAAAAAAAAAATTGCCTTTTAATTGGGGGTAAAAAACAATATTGTATCTCAAAATTTTCATTAATTAATTTTCATAATGCTAATTAATGCACTTTACAATGCCATATTGCAGAATTTAGCACTATAATAAGTTTCTACATGGTCTGAAATGCCTACATACAAATTTTCAAGATGCATGTACAGAAGTGACATTATTCAAAAATTACAAAACGTTTGAAATTTTGACGAAATTCAAAATGGCCACCATTTTGAATTTTGGGGCTTCATTTTGCCAATTTTTGGAGGCTCATATCTGAGGAACCGTTAAATATTTTGAGCTAAACACTTCAGGGCTTTTAACCTTGGAACTTTGTAACTTCACACCAAATTTAAGGAAAATCTGAGATGGGTGGTGTCAAAATGAATTTTTACTTGTTGAATTGGCATGGGATATTTACCAATATTTTAGCATTAATTCAATAACAGAGAATTGATTATATCACAACTTAATGAATTGGGATCAGTAGTTTTAATCAATCCTGTACCCTAAAATGACCAGTACTTACCTGATGTGCTTTAATCCTGGTGCGTTTGTGAGAACACTGCAGAAGATTCTCAAATACTGAACTGCTATCTGTTATTCCTTCCGTGTAATCACAGCGGACCAATCCGAGGTTCGTCAGATGGGAGAAGGTCCGGTGGCTGGGGGTAACATGCTAAATGCACTTACATCACCATTGAACCATATCCACAAAGCCATCAACATCGAGGCTGCCTGCCTCAGAACGTTGCTGATGAAGCTTGGGGTTCGACTCTGACACAACAACAACAGCCTCAAAGATATCGACACCGTTGAACCATGTCCACAAACCCGTCAACATCGGGGCTGCTTCCCTCAGAACGTCGCTGATGTATCTAGGGGTATGATTCTCACACAACAACAACAGCCTCAAAGATATAAACATCATTGAACTGTATCCACAAATCCGTCAACATCAGTTTAGAATGCTTGATGTCCGAAATTGGCTCCATACTTTTTACATTGTCGTCCAAAAAACGCACCAATGCAAATCTTGGCGCCATGATAAAGATAAAAATAAATGTTCTTGAAAAAAAAAGAGAATAATCCAGAACAGTTAGGTGTTGAACACTAGCAGTACTATAAGTATTACTGAATATTACTGAGTAAAGCCTGGCAAGTTTTAATTAAGCTTAGGCTATGGGCATGACACGGACACAGTACCTTATGCTGGTCGGTTATCCTAAAACGTTAAGGATAATCCTTTGCTAAATCTTTGTCAGAAATCGTGTTCCTTTTACAAAAATCAAAATCTTTTTTTTTCAAGCTGAAATAAAAGCAATTAACAAATGAGAGGCAATCAAATTAAATCAGAGAAATAAGGAATTTTAGAAGGTTAAGCCACTTTTAATGCATCGTGGAATTGGATGAATTAAAAGATCACGCATCATGCAATAAATCATTGACTGCTAATCTGCATAAGGTGTGCAACCCTTCCAACTCCCAAGTGGACGCGTCACAAACCGATTTGGAAGTACCAATTTTAGAGAAGAAATGGGACCATGCCAAAATCCTAGAGGTGCATGTAAAAAGTACTACATTAGATCTTTTAAAATAGATGTTAGGTTCATCATACCTATTACATGAAAATGGTGAAATTTAGGTCCTAAAGTCTACTCTAAAGCCCCAAAGGTATGGAAACTTGACAAAAGTCGAATTAATATACATTTAATTATATACGCAAATGAAATAATTAATATGCACATTTAATGAGCTATACAATGTCAAAAGGAAAAACGGCTGTATCTCATAAACCACAGCCCCCACATAGACAAGCAATATGTCAAAATAAAGCTTAAAAAAAGCTGAGTGGCATGAAGCTATTATTCCGGGAGTAGAGAGGGTTAACCCTGCATTGTTGTATTAAGTTGTTTTTACTGTTGATTTTGGTAGCTAAGGGTCTATACTTTCAGAAACTGCTTGATGACATGTTGTCACCCTTGAGCAATTTGAGAAATTCAAGATGGCGTCCAAGATGGCCACCATTACATATTAATGACCATAACTCCCTACCTGTTCATCATAGGAAGGTGATTTTTTCTCTATACCTAGGTTTTAGGGGTCAAGCTATCCATTAGAAACAAGTATTATGTTAATATTGTATTACATAATGGTAATTTTTAAGATGGCCGCCGTAACACTAAAACTGAAATATCTTCTTAACTATTTACTTCAAATTAGTCGTCTATCACTGGGTATTTTAGAGACACATCTATCTGTATCAGATCAAAGTTCATATACTGATGATGTCATCTAGAAATCCAAGATGGCTGCCACTTTACAAGCACTGGTATATCTTCTATACTATTCAATCTTGGAAAAAATATGAAAAGGTAAACGACCACAGGTGTCATATTACAACAAATGTTCTTTAATTTTAAATCTGAATTCTCACACAGACTACCAGAAGCATATTATACAATTTATATTTAAGGATGGCTACCACTTCACCAAATAATTTACACTGTTGTACATTGTGTTGCCCATGTGCATCGCAAGGACATACAATTAACTATGATGCTGGGTTACAGCAACCCTGATTATAGCAGGCGCAAAATATTGTGCATTTCATGTTTGCAGAGTTGCAACTACAAGCACGTGAACTGCATAAAGTAGTATTGTGGCATCCACATTTTATTAAACAGTAGTACTATCTCTGGGACTAGTTCGACTTCATCAGGGAGGGTGACTGGTTGAAGGGACTTGTTTTGGTCATCCTTTACCCAACCATATTCCGTTGAGTCCAACTCGGGTGGATTCTGTGCTTCCAGTGACTGCCATACCAAAGCCTGATGGTGAGCTCTTTTAACATTTTCCTTGAATGCCTCAGTTGTTAGTGGCAAGGTACACAACTTTGGTGTTGATGACTCTTTGCCTGTTTTTGACAGCCATACCTTCAACCTTGTCTCTGACATTGTACTACAGTTTGTTTGTCCATAGCACGCGGAAATGAAGCAGGTAGCCTGTTGAATAACAGATTCCATAGAATGCCCTGGTGCACCCAACAAGTTAAGTGAATGCCCCGATCGAAGTGTTTTGAGTACAGTGGCCTTTCCAATTCCAAAATAGGAGGCAACGGTGTCACAGCCAGAAAGTGCATGTGCCGGGAGTATTCCTTCGACTACCTCAGAATGCTTCTGCACACTTTTGCCTATAACAACCACCGTCCTTCCTTTGATGGGGGACTCCATCAATACAACATTCTTGAGATTTGCCGTGTGATGATAATGCAGCAACAGTACAAAGACATCAGTGTCATCGGCAACAACAGTGATTTTGCTTTCTGCATTTTCCGCGGCACAACTCAAGACCTGTTGGACAATGACGTTATCTGCTTCTTCGTGTGAAGTTGCCAGATCTGCCCGTGAGATGACACCTCCACCTTCACTGATTTTGATTGGCACCGGATCTGCTCCTGTTACCACTAACTTGTGATGTCGTGTGTTGTCCTTGTGAAACTTCTTATCCTGGACTAGAGCATCAACTATCAGTTGCATCAGTTGCTTCTTGTTTTTGGAAGAGGCTAGTAGAATCTTCTGTGCTGGAAGTTTACTGTTGACTTGCAAATGATGAACCCTACTGACACCAGTTGCCCTAGATCCTCTGGTAACACTCTTTGAGCTGTAATTATAGTATCTGTCAAATATCAGATACACGTCCTCGACCCGTAACCTTTTTCCTATGGCATATTTGAAGTTCGCTATATAGTCCTTGACAGACCCATCAGCAGGCTAAGGAACTACCCAGAGTATTGCTGAGCCATCGAGCACACTAACATTTGCACCACCAGCAACTCTATCAGACACCTCAACTTGGAGAATTGTATTCAAGGTATAGATTTTGATTTCGCAATCCTCATATCTCCAGTATCATCAAATATGGACGTTGGAACTGGCACAAGTTCATGACCAAGCACATCCTTAATGTCAATGTCCTGCCCACTAGCCTGTAGGCCAATCACTCTTAAGTAAATCAAATTGGTATCAAATACTTTTACAGCTCTGACCTTCAAATGCTTCCTTGCATGATCCATAGTAACAACTTTCTTCGTGATGGTTTCATAAAGTTCCTGCAGTAACCGACTTTCAAAAACTTTCATTTGTTCAGTCCCGATTGTGACAACATTGTGGACATTGACTTCAGTTGAACCAATCTGGCCGCTAACTACATTGACTATACCACTGGGGTGTGCCGCAGAATCTAAAGGATCAGTGCAAGTGTCAAGTTTTTGTCTGATTCCATCTCGGTCTTTCTTGTCTTCAGCGATCCTGGCTTCTGCCTCTTCTTTGTGTGTTGTCACTACCTTGCTTTGAGTGTCCTTATCCGTCATGTCATCCAGATCAGATTCCAACCTGCTGCATGCATGCAGACTAAGGGCCCATACCTTCAGCGTTTCTGGCTTAAGCGTGATGCCAACTATCCCCCCAGGAGCATGCCCACACCGCATGAAGGTCATCTCAATCATCATATCGCTCCAGATGCCATTCCATAAGCCAGCAGAATGGTGCATGACATACTCATCCTTTATGAAGTGTGACAACACCTCTGGTGGTAGCCGTTCCATCTCACGAAGGTAGCACAACCCATATCTCGCATAGTTCACATGCCCCGCAGCAAAGAAGTATGGTAGCATTTGCTTGTAGGCTGCCAGATGAAGTGGCCAGTCACCTCCGCGCTCAGCCCGTACGAACATCATGGTGAGCAGGACAGGTTTTATCAAGACATCGACCCAAAGTTTGGTAGTTTGACTCTTGCTGGCTTCGGTTTGGAGAATTTACATGAGGTCACCACTGCAATGTAGTGGTTTATCCTGAATGATTCCGCGAAGTGCCTTTGCATTCTCCCAACCGTAGAATAACATTTGAGAACCTTTCTGGGTAAGTCCACTGAACTTCTAGAGCGACCCTGTACAGCTGCAAATCACAAGTAAAAACTACGAACCGTTGCCTGATATTGCATGTGTAGACCTAGGCAAAGGCCATTGATGTCATCATGGTATCTGGGTGTGACGGGATAATGTCTATTAAGGGAAGGTAAACCGCCTTCGTCTTTGGTTGTGCTGAATGATTCTGTCGACGTGCAGCCCTAGTATTGTACCCATTGTACTCAGGACAATCTAGTGTGTTGTTCATGTCTTGAAGGAACGCAAAGTCCATCTCACTGGCTCTTCCCTTTGAAATTACTTGTTGTGCCAGCATATGTAGGGGCCGAACTGATCATTTGGGGGTGTTCTGTGGCATCGGAGGCTTCTTGGGACCATTATATCTCTCTATCTCGACGTCATACTCGAGTGGCTCAACCATGTCTTCCTTTTTCACACACCTAATGTTGTCTTCTTGGACTGTTTCACTACTGTTACTATCTGGTTGTGTGAGCAGCATGGCAAGGGAATGGGTGGATGACTTTCCGTTTGGAGACGATATGTCAGTATCAAAATTGTCTACAATAACCTGAACCAAACTTGAACTTGAAGTTGATAGGCCTGGTAGTGAAGGTTCCATGCTTGTGGCTTTGGCAGCTGAATGTTTAAAACGCAGTACTTCATCGTAGGTACATGTAACACCATACTTTTGTAACACTTTGATAAGTTTTTTTGATCGCCTCATGTTGAAGCCAAGAGTAATTTGCAAGCTAGTGGGGTGGTTTTTCATCACCCCAGTTACCGTTGAACCGATGAGAAGTGCAGGTAGTGCCCTATCTAGGTTAGGAGACAGCTTCCCTAAAAGTTTCATCAAAGTGTCACTCACAGTCTCTCTACATTTCTGTCGGTTAACCCTAGTATCATAACAATCTTTATCTAATGTTATTAGTTTGACCTCATGCCTGATGACTTTGCACAGTTTGTTGATTGTTACATCAATGTCATCGTCCTCGTCTTGAACCAATTGCATACATTTTGCAGCTGTAGATCGCAAGCTAACAGTGTCTGCTAGCCCTGGAGACTTTAAAACCACCAACTCATATCCGAAGCGTTCGCATAGGTTTGGGACAATTAAACGGCGTGTCAGCCTATCACCCCTGAATTCTTTGTATGCTTCATGCAACTCCACTGGATTCAGGAAGCCAGACAAGTCTTTGATCATTACAACAAGTGATTCAAAGGCACGATCAATGTCAAGTTGGCTATCAGACTTGGTTGCAGCTGAAGCCACATTTTTTTCTGACATGAAGCTATTTCGGCAATCCACATGATACCTTGCAGCGCTATCTACCCTTTGCCGCAAAACGTCTGATAACTCATCTTGACGCCGTTTGCAGGCTTCAAGAATAATTTGCTTGAGTGACTTCTTGCCACCTGCGCCGCCTATTTCCCGACATGAATATGCTGGTCGCCAACGTTTTGGGTTTTTCGGATCTTTTTCAAGCACACAAGTTTCACCACTAAACAAACAATGTTCTTTGAAGATAAATCCTGGTAGTGATGAACGTCTCCTGGTCTTTGGTGGAATGTAAGAGGAATCACTTTCTGGATTCTTCCTTTTGTGCCTTTCAACCTAGATGCTTGAAGTGTATGTTGAAGCACAGTTTCTGTGACATTTAACTGTGCATTCAGGATTTTTACTAACTTTTTCTTCAGGAAGTTCATGATACCTGTCCCGGTAGATTTTGCTATGCTTGATAAAGTTTTGAATTCTGGCAGGGCCAGTGTTTTTCAATGGTTCGGTCTTATTCTCACATCCAAATTTGGACTTCAAAAAGCACTTTTCTTCATTCATTTTTTACTATTAGTGATCGTCATACGGGCAGCACCTGAAAAGACAATAGTGAATTATTAGTGCCCGTCTATTACAATATGATATTTACATAATACTTAGTTCTAATGGATAGCTTGACTCCTAAAACCTCGGTATAGAGACAAAAATCACCTTCCTAGGGTGAATAGGTGGGGAGTTATGGTCATTTATAGGTAATGGCGGCCATCTTGGGCGCCATCTTGAATTTCTCAAATTGCTTAAGGGTGACAACATGTCATCAAGCAGTTTCTAAAAATAGAGACCCTTGGCTACCAAAATCAACAGTAAAAAAACTTAAAACAAATCAATGCAAGCTTAAGGGGAAAATGGCAGTTGGCTCCCAGACTATATCAGAAAACACTGCTCTGAATCCTATAAAAAGATATGTTCAAAAGGTAATAATTTACACAAATCTGCTCTCTGATGGGCCATGATTGGGAAGGAACTTTGTATACCTCCTGAGTATATTAAGTGTATTTTAGGTTCATTCCCTGCACACATTTGTCAGCTTTATTGTGTGAAACAATGAAGCAAATCTGTTAAAATTTGAAAAAGTTATGAATGTTTTTGTGACAGAAGATCTTAAAAATTTCAATATGTAGAAAATCAGATTTTAAAATTGCGTCAGTGTCGCTTTTTTTGATAACGTACATTTGCCACAGTATTACCAACATTTTTTTGGTCCAACAAGCTTTCTTGACTTAAAATTTCCCACTAGCATAAAGTTCTCCTTCTTTTTCCTGTTTGCATCCTCAAATCCCTTTCTGATGGCTCTCAGTCTCTTTTTTTGCTGCTTTTCTTTCGTGGACGCTTTCTTATTGCTTCTCTTTACTCGAGCGGCGTCCTTCCGGCTTTTGGCAGTCCTTGTCTTTGACCCAAGTTTTAGCCCCAAATGGGACAGGACCCTGGCTGTAGATAAGGCACCATCATTAAAATGGCATACAGCACTTGCGACAGACAGCTCAATGACCTTACCAAGATAGATTTTTTTCGGACACCTTTGCCATATCAAACCATTGAGGGCCTTGTTCGGATTTTAAGTATAGCAGTCTACACATTTAGAAAGAAGGTCATCATTACACAGTGATGTGGACACAGGTTTCACTACCTTCAGAACAGCCTCATCAAGACCACTTCCTCTATGTTTGTAAGGGGCGGGCTCTGTTTTGTATCCACACCATTCAGGGTTGCACAAGTCATGGTTTGGCCTATTGTTTGATGATGCGCAATGATAGAGAACAGCTTTTGTGTCTTTCTTTATTTGAGTCAAGTTCCCTTTATTGCTGCGGATGGCTATGCCAAAATAGTTTTGAAGTTTGTTCATTATACTTTCAGTGAGCCTCCCCTTTGATCCAATCAGAGCTTTTCCATCTACTAAGTTTTTGCCTTTGTAAGATCTTTTGAGTTCTCTGAGACGACTGCCCACACGTTTTTGAACATGTCCCACACATTCACACTTTACTATATCTTTATTGGCATAGGGTTTGGATTCCATCACTTGCTTGAATAATGCAGAGTCCCCATCTCCAATAAATGTGGTATATTGTAGGTTGTACTTCTCCTCAGATCTGGCAAATATTTCTTTTGCACTATCACTCTGCATTAAGGGGGAGTTCACATAAAAATACCTTAAATTCAGATTTCAATTTTGACAAGATTCTGATGTCCAAACTCAAACATCTATATATCGTTGGAAAGCATAGAAAACGAAGATTTAGAAAATATGATAAATTTGCAGGTTGTTGCAACGGTAACCAAACAAGGCCTCTGATTGGCTGATACTTTAAACAAGCATTACTCAAAAAGTAAAAGGGGTATATATCTTATATTTGGCATGCATATATTAGATGACATTCCAAAAGAAACCATGATTGCTGATTTTTTTGTAATTGCCATGGCAACAAGGAATCCGCCTATCAAATTTGTTTTTACATACAGAACAAAATTTGAAGCATTTTTTGCAGATTTGCAAATTGATTCCCTTTGGATAAGTTTAAAGAATATATGTGCCAAATTTGGGGTTAAATGGACATACCTAACTCAAGTTACAGTCGTTCAAAATTTGAAAGTTGGCAAAAATTACAATTATGAGAAAACGCACGATAAACAATATGGCCTTTTTTCACACTATCGATCAATCACCATAAGCCTAGCGGCTTGTTGACGCACTCCTCAGGGTCATTGAATAGGATCAGATGCAGACAATCCACTCCAACTTTTCAGGCCATCCATCCACCTGGCACAAGGGCGCCCAGCATATCTTCTGGTACCAGAGGGAAGGCCTGACATGGGGGCAAGGCCTTTACGAACACAATGTCCATGCCACTTAGCTTGTTGCTCCAGGATTATGTCAGATGAAAAAAGACATCTATCTCCAATCAGATGTTGTAGGTGGTCATTGGAAATTTTGTCAGACCATGTTAGTCCAAGCAGGCGCTGCCTGATACTTCTTTCAAATGCATCAAGAGCTGCCAGGTCATTTTTCTTCATAGTCCAGGTTGATGCACCTATCGATCACAGGATTTTACAGTTTTTCATTGTTATACTGACATTAATAAGTTTCTCTATGTTGTAGGCTGCTTCTTTTGCAAGTCTGAAAGTTTTCTAAAGAATATAAGTGGCTTACCAAAGTCAGAATCGCTATCTGAAGCCTCTGATCCAGTCGCAGAGTCACTTTCAGACTCCGATACTCCCGCAAAACCAGCAATTACATATGTTTTCCCCTCCTTTTTCTTTTTTGCACGTTCTTTTTTGTCTTTTCTTTTCACCTCTGCTGCTCTGAGCTTCTTTTCAGTCTCAGTAGCTCTTATCAATGAGGTTTTGACACGCTTTTTGTCCTTCATAGCTGACGCTTCAGCTGTGTGAGTGCCGCTCTCAAGCATGAGGGCCTTTAAATAAAGATTTTGTGCCACAGTTGCACCACAATTCCATTGCAGTACAGCAAGGTTCACACCAAGTTTGATGTGAAAGGGTCCTCTCCACAGGTATGTAGGACAACGCTTCCAAATAAGGCTGTTAAAGCTTTCATTTTGGTTTTGTGTATAGCCTGCCAAACACCTTTCCAGAAGATGATGCTCACTGGGTCGTGTGAATATTGGTTCCAACAAGGAGAGAAATACTGGATCGAGGTGGTGTGGTTTGTCTTCCATGGAGCCATTCACTTTGAACAAACAAAATCCGTTTTCTGGGCAAAATTTATGTCTCTTTTTATTGCCTTTTAATTTTATTACATGGAATAGGACTGCTTTTATGGCCTTTTCCATCTTTTCCACTCCAGCTTTGACCTCATCCTTACTACGAGCATCCTTGTCTATGTTTTAACGAATCGCATTTTGATACATGTCGCTAAGTCGTCCCACAGCACCTGCTTTCCCCCCTGTCAAACGCTCCTTCTCACCCCCAACAAACTTTCCATCTTAAAGTTTCCCTTTATGTTTCATTCTTACATTATCTAGAGCTTTGTACATGCGTTTGCCAACATGTCCAATACAGTCCAATTTCTCCGTTACCCCAGTACCATCATTTTTTAAATAAGTCTCCTGAACATCACTGAATGCCTTGCTATCTCTATCACACACCATGGAGGTGTACCTCATGATGTGCATGGCAACATATCTGTTCCATAAGATGCTAGCTGCAGCAGTTTCAAAAGCAAATCCTTTCTTACTGTTCTTCTTTTCCAACAAACTGAAATTATTACTCCCACACTAAGGGCACAGAAGGTTACAAAAAGCTTGACGTAGCATTTTTTAAGTCACAGAAAATAAATTCACTGATATCAGTCCCTGCAACTTCTTTCCCCATGAATATCAATGAAGTCCTTCTTTCCTATTTTTGCCCTTGATGGCTGGCCCTGCTTTGTCTTTTTCAACTTTTTCAGAAGTGTCAGGTTTCTTTTGTTCACTTTGCAAACTTGATTTATTTGCTTCTTCAAGTGAAACTGATTCCCTTGAAACTTTCGCTTCCTCCTACTGACATTCTTCCTATTAGCCATCCTCTCAAAAATTATGTCAGAATTATTCACAAATAATCAAAAATTTGAATCTGAAACTTTCAACTGAATTCCACAAGAGATACTAAAACTGTTATTAACTTTCACTAAACATCTTACAATAAGTAATTCCAAGAAACAGAATCACACAGCTATCTGACTGAGGGAGGTTACAACAGGAAGTCTTTAGTTTACACCCCAATGACCACACATATCAACACAGTTAGTGCATATCATCTACACAGTGTTGGGAGTTCAATAAGGTATTTTGTGCTAAGGTTGTTTTTTTTCTTTCTAAAAAAGGAATGTAAATGGTATTTTTGGTTGCTATGGTGGTTGCTAAGGAAAATTTCGCTATTTTGGTATGGACATTTTAAATTAGAATGCATTTTTTGGCCACTTAAAGGCCCCAGGTGCTTAAAAGGATATCAGAAATGGAAAGAGCACCCATGAAAATACGAAAAATATCAAAAAAAGATTAAATGATTTTTTTTTTTAGTAAGAACCACGTTAAAACAAAAATTTTATTTAGTTTTTGGTCACTATTATTTAGACACTTTTCTCAATAATTCAATATTTTAAAAACAACATTCGCATTAGTCACAAAGAAGCAAAACATAATAATGATAGCTGTTTTCGATTCCAGATATGCAAATTAGTGCATAATATTTGCATTTTTGTGTACATCAATTGAAAGACAAAACTTAGCTTTTAGTAGACTTACCCATGTCACAGTAGAAAATGAAAAATTTATGAAAAAGCTCTCTTTCTTAGAGGTTTCTTAAACCACAGCAGTGTTTTGAACACCCTTGGGAGTTAGATTATGTTTTTAGGGGGTAAATGATTATCAAAATTGTGTATGAAAATATATTAGTAATGTTTGAATAAAATTTAATATCTAATTTAATTATTTTTCAAGCTTAAGATAATGATTCACACTCGAACTGTCTGACTTGGAGTTTGATAAAATTTATTGCTATAGACAAACACAAATGAAAACATCAACTGTCAAATACTTAAATTATATATTGTAACTAATTACATCAACTGTTGAACTGTGTTAGGTAACTGGTTGTAAAAAGTAATTCGTAAACATCCCTATCAGAAGCATCAGATTCCTGTTGATTCCAGTCAAGTCGAACTGGTTTTAACAGGGATTTGTAAAAGTCCCTGTTGCAAACAAGACATGCCTGTAGATCCCAGTTAATAAACCAAACTGTTTTTAATTTGTGATGTGTTCTTCACCAGTTAAAAACAGTTATGACCTGTTAAAAACAGTTGCGACCTGTTAAAACCAGTAAGCATTTCACCTTCTTTTTTTTTCTTTAATAAAAATGGTGGTTAAAAATTCACATACAGCAAACTTAAGTGTTCATTAGTCTGTGAGCATAGGAACAAATAGTGAGTAGAGAGTAAGACTCCCTTCCTCATCAAATCCACAGAACTCAGTCCAATGGCCATACAATCACATTTTAAATCACATTTTAAAAGCCCTTAGAAATAAATACATTCTTCTCAGTTTAATATAGGTCAGTCACAAGACTTGAGTCACAAGGGCCCATCTTTTTCATAGCTTCTTCTTCAGAGACCAAATCTCCTTGTTATTCCAAAAGGAAGTCGCCATGCAGAAAGCTTCTGGTGGTGAAAACACCTTGAGATAACCTTGAGCTTTTTTTGTCTTAAAATATCTGGGAAAACTTAAAATAATTTGAAGCTTGTAGTGCAAATGAAAATGTGTCATTAGTTTAGTATATGTTATTTAGCCTTACTGCATTTATTGATTATAACACAACTTAATCCTAGTGTTATCTGATAGTTTTTTAATATATCCTTTATTCATAAATAACCAGATCCACTAGTTCTGATTAATACTTAACCAATATTTTAGCATTAATTAAATAACAGAGAATTACTGTCAGTATTGATTATATCACAACTAGATCAATTGTGATCAGTAGTTTTAATCGATCCTGTATCCTATAATGGCCAGTACTTGCCTCATGTGCTTGGTCCTTGTGTGTTTGTGAGAACACTGCAGAAGATTCTCAAATACTGAACTGCTATCTGCTATTCCTTCTGTGAAATCACAGCCATCCACCCCGAGGTTCGTCAGATGGGAGAAAGGTCCTGTAGCTAGGGGTAACAAGCTAAATGCACTTACACCACCATTGAACCATATCCATAAACCCGTCATCGAGGCTGCTCTTCTCAGAACGTCGCTGATGTATCTTAGGGTATGATTCTCACACAACAACAACAGCCTCAAAGATATCAACACCATTGAACTGTATCCACAAATCCGTCAACATCAGTTCAGAATGCTCGATGTCCGAAATTGGCTCCACACTTTTTACATTGTTGTCCAAAAAAAGCACCAATGCAAATCTTGGCACCATGATAAAGATGAATTAAATGTTCTTGAAAGAAAAGGAATCCAGAACAGTTAGGTGTTGAACACTAGGGATGTGCTTGATCCTGGTGCGTTTGTGAGAACACTGCAGAAGATTCTCAAATACTGAACTGCTATCTGCTATTCCTTCTGTGAAATCACAGCCATCCACCCGAGGTTCGTCAGATGGGAGAAAGGTCCTGTAGCTGGGGTAACAAGCTAAATGCACTTACACCACCATTGAACCATATCCATAAACCCGTCATCGAGGCTGCTCTTCTCAGAACGTCGCTGATGTATCTTAGGTATGATTCTCACACAACAACAACAGCCTCAAAGATATCAACACCATTGAACTGTATCCACAAATCCGTCAACATCAGTTCAGAATGCTCGATGTCCGAAATTGGCTCCACACTTTTTACATTGTTGTCCAAAAAAAGCACCAATGCAAATCTTGGCACCATGATCAAGATGAATTAAATGTTCTTGAAAGAAAAGAAATCCAGAACAGTTAGGTGTTGAACACTAGGGATGTGCTTGATCCTGGTGCGTTTGTGAGAACACTGCAGAAGATTCTCAAATACTGAACTGCTATCTGCTATTCCTTCTGTGAAATCACAGCCATCCACCCCGAGGTTCGTCAGATGGGAGAAAGGTCCTGTAGCTGGGGGTAACAAGCTAAATACACTTACACCACCATTGAACCATATCCATAAACCCGTCATCGAGGCTGCTCTTCTCAGAACGTCGCTGATGTATCTTAGGGTATGATTCTCACACAACAACAACAGCCTCAAAGATATCAACACCATTGAACTGTATCCACAAATCCGTCAACATCAGTTCAGAATGCTCGATGTCCGAAATTGGCTCCACACTTTTTACATTGTTGTCCAAAAAAAGTACCAATGCAAATCTTGGCACCATGATAAAGATGAATTAAATGTTCTTGAAAGAAAAGAAATCCAGAACAGTTAGGTGTTGAACACTAGGGATGTGCTTGATCCTGGTGCGTTTGTGAGAACACTGCAGAAGATTCTCAAATACTGAACTGCTATCTGCTATTCCTTCTGTGAAATCACAGCCATCCACCCGAGGTTCGTCAGATGGGAGAAAGGTCCTGTAGCTGGGGTAACAAGCTAAATGCACTTACACCACCATTGAACCATATCCATAAACCCGTCATCGAGGCTGCTCTTCTCAGAACGTCGCTGATGTATCTTAGGGTATGATTCTCACACAACAACAACAGCCTCAAAGATATCAACACCATTGAACTGTATTCACAAATCCGTCAACATCAGTTCAGAATGCTCGATGTCCGAAATTGGCTCCACACTTTTTACATTGTTGTCCAAAAAAAGCACCAATGCAAATCTTGGCACCATGATAAAGATGAATTAAATGTTCTTGAAAGAAAAGAAATCCAGAACAGTTAGGTGTTGAACACTAGGGATGTGCTTGATCTTGGTGCGTTTGTGAGAACACTGCAGAAGATTCTCAAATACTGAACTGCTATCTGCTATTCCTTCTGTGAAATCACAGCCATCCACCCCGAGGTTCGTCAGATGGGAGAAAGGTCCTGTAGCTGGGGGTAACAAGCTAAATGCACTTACACCACCATTGAACCATATCCATAAACCCGTCATCGAGGCTGCTCTTCTCAGAACGTCGCTGATGTATCTTAGGGTATGATTCTCACACAACAACAACAGCCTCAAAGATATCAACACCATTGAACTGTATCCACAAATCCATCAACATCAGTTCAGAATGCTCGATGTCCGAAATTGGCTCCACACTTTTTACATTGTTGTCCAAAAAAAGCACCAATGCAAATCTTGGCACCATGATAAAGATGAATTAAATGTTCTTGAAAGAAAAGGAATCCAGAACAGTTAGGTGTTGAACACTAGGGATGTGCTTGATCCTGGTGCGTTTGTGAGAACACTGCAGAAGATTCTCAAATACTGAACTGCTATTCCTTCTGTGAAATCACAGCCATCCACCCCGAGGTTCGTCAGATGGGAGAAAGGTCCTGTAGCTGGGGGTAACAAGCTAAATGCACTTACACCACCATTGAACCATATCCATAAACCCGTCATCGAGGCTGCTCTTCTCAGAACGTCGCTGATGTATCTTAGGGTATGATTCTCACACAACAACAACAGCCTCAAAGATATCAACACCATTGAACTGTATCCACAAATCCGTCAACATCAGTTCAGAATGCTCGATGTCCGAAATTGGCTCCACACTTTTTACATTGTTGTCCAAAAAAAGTACCAATGCAAATCTTGGCACCATGATAAAGATGAATTAAATGTTCTTGAAAGAAAAGAAATCCAGAACAGTTAGGTGTTGAACACTAGGGATGTGCTTGATCCTGGTGCGTTTGTGAGAACACTGCAGAAGATTCTCAAATACTGAACTGCTATCTGCTATTCCTTCTGTGAAATCACAGCCATCCACCCCGAGGTTCGTCAGATGGGAGAAAGGTCCTGTAGCTGGGGGTAACAAGCTAAATGCACTTACACCACCATTGAACCATATCCATAAACCCGTCATCGAGGCTGCTCTTCTCAGAACGTCGCTGATGTATCTTAGGGTATGATTCTCACACAACAACAACAGCCTCAAAGATATCAACACCATTGAACTGTATCCACAAATCCGTCAACATCAGTTCAGAATGCTCGATGTCCGAAATTGGCTCCACACTTTTTACGTTGTTGTCCAAAAAAAGCACCAATGCAAATCTTGGCACCATGATAAAGATGAATTAAATGTTCTTGAAAGAAAAGAAATCCAGAACAGTTAGGTGTTGAACACTAGGGATGTGCTTGATCCTGGTGCGTTTGTGAGAACACTGCAGAAGATTCTCAAATACTGAACTGCTATCTGCTATTCCTTCTGTGAAATCACAGCCATCCACCCCGAGGTTCGTCAGATGGGAGAAAGGTCCTGTAGCTGGGGGTAACAAGCTAAATGCACTTACACCACCATTGAACCATATCCATAAACCCGTCATCGAGGCTGCTCTTCTCAGAACGTCGCTGATGTATCTTAGGTATGATTCTCACACAACAACAACAGCCTCAAAGATATCAACACCATTGAACTGTATCCACAAATCCGTCAACATCAGTTCAGAATGCTCGATGTCCGAAATTGGCTCCACACTTTTTACGTTGTTGTCCAAAAAAAGCACCAATGCAAATCTTGGCACCATGATAAAGATGAATTAAATGTTCTTGAAAGAAAAGAAATCCAGAACAGTTAGGTGTTGAACACTAGGGATGTGCTTGATCCTGGTGCGTTTGTGAGAACACTGCAGAAGATTCTCAAATACTGAACTGCTATCTGCTATTCCTTCTGTGAAATCACAGCCATCCACCCCGAGGTTCGTCAGATGGGAGAAAGGTCCTGTAGCTGGGGTAACAAGCTAAATGCACTTACACCACCATTGAACCATATCCATAAACCCGTCATCGAGGCTGCTCTTCTCAGAACGTCGCTGATGTATCTTAGGTATGATTCTCACACAACAACAACAGCCTCAAAGATATCAACACCATTGAACTGTATCCACAAATCCGTCAACATCAGTTCAGAATGCTCGATGTCCGAAATTGGCTCCACACTTTTTACATTGTTGTCCAAAAAAGTACCAATGCAAATCTTGGCACCATGATAAAGATGAATTAAATGTTCTTGAAAGAAAAGAAATCCAGAACAGTTAGGTGTTGAACACTAGGGATGTGCTTGATCCTGGTGCGTTTGTGAGAACACTGCAGAAGATTCTCAAATACTGAACTGCTATCTGCTATTCCTTCTGTGAAATCACAGCCATCCACCCGAGGTTCGTCAGATGGGAGAAAGGTCCTGTAGCTGGGGGTAACAAGCTAAATGCACTTACACCACCATTGAACCATATCCATAAACCCGTCATCGAGGCTGCTCTTCTCAGAACGTCGCTGATGTATCTTAGGTATGATTCTCACACAACAACAACAGCCTCAAAGATATCAACACCATTGAACTGTATCCACAAATCCGTCAACATCAGTTCAGAATGCTCGATGTCCGAAATTGGCTCCACACTTTTTACATTGTTGTCCAAAAAAGCACCAATGCAAATCTTGGCACCATGATAAAGATGAATTAAATGTTCTTGAAAGAAAAGAAATCCAGAACAGTTAGGTGTTGAACACTAGGGATGTGCTTGATCCTGGTGCGTTTGTGAGAACACTGCAGAAGATTCTCAAATACTGAACTGCTATCTGCTATTCCTTCTGTGAAATCACAGCCATCCACCCCGAGGTTCGTCAGATGGGAGAAAGGTCCTGTAGCTGGGGTAACAAGCTAAATGCACTTACACCACCATTGAACCATATCCATAAACCCGTCATCGAGGCTGCTCTTCTCAGAACGTCGCTGATGTATCTTAGGTATGATTCTCACACAACAACAACAGCCTCAAAGATATCAACACCATTGAACTGTATCCACAAATCCGTCAACATCAGTTCAGAATGCTCGATGTCCGAAATTGGCTCCACACTTTTTACATTGTTGTCCAAAAAAAGCACCAATGCAAATCTTGGCACCATGATAAAGATGAATTAAATGTTCTTGAAAGAAAAGAAATCCAGAACAGTTAGGTGTTGAACACTAGGGATGTGCTTGATCCTGGGGCGTTTGTGAGAACACTGCAGAAGATTCTCAAATACTGAACTGCTATCTGCTATTCCTTCTGTGAAATCACAGCCATCCACCCCGAGGTTCGTCAGATGGGAGAAAGGTCCTGTAGCTGGGAGTAACAAGCTAAATGCACTTACACCACCATTGAACCATATCCATAAACCCGTCATCGAGGCTGCTCTTCTCAGAACGTCGCTGATGTATCTTAGGTATGATTCTCACACAACAACAACAGCCTCAAAGATATCAACACCATTGAACTGTATCCACAAATCCGTCAACATCAGTTCAGAATGCTCGATGTCCGAAATTGGCTCCACACTTTTTACATTGTTGTCCAAAAAAAGCACCAATGCAAATCTTGGCACCATGATAAAGATGAATTAAATGTTCTTGAAAGAAAAGAAATCCAGAACAGTTAGGTGTTGAACACTAGGGATGTGCTTGATCCTGGTGCGTTTGTGAGAACACTGCAGAAGATTCTCAAATACTGAACTGCTATCTGCTATTCCTTCTGTGAAATCACAGCCATCCACCCCGAGGTTCGTCAGATGGGAGAAAGGTCCTGTAGCTGGGGGTAACAAGCTAAATGCACTTACACCACCATTGAACCATATCCATAAACCCGTCATCGAGGCTGCTCTTCTCAGAACGCCGCTGATGTATCTTAGGTATGATTCTCACACAACAACAACAGCCTCAAAGATATCAACACCATTGAACTGTATCCACAAATCCGTCAACATCAGTTCAGAATGCTCGATGTCCTAAATTGGCTCCACACTTTTTACATTGTTGTCCAAAAAAGCACCAATGCAAATCTTGGCACCATGATAAAGATGAATTAAATGTTCTTGAAAGAAAAGAAATCCAGAACAGTTAGGTGTTGAACACTAGGGATGTGCTTGATTCTGGTGCGTTTGTGAGAACACTGCAGAAGATTCTCAAATACTGAACTGCTATCTGCTATTCCTTCTGTGAAATCACAGCCATCCACCCGAGGTTCGTCAGATGGGAGAAAGGTCCTGTAGCTGGGGGTAACAAGCTAAATGCACTTACACCACCATTGAACCATATCCATAAACCCGTCATCGAGGCTGCTCTTCTCAGAACGTCGCTGATGTATCTTAGGTATGATTCTCACACAACAACAACAGCCTCAAAGATATCAACACCATTGAACTGTATCCACAAATCCGTCAACATCAGTTCAGAATGCTCGATGTCCGAAATTGGCTCCACACTTTTTACATTGTTGTCCAAAAAAAGTACCAATGCAAATCTTGGCACCATGATAAAGATGAATTAAATGTTCTTGAAAGAAAAGAAATCCAGAACAGTTAGTTGTTGAACACTAGGGATGTGCTTGATCCTGGGGCGTTTGTGAGAACACTGCAGAAGATTCTCAAATACTGAACTGCTATCTGCTATTCCTTCTGTGAAATCACAGCCATCCACCCCGAGGTTCGTCAGATGGGAGAAAGGTCCTGTAGCTGGGGGTAACAAGCTAAATGCACTTACACCACCATTGAACCATATCCATAAACCCGTCATCGAGGCTGCTCTTCTCAGAACGTCGCTGATGTATCTTAGGTATGATTCTCACACAACAACAACAGCCTCAAAGATATCAACACCATTGAACTGTATCCACAAATCCGTCAACATCAGTTCAGAATGCTCGATGTCCGAAATTGGCTCCACACTTTTTACATTGTTGTCCAAAAAAAGCACCAATGCAAATCTTGGCACCATGATAAAGATGAATTAAATGTTCTTGAAAGAAAAGAAATCCAGAACAGTTAGGTGTTGAACACTAGAGATGTGCTTGATCCTGGGGCGTTTGTGAGAACACTGCAGAAGATTCTCAAATACTGAACTGCTATCTGCTATTCCTTCTGTGAAATCACAGCCATCCACCCCGAGGTTCGTCAGATGGGAGAAAGGTCCTGTAGCTGGGGGTAACAAGCTAAATGCACTTACACCACCATTGAACCATATCCATAAACCTGTCATCGAGGCTGCTCTTCTCAGAACGTCGCTGATGTATCTTAGGGTATGATTCTCACACAACAACAACAGCCTCAAAGATATCAACACCATTGAACTGTATCCACAAATCCGTCAACATCAGTTCAGAATGCTCGATGTCGAAATTGGCTCCACACTTTTTACATTGTTGTCCAAAAAAAGCACCAATGCAAATCTTGGCACCATGATAAAGATGAATTAAATGTTCTTGAAAGAAAAGAAATCCAGAACAGTTAGGTGTTGAACACTAGGGATGTGCTTGATCCTGGGGCGTTTGTGAGAACACTGCAGAAGATTCTCAAATACTGAACTGCTATCTGCTATTCCTTCTGTGAAATCACAGCCATCCACCCCGAGGTTCGTCAGATGGGAGAAAGGTCCTGTAGCTGGGGGTAACAAGCTAAATGCACTTACACCACCATTGAACCATATCCATAAACCCGTCATCGAGGCTGCTCTTCTCAGAACGTCGCTGATGTATCTTAGGTATGATTCTCACACAACAACAACAGCCTCAAAGATATCAACACCATTGAACTGTATCCACAAATCCGTCAACATCAGTTCAGAATGCTCGATGTCCGAAATTGGCTCCACACTTTTTACATTGTTGTCCAAAAAAAGCACCAATGCAAATCTTGGCACCATGATAAAGATGAATTAAATGTTCTTGAAAGAAAAGAAATCCAGAACAGTTAGGTGTTGAACACTAGGGATGTGCTTGATCCTGGGGCGTTTGTGAGAACACTGCAGAAGATTCTCAAATACTGAACTGCTATCTGCTATTCCTTCTGTGAAATCACAGCCATCCACCCCGAGGTTCGTCAGATGGGAGAAAGGTCCTGTAGCTGGGGTAACAAGCTAAATGCACTTACACCACCATTGAACCATATCCATAAACCCGTCATCGAGGCTGCTCTTCTCAGAACGTCGCTGATGTATCTTAGGTATGATTCTCACACAACAACAACAGCCTCAAAGATATCAACACCATTGAACTGTATCCACAAATCCGTCAACATCAGTTCAGAATGCTCGATGTCCGAAATTGGCTCCACACTTTTTACATTGTTGTCCAAAAAAAGCACCAATGCAAATCTTGGCACCATGATAAAGATGAATTAAATGTTCTTGAAAGAAAAGAAATCCAGAACAGTTAGGTGTTGAACACTAGGGATGTGCTTGATCCTGGTGCGTTTGTGAGAACACTGCAGAAGATTCTCAAATACTGAACTGCTATCTGCTATTCCTTCTGTGAAATCACAGCCATCCACCCCGAGGTTCGTCAGATGGGAGAAAGGTCCTGTAGCTGGCGGTAACAAGCTAAATGCACTTACACCACCATTGAACCATATCTATAAACCCGTCATCGAGGCTGCTCTTCTCAGAACGTCGCTGATGTATCTTAGGTATGATTCTCACACAACAACAACAGCCTCAAAGATATCAACACCATTGAACTGTATCCACAAATCCGTCAACATCAGTTCAGAATGCTCGATGTCCGAAATTGGCTCCACACTTTTACATTGTTGTCCAAAAAAGTACCAATGCAAATCTTGGCACCATGATAAAGATGAATTAAATGTTCTTGAAAGAAAAGAAATCCAGAACAGTTAGGTGTTGAACACTAGGGATGTGCTTGATCCTGGTGCGTTTGTGAGAACACTGCAGAAGATTCTCAAATACTGAACTGCTATCTGCTATTCCTTCTGTGAAATCACAGCCATCCACCCCGAGGTTCGTCAGATGGGAGAAAGGTCCTGTAGCTGGGGGTAACAAGCTAAATGCACTTACACCACCATTGAACCATATCCATAAACCCGTCATCGAGGCTGCTCTTCTCAGAACGTCGCTGATGTATCTTAGGTATGATTCTCACACAACAACAACAGCCTCAAAGATATCAACACCATTGAACTGTATCCACAAATCCGTCAACATCAGTTCAGAATGCTCGATGTCCGAAATTGGCTCCACACTTTTTACATTGTTGTCCAAAAAAAGCACCAATGCAAATCTTGGCACCATGATAAAGATGAATTAAATGTTCTTGAAAGAAAAGAAATCCAGAACAGTTAGGTGTTGAACACTAGGGATGTGCTTGATCCTGGTGCGTTTGTGAGAACACTGCAGAAGATTCTCAAATACTGAACTGCTATCTGCTATTCCTTCTGTGAAATCACAGCCATCCACCCCGAGGTTCGTCAGATGGGAGAAAGGTCCTGTAGCTGGGGGTAACAAGCTAAATGCACTTACACCACCATTGAACCATATCCATAAACCCGTCATCGAGGCTGCTCTTCTCAGAACGTCGCTGATGTATCTTAGGTATGATTCTCACACAACAACAACAGCCTCAAAGATATCAACACCATTGAACTGTATCCACAAATCCGTCAACATCAGTTCAGAATGCTCGATGTCCGAAATTGGCTCCACACTTTTACATTGTTGTCCAAAAAAGCACCAATGCAAATCTTGGCACCATGATAAAGATGAATTAAATGTTCTTGAAAGAAAAGAAATCCAGAACAGTTAGGTGTTGAACACTAGGGATGTGCTTGATCCTGGGGCGTTTGTGAGAACACTGCAGAAGATTCTCAAATACTGAACTGCTATCTGCTATTCCTTCTGTGAAATCACAGCCATCCACCCCGAGGTTCGTCAGATGGGAGAAAGGTCCTGTAGCTGGGGGTAACAAGCTAAATGCACTTACACCACCATTGAACCATATCCATAAACCCGTCATCGAGGCTGCTCTTCTCAGAACGTCGCTGATGTATCTTAGGGTATGATTCTCACACAACAACAACAGCCTCAAAGATATCAACACCATTGAACTGTATCCACAAATCCGTCAACATCAGTTCAGAATGCTCGATGTCCTAAATTGGCTCCACACTTTTTACATTGTTGTCCAAAAAAAGCACCAATGCAAATCTTGGCACCATGATAAAGATGAATTAAATGTTCTTGAAAGAAAAGAAATCCAGAACAGTTAGGTGTTGAACACTAGGGATGTGCTTGATCCTGGTGCGTTTGTGAGAACACTGCAGAAGATTCTCAAATACTGAACTGCTATCTGCTATTCCTTCTGTGAAATCACAGCCATCCACCCCGAGGTTCGTCAGATGGGAGAAAGGTCCTGTAGCTGGGGGTAACAAGCTAAATGCACTTACACCACCATTGAACCATATCCATAAACCCGTCATCGAGGCTGCTCTTCTCAGAACGTCGCTGATGTATCTTAGGTATGATTCTCACACAACAACAACAGCCTCAAAGATATCAACACCATTGAACTGTATCCACAAATCCGTCAACATCAGTTCAGAATGCTCGATGTCCGAAATTGGCTCCACACTTTTTACATTGTTGTCCAAAAAAAGTACCAATGCAAATCTTGGCACCATGATAAAGATGAATTAAATGTTCTTGAAAGAAAAGAAATCCAGAACAGTTAGGTGTTGAACACTAGGGATGTGCTTGATCCTGGTGCGTTTGTGAGAACACTGCAGAAGATTCTCAAATACTGAACTGCTATCTGCTATTCCTTCTGTGAAATCACAGCCATCCACCCCGAGGTTCGTCAGATGGGAGAAAGGTCCTGTAGCTGGGGTAACAAGCTAAATGCACTTACACCACCATTGAACCATATCCATAAACCCGTCATCGAGGCTGCTCTTCTCAGAACGTCGCTGATGTATCTTAGGGTATGATTCTCACACAACAACAACAGCCTCAAAGATATCAACACCATTGAACTGTATCCACAAATCCGTCAACATCAGTTCAGAATGCTCGATGTCCGAAATTGGCTCCACACTTTTACATTGTTGTCCAAAAAAAGCACCAATGCAAATCTTGGCACCATGATAAAGATGAATTAAATGTTCTTGAAAGAAAAGAAATCCAGAACAGTTAGGTGTTGAACACTAGGGATGTGCTTGATCCTGGGGCGTTTGTGAGAACACTGCAGAAGATTCTCAAATACTGAACTGCTATCTGCTATTCCTTCTGTGAAATCACAGCCATCCACCCCGAGGTTCGTCAGATGGGAGAAAGGTCCTGTAGCTGGGGGTAACAAGCTAAATGCACTTACACCACCATTGAACCATATCCATAAACCCGTCATCGAGGCTGCTCTTCTCAGAACGCCGCTGATGTATCTTAGGTATGATTCTCACACAACAACAACAGCCTCAAAGATATCAACACCATTGAACTGTATCCACAAACCGTCAACATCAGTTCAGAATGCTCGATGTCCAAATTGGCTCCACACTTTTTACATTGTTGTCCAAAAAAAGCACCAATGCAAATCTTGGCACCATGATAAAGATGAATTAAATGTTCTTGAAAGAAAAGAAATCCAGAACAGTTAGGTGTTGAACACTAGGGATGTGCTTGATCCTGGGGCGTTTGTGAGAACACTGCAGAAGATTCTCAAATACTGAACTGCTATCTGCTATTCCTTCTGTGAAATCACAGCCATCCACCCCGAGGTTCGTCAGATGGGAGAAAGGTCCTGTAGCTGGGGGTAACAAGCTAAATGCACTTACACCACCATTGAACCATATCCATAAACCCGTCATCGAGGCTGCTCTTCTCAGAACGTCGCTGATGTATCTTAGGTATGATTCTCACACAACAACAACAGCCTCAAAGATATCAACACCATTGAACTGTATCCACAAATCCGTCAACATCAGTTCAGAATGCTCGATGTCCGAAATTGGCTCCACACTTTTTACATTGTTGTCCAAAAAAAGCACCAATGCAAATCTTGGCACCATGATAAAGATGAATTAAATGTTCTTGAAAGAAAAGAAATCCAGAACAGTTAGGTGTTGAACACTAGGGATGTGCTTGATCCTGGTGCGTTTGTGAGAACACTGCAGAAGATTCTCAAATACTGAACTGCTATCTGCTATTCCTTCTGTGAAATCACAGCCATCCACCCCGAGGTTCGTCAGATGGGAGAAAGGTCCTGTAGCTGGGGTAACAAGCTAAATGCACTTACACCACCATTGAACCATATCCATAAACCCGTCATCGAGGCTGCTCTTCTCAGAACGTCGCTGATGTATCTTAGGTATGATTCTCACACAACAACAACAGCCTCAAAGATATCAACACCATTGAACTGTATCCACAAACCGTCAACATCAGTTCAGAATGCTCGATGTCCGAAATTGGCTCCACACTTTTACATTGTTGTCCAAAAAAGTACCAATGCAAATCTTGGCACCATGATAAAGATGAATTAAATGTTCTTGAAAGAAAAGAAATCCAGAACAGTTAGGTGTTGAACACTAGGGATGTGCTTGATCCTGGTGCGTTTGTGAGAACACTGCAGAAGATTCTCAAATACTGAACTGCTATCTGCTATTCCTTCTGTGAAATCACAGCCATCCACCCCGAGGTTCGTCAGATGGGAGAAAGGTCCTGTAGCTGGGGTAACAAGCTAAATGCACTTACACCACCATTGAACCATATCCATAAACCCGTCATCGAGGCTGCTCTTCTCAGAACGTCGCTGATGTATCTTAGGTATGATTCTCACACAACAACAACAGCCTCAAAGATATCAACACCATTGAACTGTATCCACAAATCCGTCAACATCAGTTCAGAATGCTCGATGTCCGAAATTGGCTCCACACTTTTTACATTGTTGTCCAAAAAAAGCACCAATGCAAATCTTGGCACCATGATAAAGATGAATTAAATGTTCTTGAAAGAAAAGGAATCCAGAACAGTTAGGTGTTGAACACTAGGGATGTGGTTGATCCTGGTGCGTTTGTGAGAACACTGCAGAAGATTCTCAAATACTGAACTGCTATCTGCTATTCCTTCTGTGAAATCACAGCCATCCACCCCGAGGTTCGTCAGATGGGAGAAAGGTCCTGTAGCTGGGGGTAACAAGCTAAATGCACTTACACCACCATTGAACCATATCCATAAACCCGTCATCGAGGCTGCTCTTCTCAGAACGTCGCTGATGTATCTTAGGTATGATTCTCACACAACAACAACAGCCTCAAAGATATCAACACCATTGAACTGTATCCACAAATCCGTCAACATCAGTTCAGAATGCTCGATGTCCGAAATTGGCTCCACACTTTTACATTGTTGTCCAAAAAAGCACCAATGCAAATCTTGGCACCATGATAAAGATGAATTAAATGTTCTTGAAAGAAAAGAAATCCAGAACAGTTAGGTGTTGAACACTAGGGATGTGCTTGATCCTGGGGCGTTTGTGAGAACACTGCAGAAGATTCTCAAATACTGAACTGCTATCTGCTATTCCTTCTGTGAAATCACAGCCATCCACCCCGATGTTCGTCAGATGGGAGAAAGGTCCTGTAGCTGGGGGTAACAAGCTAAATGCACTTACACCACCATTGAACCATATCCATAAACCCGTCATCGAGGCTGCTCTTCTCAGAACGTCGCTGATGTATCTTAGGGTATGATTCTCACACAACAACAACAGCCTCAAAGATATCAACACCATTGAACTGTATCCACAAATCCGTCAACATCAGTTCAGAATGCTCGATGTCCGAAATTGGCTCCACACTTTTTACATTGTTGTCCAAAAAAAGCACCAATGCAAATCTTGGCACCATGATAAAGATGAATTAAATGTTCTTGAAAGAAAAGAAATCCAGAACAGTTAGGTGGTGAACACTAGGGATGCGCTTGATCCTGGTGCGTTTGTGAGAACACTGCAGAAGATTCTCAAATACTGAACTGCTATTCCTTCCGTGAAATCACAGCAAACCATCCTGAGGTCCGTCAGATGGTGGAAGGGTCTGGTGGCTGGAGGTGACTAGCTAAATGCACTAACACCACCATTGAACTATATCCATAAACCCGTCAACATCTAGGCTGCCTGCCTTAAAACGTTGTCGTCCAAAAAATGCACCAATGCAAATCTTGGCGCCATGATAAAGATAGATTAAATGTTCTTGAAAAAAAATTAACAATAATTGAGAACAGTTAGGTGTTGAACACTAGCAGTACTATAAGTATTACTGAGTAAAGCCTGGCAAGTTTTAATTAAGCTTAGGCTATGGGCATGACACGGACACAGTACTTATGCTGGTCGGCTATCCTAAAACGTTGAGGATAATCCTTTGTTAAATCTTTGTTAGCGATCGTGTTCCGTTTACGAAAATCAAAATCTTTTTTCAAGCTGAAATAAAAGCAGTTAACAAATGAGTGGCAATCATCTCAAATTAAATCAGAGAAATAAGGAATTTCAGAAGGTTAAGCCACTTATAATGCATCTTGGACTTGGGATGAATTAAAAGATCATGCATCATGCAATGAATCATTGACTGCTAATCTGCATAAGGTGTGCAACCCTTCCAACTCTCAAGCGGACGCGTCAACCGATTTGGAAGTACTAATTTAAGAGAGAACAAATGGGACCATGCCAAAAGCCTAGAGGTGCATGTAGTATCATTTGAAAGTACTACATTAGATCTTCCATAATTAATCTTAAAACAACACTTGCAAAAGGAATTTTTATTTAATTTCTGGTCACCATTATTTAGACACTTTTCTCAATAATTCAGATATTTCAAAAACAACATTGGCATTAGTCACAAAGAAGCAAAACATGATAATGATAGCAGTTTTGACTTTAGATATGCAAATTAGTGCACGATTTGCATAACATTTGCATTTTTGTGTACATCAATTGAAAGACAAAACTTAGCTTTTAGTAGACTTACACATGTCACAGTAGCAAATGAAAAATTTATGAAAAAGCTCTCTTTCTTAGAGGTTTCTTAAACCACAGCAGTGTTTTGAACACCCTTGGGAGTTAGATTATGTTTTTAGGGGGTAAATGATTATCAAAATTGTGTATGACAATATATTAGTAATGTTTGAATAAAATTTATTATCTAATTTAATTATTTTTCAAGCTTAAGATAATGATTCACACTCGAACTGTCTGACTTGGAGTTTGATAAAATTTATTGCTATAGACAAACACAAATGAAAACATAACTGTCATATACTCAAATTATATGTTGTAACTAATTACATCAACTGTTGAACTGTGTTAGGTAACTGGTTGTAAAAAGTAATTCGTAAACATCCCTTTCAGAAGCATCAGATTCCTGTTGATTCCAGTCAAGTCGAACTAGTTTTAACAGGGATTTGTAAAAGTCCCTGTTGCAAACAAGACATGCCTGTAGATCCCAGTTATTAAACCAAACTGTTTTTAATTTGTGATGTGTTCTTCACCAGTTAAAAACAGTTATGACCTGTTAAAAACAGTTGCGACCTGTTAAAACCAGTAAGCATTTCACCTTCTTTTTTTTTCTTCAATAAAAATGGTTGGTTAAAAATTCACATACAGCAAACTTAAGTGTTCATTAGTCTGTGAGCATAGGAACAAATAGTGAGTAGAGAGTAAGACTCCTTCCTCATCAAATCCACAGAACTCAGTCCAATGGCTATACAATCACATTTTAAATCACATTTTAAAAGCCCTTAGAAATAAATACATTCTTCTCAGTTTAATATAGGTCAGTCACAAGACTTGAGTCACAAGGGCCCATCTTTTCATAGCTTCTTCTTCAGAGACCAAATCTCCTTGTTATTCCAAAAGGAAGTCGCCATGCAGAAAGCTTCTGGTGGTGAAAACTCCTTGAGATAACCTTGAGCTTTTTGTCTTAAAATATCTGGGAAAACTTAAGATAATTTGAAGCTTGTAGTGCAAATGAAAATGTGTCATTAGTTTAGTATTATTTAGCCATACTGCACTAATTGATTATAACACAACTTAATCCAAGTGTTATCTGATAGTTTTTTAATATATCCTTTATCCATAAATAACCAGATCCACTAGTTCTGATTAATACTTAACCAATATTTTAGCATTAATCAAATAACAGAGAAATACTGTCAGTATTGATTATATCACAACTAAATAAATTGTGATCAGTAGTTTTAATCGATCCTGTATCCTATAATGGCCAGTACTTGCCTCATGTGGTTAATCCTGGTGCGTTTGTGAGAACACTGCAGAAGATTCTCAAATACTGAACTGCTATCTGCTATTCCTTCTGTGAAATCACAGCCATCCACCCCGAGGTTCGTCAGATGGGAGAAAGGTCCTGTAGCTGGGGGTAACAAGCTAAATGCACTTACACCACCATTGAACCATATCCATAAACCCGTCATCGAGGCTGCTCTTCTCAGAACGCCGCTGATGTATCTTAGGTATGATTCTCACACAACAACAACAGCCTCAAAGATATCAACACCATTGAACTGTATCCACAAATCCGTCAACATCAGTTCAGAATGCACGATGTCCGAAATTGGCTCCACACTTTTTACCTTGTTGTCCAAAAACGCACTAATGCAAATCTTGGCGCCATGATAAAGATAAATTAAATGTTCTTGAAAAAAAATAAAAAATAATCCAGAACAGTTAGGTGTTGAACACTAGGAAATGTGCTTGATCCTGGTGCGTTTGTGAGAACACTGCTGAAGATTCTCAAATACTGAACTGCTATCAGCTATTCCTTCAGTGTGAAATCACAGCCAACCACCTTGAGGTTCGTCAGATGGGAGAAAGGTCCGGTAGCTAGGGGTAACAAGCTAAATGCACTTACACCACCATTGAACCATATCCATAAACCCGTCATCGAGGCTGCCTGCTTCAGAACGTTGCTGATGAAGCTTGAGGTTCGACTCTGACACAACAACAACAGCCTCAAAAATATCAACACCATTGAACCATGTCCACAAACCCGTCAACATCGGGGCTGCTTCCCTCAGAACGTCGCTGATGTATCTTGGGGTATAATTCTCACACAACAACAACAGCCTTAAAGATATCAAGACCATTGAACTGTATCCACAAATCCGTCAACATCAGTTCAGAATGCTCGATGTCCAAAATTGGCTCCACACTTTTTACCTTGTTGTCCAAAAACGCACCAATGCAAATCTTGGCGCCATGACAAAGATAAATTAAATCTTCTTAAAAAAAAAGAAAAAAATCCATAACAGTTAGGTGTTGAACACTAGGGATGTGCTTGATCCTGGTGCGTCTGTGAGAACACTGCAGAAGATTCTCAAATACTGAACTACTATTCCTTCCGTGAAATCACAGCAAACCATCCTGAGGTCCGTCAGATGGTGGAAGGGTCTGGTGGCTGGAGGTGACTAGCTAAATGCACTAACACCACCATTGAACTATATCCATAAACCCGTCAACATCTAGGCTGCCTGCCTTAAAACGTTGTCGTCCAAAAAATGCACCAATGCAAATCTTGGCGCCATGATAAAGATAGATTAAATGTTCTTGAAAAAATTAACAATAATTGAGAACAGTTAGGTGTTGAACACTAGCAGTACTATAAGTATTACTGAGTAAAGCCTGGCAAGTTTTAATTAAGCTTAGGCTATGGGCATGACACGGACACAGTACTTATGCTGGTCGGCTATCCTAAAACGTTGAGGATAATCCTTTGTTAAATCTTTGTTAGCGATCGTGTTCCGTTTACGAAAATCAAAATCTTTTTTCAAGCTGAAATAAAAGCAGTTAACAAATGAGTGGCAATCATCTCAAATTAAATCAGAGAAATAAGGAATTTCAGAAGGTTAAGCCACTTATAATGCATCTTGGACTTGGGATGAATTAAAAGATCATGCATCATGCAATGAATCATTGACTGCTAATCTGCATAAGGTGTGCAACCCTTCCAACTCTCAAGCGGACGCGTCACAACCGATTTGGAAGTACTAATTTAAGAGAGAACAAATGGGACCATGCCAAAAGCCTAGAGGTGCATGTAGTATCATTTGAAAGTACTACATTAGATCTTCCATAATTAATCTTAAAACAACACTTGCAAAAGGAATTTTTATTTAATTTCTGGTCACCATTATTTAGACACTTTTCTCAATAATTCAGATATTTCAAAAACAACATTGGCATTAGTCACAAAGAAGCAAAACATGATAATGATAGCAGTTTTGACTTTAGATATGCAAATTAGTGCACGATTTGCATAACATTTGCATTTTTGTGTACATCAATTGAAAGACAAAACTTAGCTTTTAGTAGACTTACACATGTCACAGTAGCAAATGAAAAATTTATGAAAAAGCTCTCTTTCTTAGAGGTTTCTTAAACCACAGCAGTGTTTTGAACACCCTTGGGAGTTAGATTATGTTTTTAGGGGGTAAATGATTATCAAAATTGTGTATGACAATATATTAGTAATGTTTGAATAAAATTTATTATCTAATTTAATTATTTTTCAAGCTTAAGATAATGATTCACACTCGAACTGTCTGACTTGGAGTTTGATAAAATTTATTGCTATAGACAAACACAAATGAAAACATAACTGTCATATACTCAAATTATATGTTGTAACTAATTACATCAACTGTTGAACTGTGTTAGGTAACTGGTTGTAAAAAGTAATTAAGTAAACATCCCTTTCAGAAGCATCAGATTCCTGTTGATTCCAGTCAAGTCGAACTAGTTTTAACAGGGATTTGTAAAAGTCCCTGTTGCAAACAAGACATGCCTGTAGATCCCAGTTATTAAACCAAACTGTTTTTAATTTGTGATGTGTTCTTCACCAGTTAAAAACAGTTATGACCTGTTAAAAACAGTTGCGACCTGTTAAAACCAGTAAGCATTTCACCTTCTTTTTTTTTCTTCAATAAAAATGGTTGGTTAAAAATTCACATACAGCAAACTTAAGTGTTCATTAGTCTGTGAGCATAGGAACAAATAGTGAGTAGAGAGTAAGACTCCCTTCCTCATCAAATCCACAGAACTCAGTCCAATGGCTATACAATCACATTTTAAATCACATTTTAAAAGCCCTTAGAAATAAATACATTCTTCTCAGTTTAATATAGGTCAGTCACAAGACTTGAGTCACAAGGGCCCATCTTTTTCATAGCTTCTTCTTCAGAGACCAAATCTCCTTGTTATTCCAAAAGGAAGTCGCCATGCAGAAAGCTTCTGGTGGTGAAAACTCCTTGAGATAACCTTGAGCTTTTTTTGTCTTAAAATATCTGGGAAAACTTAAGATAATTTGAAGCTTGTAGTGCAAATGAAAATGTGTCATTAGTTTAGTATTATTTAGCCATACTGCACTAATTGATTATAACACAACTTAATCCAAGTGTTATCTGATAGTTTTTTAATATATCCTTTATCCATAAATAACCAGATCCACTAGTTCTGATTAATACTTAACCAATATTTTAGCATTAATCAAATAACAGAGAAATACTGTCAGTATTGATTATATCACAACTAAATAAATTGTGATCAGTAGTTTTAATCGATCCTGTATCCTATAATGGCCAGTACTTGCCTCATGTGGTTAATCCTGGTGTGTTTGTGAGAACACTGCAGAAGATTCTCAAATACTGAACTGCTATCTGCTATTCCTTCTGTGAAATCACAGCCATCCACCCCGAGGTTCGTCAGATGGGAGAAAGGTCCTGTAGCTGGGGGTAACAAGCTAAATGCACTTACACCACCATTGAACCATATCCATAAACCCGTCATCGAGGCTGCTCTTCTCAGAACGTCGCTGATGTATCTTAGGGTATGATTCTCACACAACAACAACAGCCTCAAAGATATCAACACCATTGAACTGTATCCACAAATCCGTCAACATCAGTTCAGAATGCACGATGTCCGAAATTGGCTCCACACTTTTTACCTTGTTGTCCAAAAACGCACTAATGCAAATCTTGGCGCCATGATAAAGATAAATTAAATGTTCTTGAAAAAAAATAAAAAATAATCCAGAACAGTTAGGTGTTGAACACTAGGAAATGTGCTTGATCCTGGTGCGTTTGTGAGAACACTGCTGAAGATTCTCAAATACTGAACTGCTATCAGCTATTCCTTCAGTGTGAAATCACAGCCAACCACCTTGAGGTTCGTCAGATGGGAGAAAGGTCCGGTAGCTAGGGGTAACAAGCTAAATGCACTTACACCACCATTGAACCATATCCATAAACCCGTCATCGAGGCTGCCTGCTTCAGAACGTTGCTGATGAAGCTTGAGGTTCGACTCTGACACAACAACAACAGCCTCAAAAATATCAACACCATTGAACCATGTCCACAAACCCGTCAACATCGGGGCTGCTTCCCTCAGAACGTCGCTGATGTATCTTGGGGTATAATTCTCACACAACAACAACAGCCTTAAAGATATCAAGACCATTGAACTGTATCCACAAATCCGTCAACATCAGTTCAGAATGCTCGATGTCCAAAATTGGCTCCACACTTTTTACCTTGTTGTCCAAAAACGCACCAATGCAAATCTTGGCGCCATGACAAAGATAAATTAAATCTTCTTAAAAAAAAAGAAAAAAATCCATAACAGTTAGGTGTTGAACACTAGGGATGTGCTTGATCCTGGTGCGTCTGTGAGAACACTGCAGAAGATTCTCAAATACTGAACTGCTATCTGCTATTCCTCCCGTGAAATGACAGCGAACCAACCCAAGGTTCGTCAGACGATGGAAGGGTCAGGTGGCTGGAGGTGACTAGCTAAATGCATTTACACCACTATTGAACCATATCCACAAACCCGTCAACATTGGGGCTGCTTCCCTCAGAACGTCGCTGATGTATCTTGGGGTATGATTCTCACGCAACAACAACAGCCTTAAAGATATCAACACCATTAAGCTGTATCCACAAATCCGTCAACATCACTTCAGAATGCTTGATGTCTGAAATTGGCTCCACACTTTTTACCTTGTTGTCCAAAAACGTACCAATGCAAATCTTGGCGCCATGATAAAGATAAATTAAATGTTCTTAAAAAAAAAAAAAAAAATCTATAACACTTAGGTGTTGAACACTGTGCTTGATCCTGGTGCGTTTGTGAGAACACTGCTGAAGATTCTCAAATACTTAACTGCTATCAGCTATTCCTTCAGTGTGAAATCACAGCCAACCACCTTGAGGTTCGTCAGATGGGAGAAAGGTCCGGTAGCTAGGGGTAACAAGCTAAATGCACTTACACCACCATTGAACCATATACATAAACCCGTCATCGAGGCTGCCTGCTTCAGAACGTTGCTGATGAAGCTTGAGGTTCGACTCTGACACAACAACAACAGCCTCAAAAATATCAACACCATTGAACCATGTCCACAAACCCGTCAACATCGGGGCTGCTTCCCTCAGAACAGTGCCGGATTTAGACCTATGGAGGCCCTAAGCTTGGAATTATGAAGAGGCCTCGATGTAGGTAACGCTTTGCGTTGTAGGCGTGGGGTCCAGGGACCCGCCTAGGGCCCCTGGAAGCTATCGTAATTTGGTCGATTCTAATGCAATCTAGCGCATTTCCTGGCTTTAATTACCCAATTTTTAAGACTTATTTAATGACACTTAATGACATTTAGATAAAATATGTTATTTACATTTTTATCAAGTTATTATAACAGACTCAGTTAGATGAGACATAGGTTTTTTATATTGTATTTGATGTATATTTTACATAATTTATATACATTTTACCCCAACATACGGGCACACAACCCGACATTGGGGCAGGCAACATTGTTGTGCTTGTCTCCAATTAATAAAATACCGTATAATCTATAATGAAAGTCCCCCTCTAATAAACGAACCCGCCCTTTTTCTCAAAAATCAAAAACCATGCAAGGCCTATGAAATGTATGTGTATAATCTGCACATACTCCGATCTCAGTAAATAATGTTTAATTAACATATATCCCACGCAACAGAATTAAAAGCAACATATCTGATGGATTGCATGCAAAAATGTGTGTAAATGGTAAGTTTTGTGTATGAAAATTATACTCAAATAAACGCCCCCGTTACTAAAATGTCATGCGGGGTTTTATTGGAGATTATACGGTATTCTGAATACATGGACAATAATTTAATTAATTTACACTACGATCAGTCTGTGTATGGCAGTATTGTTACTAGGTTACAGGATAAATGATTTATTGATGTTCACCTTACTGATATTATATAATAACTCATTTTGCCACAAATTACACTACACAATATGTAAAATCTTTGTTTGAATGTTTCTTTTAAAACATTTTTTGTCTTGCTTTTTCAAAAGCAAAGTCGTTGATTACATCATCAAATGATAAACTCGAAGCTTATCAGTTTCAATACACAAAATGCTTAGAGCAGACAATTTGCTTTGTGAAATTGTTGTCCTTAGTTCATTCTTTACGCGTTTTAGCTGAGAAAATGACCTTTCTCCTGAGCAATTTGTTACCATCATACTCAAAAACAACCGTAATATTGATTCTAGATTTGGAAAGGCTAATTTAATGTTATCTTTCCAGATAATTCCATATAAGTCTTGATGACTCATGTCATCGTTTTCATAAGGAGAATGACTTTGCTTTACATAAGTATGAAACTGTGTAAGTTCTCCAATAAGGTTGTCATCTCGTCATTTGGGTATTCCTTTACAAGATTCGCTACACCTGCACGTAACAGTTCTTCTGAAGCATCCAAGTTAAGTAAAAATGTAAATTTGTTTGAAATAGAACTATAAATCATTGCGCGTCTGCTTAAATTAGTTTCAAGGGCATCAATCATCGGAATGAAAGATTTTATTCTAAAGTTGTCTCTTGGAGAGAGTTCCACATCAGGTGCAACACCGTTGTTTACTTGAGGGTTTCGGACACGACGCCTTTTCTTTGCACACTTATAGTCCACACCAGGCAGAAATTCCTTTGTCTTTGACTCAAAGTCATCAAAACACTCTCGGGTTGTCTTTAAGAATTGTGTAAGCGATGCATACAGCTTAGAACATGTGTTAAGTGATATTTGTGGATCTTGAAGTGCCTTGCTGGTTTTCCGGAACTTATCTAAAAGGCGATTCCATACAAGCAACATGAAAACAAACTCGATTTCCTCCATTTTATCAAGAATTGCTCCAGCTTCAGTTCTTGTGTCACCCTTTTCATTGTCATCATTGTGGATGTGACTAAGAGCATCGGTGATTGAATCATAGCTCTCTTCTATTGCTGCTTGTAGCCTTGGCATGTGCTTCCCATCTAGTGTCTGAGAGAGGTTTTGGAACTTTGGAATCGACATCTAAATATGATAATAATACCCTCCAGCGTTTTGTGGATGCTGAAAAGAAAGTGTATATTTTTGTGCAATTCCAAAAAAATTTACAGCATCTAAACAACAATCAACTGCACCACGACCTACAAGATTTAGGGAATGTCCTGCACATGGAATAAATAACGCATACTTGTTTTGCTCCAAAATCTTTTGCTGCATACCATTAAATTTACCAGACATATTTGCAGCATTGTCGTAAGATTGACCTCGACATTTACTAAAGTCCAAATTACATTCTGTGCTTAAATAATCAAGTATCATATTTGCCATACTTTCCCCACTGTGGTTCTCTAATTCTAGAAATGTTAGAAACCGTTCAATCGGTAAACCATCTTCTGGTGATACATATCTAACTATTACAGTTAGTTGATCAACATGTGAAAGGTCTGGGGTCGAGTCAACTGATATGCTAAAGTAACCTGCTTCCTAATATCACTCAAAATCGAGTTTCTGACTTTTTGGATATAAGCTGAATTATTTCATCACATATTGTTTTAGACAAATATGAAACATTTCCTGACCCTTTATTGCCATGTTGTTGTATATGATTCGATAGAAAGGGGTCAAACTTGGCTATCAATTCCAGTAAACCCAAATAATTTCCATTATGTGGCGACCCTACTTTTTCATTTGTACCCCTAAAGGCCAAGCCACGCTCTGCTAACGTGCATATAACTGCAATGATGCGCTTAAGAACATTTCTCCAATAATTTTGTTCTCCTTCAATTTGTTGTATTAGTTTTGAATCTAGTAAATTTAAACCGCGTTTTCGTCAGGTATGTTAACATAGCTTGTCTATGCTCTACGAATTTTCATGAGCTTTAATTACAATGGGATTTCGCCAGTCATCAAACCCAGTAGAAGCTAGTGCCGCAGATGATGTAGAGAATAACTTGCAAACGAAGCAGAAGACACTACCTTTGGAAGGAGAATACACTAACCATTCTCTGTCATATATTTCTCCGTTAACATTTTTGGAATTAAATAGACCTTTGGAACAAAATCTGTCCTGTGTTTTAAATGACCGTTTTGATTTATCAAATGGGCCATTCCAGTGCTGACATTCAGAAGGACCGTTCGGATACAATATGAAATGTCATCTTTAGTTAAAACATCCCACAGTCCAAGATCAAACCTTTCGTTCTCGTTCATCCCAGTATTCCCAGGCTCAGCAACCCTTATTGTTGCATCAATATCCACATCAGTAGATGTATGTTGTTGCTCATGTACTGAATGATTTTCTGTAGTGTCGGGTGCTGTTGCTCTAGTAAAGTAACTATCAACGGTTGGAATTGTTTTTAGTTGATCTTTAAGTTGCTGCTTTCGTTTCCTTTTCTGGTACCCGCTTTGAAAGTTCTTTTCATTTTGAGATTCTACGGATGGATAAATAATGAAAATGAAATGCTTTACCTGCAGGGTCATATAATTTCATAGGCGGATTTAAGGGGCCCGGCGAAAGTCCATTTCCCCAAACCAGTGGTGAAATTACATATCCCATTTTTAGAGGATGATATGACTCTAACATGAATGCTAACTAAAACTTTATTTTTTCCGAACCACATATCAATTACTTTTAGCTAATATTAGGTAGAAGGTCTAAACACCACCCTGTACAGAATTCATACACTGATACACTCAAACAACAATGCCATCGCTACCATCATGTATGGTGTAATATTCCTCATCCGCGTCACGACCAGGACTCTGTGGGGATGGTCAAAATATTTCCCCAAAAGGGCTGACAAGTATACAAATATCATGCGGCCCCTCGTCCGCCTCCTACGCCTATGTACAAACCATAATAATTTTGAATTGTGTTACAACTTACGGTACTAAGAGTGGGTTAGGTAACTTAACTTACCGATTTTAAGAAACCGATTTAAGTTAGTTTTCCCTTGATACCTACCACCATTACGTCATATTTGTTTATTGTTTATTATTAATGGATCAAAATAATAACAGAATAAGCGACCAGTAAAGATGTTCTTAAAAGAACAGAGGCCCTCTGTCAGAGGGCATAGTGCACATTCAGATATAAGGCAATGGTGATAATTTTAAAAGAACATGTCCAAACGTACTGTATCTACTGAGCCTATTCTCTGCGAGGGGCGAGTCACCCTGGATCTCGGATGCTTTTCCCGTTGATGACATATATGTATTTTGCCATATGGTCTTGCCGGTATTTCTTGCTTCTCCCATTAATCCACTGTCCGGCGCACCCGAGTAAGGACAACATTTCGAACAAACCACAAGTATTGGGCACTGCAGCATGTGTCGCACTGTCTGAGGCCCTGTAGCATGTCCACGGGTGCCAGTACTAGTGCAATAACCCAATTTGGCAACTGACACCCTTGAGCGACCAACACCAGTTGAGCGGTTGAGACACTGCCACCCCAACTATCGCGCACCCCGCCAGGGGCACGGTCATGTCATGAGGCACGGTCATGTCATGACGGCCAGTGACGATAGTTTCTGCAAATTAAGTATCAGGAAATGCGCTATGATGCATGCAAAGCCCTTTGGATGGATGCCCACGCCTTATTTGCAAATTGCGCTGAACCATCCACAATAAATCGCAGATCTCAGTCTCTCACAGTTCAATTTGCCCCCTTTCCAGATCCCATGTAATTTAAACAAATATTATGAAATATAATATAATTTACCTTAAGTTGTTTTTGTGAAAGTTGCTAAATTGCTGTAATTATGACATCCACATCCACAATATAGTTTTAACTACGAACTTCAATTTTTTTAAATTCCTCTGTCGAATTGCAAATTTAAGCATCCAAAATATATTTAACAGCGTTTACATTTATTAAATCCAGAACATCAATTCTCTGAAAACATGATTTATTCCATTGTCTGTGACAAATCATGGTTGAGTTGTTTTATAAACATATATGGAATTACAATATGATCACACCACATGCACTCTCTAATAAAAAAATGTACCATAAATCCAAACTGCATGTGTGCAACTTTAATACTATAATACAATAGAAAATGAAATTACAATACCCACCGCTACGATCATGCATGTTCAAAGTACAAACCATGTGGATGTGGTATTGTGAGTTATTTATAAATATGTGTATACATTATTATAAAACCCAAGTTTTGTTTATTTATTAATATCTCCTCTCTATGAAAGGATTTTTATTTGGGGTATAATGGATATATTGGATTTCAATTAATCATTTATGTATTTAACCCTTAAAACATCCTATTTATTTATTGCGCAATACCCAGAAAACGCTACAACGTAAACCCCATTGACTTGCTAAAACAACTGGAAGTAAAAACGCGAAAAACCGAAAACATGCACTTTTTGTTTTTCGCGTATTCGGTCACTGTAGGTACCACACAGTCGCGACCAACGTCAAACGGTAGTACTCGATAAGACCCCAATTCCGCATGCACAGTAGCCTAGGCCGTAGGGTACAGCGTTCAAATTTTATTTAGAAAACGGCAAAAATCGAAAAAAAATGAAATATGAGTGGTTTTCTGACCTGAAAAAGTGAAACTTCTAAGGTAGATATGTGAAAATAGACCCCGGATTCTTTGTCACTGGGCGTACAGCTTTATTATGATACCAACCGACAGGGTGGTGGCAGTATTCATGAATTTATAATAAATCAAAAATCGAAAATCTCCACGACCCAAAAGGGAATGGCGATGTATATTAATAAAAAAGAAAAAGGAAATTATCAGTCAAATAAATTTTGTGCTTGATATTTGGGCCATGATTTACCATGGTATAAAAATGCATGATATTAGCCAACCCAAATTATGTAGTACTTTTTTCTATTTTTTCCAATTTATTTTGAGGCCCCTCAATTAGGCGAGGCCCTAAGCTGTAGCTTAGTTAGCTTATGCGTAAATCCGGCACTGCCTCAGAACGTCGCTGATGTATCTTGGGGTATAATTCTCACACAACAACAACAGCCTTAAAGATATCAAGACCATTGAACTGTATCCACAAATCCGTCAACATCAGTTCAGAATGCTCGATGTCCAAAATTGGCTCCACACTTTTTACCTTGTTGTCCAAAAACGCACCAATGCAAATCTTGGCGCCATGACAAAGATAAATTAAATCTTCTTAAGAAAAAAAGAAAAAAAATCCATAACAGTTAGGTGGTGAACACTAGGGATGTGCTTGATCCTGGTGCGTCTGTGAGAACACTGCAGAAGATTCTCAAATACTGAACTGCTATCTGCTATTCCTCCCGTGAAATGACAGCGAACCACCCTAAGGTTCGTCAGACGATGGAAGGGTCAGGTGGCTGGAGGTGACTAGCTAAATGCATTTACACCACCATTGAACCATATCCACAAACCCGTCAACATTGGGGCTGCTTCCCTCAGAACGTCGCTGATGTATCTTGGGGTATGATTCTCACACAACAACAACAGCCTCAAAGATATCAACACCATTGAACTGTATCCACAAATCCGTCAAAATCACTTCAGAATGCTCGATGTCCGAAATTGGCTCCACACTTTTTACCTTGTTGTCCAAAAACGCACTAATGCAAATCTTGGCGCCATGATAAAGATAAATTAAATGTTCTTAAAAAAAAAGAAACAAAAATCTATAACAGTTAGGTGTTGAACACTAGGGATGTGCTTGATCCTGGTGTGTCTGTGAGAACACTGCAGAAGATTCTCAAATACTGAACTGCTATCAGCTATTCCTTCAGTGTGAAATCACAGCCAACCACCTTGAGGTTCGTCAGATGGGAGAAAGGTCCGGTAGCTAGGGGTAACAAGCTAAATGCACTTACACCACCATTGAACCATATCCATAAACCCGTCATCGAGGCTGCCTGCTTCAGAACGTTGCTGATGAAGCTTGAGGTTCGACTCTGACACAACAACAATAGCCTCAAAGATATCAACACCATTGAACCATGTCCACAAACCCGTCAACATCGGGGCTGCTTCCCCCAGAACGTCGCTGATGTATCTTGGGGTATAATTCTCACACAACAACAACAGCCTTAAAGATATCAAGACCATTGAACTGTATCCACAAATCCGTCAACATCAGTTCAGAATGCTCGATGTCCAAAATTGGCTCCACACTTTTTACCTTATTGTCCAAAAATGCACCAATGCAAATCTTGGCGCCATGACAAAGATAAATTAAATCTTCTTAAAGAAAAAAGAAAAAAATCCATAACAGTTAGGTGTTGAACACTAGGGATGTGCTTGATCCTGGTGCGTCTGTGAGAACACTGCAGAAGATTCTCAAATACTGAACTGCTATCTGCTATTCCTCCCGTGAAATGACAGCGAACCACCCTAAGGTTCGTCAGACGATGGAAGGGTCAGGTGGCTGGAGGTGACTAGCTAAATGCATTTACACCACCATTGAACCATATCCACAAACCCGTCAACATTGGGGCTGCTTCCCTCAGAACGTCGCTGATGTATCTTGGGGTATGATTCTCACACAACAACAACAGCCTTAAAGATATCAACACCATTGAACTGTATCCACAAATCCGTCAAAATCACTTCAGAATGCTCGATGTCCGAAATTGGCTCCACACTTTTTACCTTGTTGTCCAAAAACGCACCAATGCAAATCTTGGTGCCATGATAAAGATTAATTAAATGTTCTTGAAAAAAAATAATCCAGAGCAGTTAGGTGTTGAACACTAGCAGTACTATAAGTATTACTGAGTAAAGCCTGGCAAGTTTTATTTAAGCTTAGGCTATGGGCATGACACAGACACAGTACTTATGCTGGTCGGCTATCCTAAAACGTTGAGGATAATCCTTTGTTAAATCTTTGTTAGCGATCGTGTTCCGTTTACGAAAATCAAAATCTTTTTTCAAGCTAAAATAAAAGCAGTTAACAAATTAGAGGCAATCATCTGAAATTAAATCAGAAATAAGGAATTTTAGAAGGTTAAGCCACTTTTAATGCATCTTGGACTTGGATGAATCATGCAATGCTAATCTGCATAAGGTGTGCAACCCTCCCAACTCCCAAGTGGACGCGTCACAACCGATTTGGAAGTACCAATAAAGAGAGAACAAATGGGACCATGCCAAAAGCCTAGAGGTGCATGTAGTATCAATTGAAAGTACTACATTAGATCTTTTAAAATAAATGTTAAAACAACACTTGCAAAAGGAATTTTTATTTAATTTTTGGTCACCATTATTTGGACAATTTTCTCAATAATTCAGATTTAAAAAAAAAAACATTGGCATTAGTCACAAAGAAGCAAAACATGATAATGATAGCAGTTTTTGACTGCAGATATGCAAATTAGTGCATGATTTGTATAATATTTGCAATTTTGTGTACATCAATTGAAATACCAAAGCTTCAGTACCTTTAGTAAACTTAAACATGTCACAGTAGAAAATGAAAGTTTTATGAAAAAGCTCTCTTTCTTAGAGGTTTCCTAAACCACAGCAGTGTTTTGAACACCCTTGGGAGTTAGATTATATATTAGGGGGTAAATGATTATCAAAATTGTGTATGGAATTATATTAGTTTGAATCAAATTAAATATCTAATTTAATTATTTTTCAACTTAAAATAGTGATTAAAACTCGAACATTGGAACACTTGGAGTTTGATGAAATTTATTGCTATAGACAAACACAAATGAAAACATAACTGTCAAATACTCAAATTATATATTGTAACTAATTACATCAACTGTTGAACTGTGTTAGGTAACTGGTTGTAAAAAGTAATTTGTAAAGATCCCTATCAGAAGCATCAGATTCCTGTTGATTCCAGTCAAGTCGAACTAGTTTTAACAGGGATTTGTAAAAGTCCCTGTTGCAAACAAGACATGCCTCTTGATCCCAGTTATTAAGCCAAACTGTTTTTAATTATGATGTGTTCTTCACCTGTTGAAAACAGTTATGACCTGTTAAAAACAGTTGAGACCTGTTAAAAACAGTTGAGACCTGTTAAAACCAGTTAGCATTTCAAGTGTTGTTTTTTCTTCAATAAAAATGGTGGTTAAAAATTCACATACAGCAAACTTAAGTGTTCATTAGTCTGTGAGCATAGGAACAAATAGTGAGTAGAGGGTAAGACTCCCTTCCTTAATAAATCTACAGATCTCAGTCCAATGGCCATACAATCACATTTTAAATTATATTAATCGCATAAATTTGCATACATAATGAGATTTTACATGGTTATATATTAAAAAAACATAAAAATAGTGAAGAAAAGCAAAGTTTGCAGTTTTCTTATTGTTGTTGTATCGATAAATACTTCAAGAATTATACTTGAAATTTTTAAGTTGATCTGATGAAGCTAACTAGAGTTATGACTGTTATAATACGCGAACTTCCGGAAAATATAAAAGTGAGATATTGCGCATTAAGTGCGCAATGCACAAATAATAGTACCTAAAATCCGCCTGATAGGTATGTAATCTCTTCTTTTTCTACAATTTCCTCCTCATTTTGTTTCCTTTTCTGTCTCAACACTTGTCTAATTTTCTTCTCCTTTGTCTCTGCCTTCTTTTTACTCTGTTTTATTCTAAGTTTGTCCTCTTCCAAGCTCTATGCCGTAGTGTGAAATCCTGCCTTCATGCCCAAGAATTTCAACGTTTTGCATGCTGAAGTCGCTCCGTCATTGAAATGGCCCACCGCCAAAGCAACACCAGTTGCCACCACAATTCTCCCAGTATATATTTCTTTTGGAGTTCTCTTCTAAATAAGGGAATTAAAACTTTCACAAGCATTTTGCGTAAATCCATCGAGGCACTTTGATAGCAGCGAATCTTTTGAAAGGTTGGTGAATATTGGGGTAATAGCGTCGATAATTGCGGTCGGTAGGCTGTGCTTATGATCATATTGTTCTCCATTTGCTTTGGACTTTTGATAGCCACACCAACTATCTTGTCCTTCTGGGCAAAGCGAATGATCATGGCTAGTATTTGTACTTGCTTTGTGCTTTAAAATTGCGTTGATATTCTTCTTAATACCCTCTAAATTGCCAGTATTTCTGCGTATGGCAAGTCCATAATACAACTGTAGGTTATCGATTTCTTTCGCTGTCAAATGTCCCCTCCCACCCATTGTTTTTCCATTGGACAGTTTATTTTTACCACTCTTTTGCTTGAGGTTTGGAAGCCGTGTACCCATACGCTTCTGTACATGGCCTACACACTTTTTTTGTGTCCAGGGTAGGAATCCGATTCGACCACTATCAAACGATTTGGTGTCGTCGTCTCCAACATAGCCCAGGTATCAAAGATTGTGCAAATTTTCGCTCCTCCCAAAAATCTTCTTTGCCCCTGCTGGTTCCATATTTCCTGCCGAACCCTTATAACTTTTTTTGCAAACACGATCATGTGACAGTTGCCATTCATCATACTCCGCTGATTCTTTGTCCTTGTTCTGCATCTGGTCACAACCCTTACAAACTTTGCTCAAGACTTCACAGTCCAAGACTTTCCCACTTTCCATTGAAATACACGTCACAACTCCATTCATCGAAGTGTGACCACGCTTCTGCCAAGTGCCGTCGATCATGATTGTAACATCCTTTGGTCCAGAATTTTGTTGACCTAATTTGAGGGCAGCCGCAGACATGCTTTCTTGCGAACATTTGACAGCTGCATTATGCAAGTTGCCATGTGGTTTTTAGTACGTATCTTCAGTCATAGGTTGGGGCATGTTCATGATTCCACAAAAAGAATGAATGTCAAGAGTGCCCTTTCCCCATATTCTGTTTTAATATATCCTTTATTTATATATAACCAGATCCACTAGTTCTGATTAATACTTTATTAATATTTGAGCATTAATTAAATAACACGAGAATTACTGTAAGTATTGATTATATCACAACTAAATGAATTGTGATCAGTAGTTTTAATCGATCCTTTATCCTTAAATGACCAGTACTTACCTGGTGTGCTTTATTCCTGGTGCGTTTTTGTGAACACTGTAAAAGATTTTCAAATACTGAGCTGCTATCTGCTATTCCTTCTGCGAAATCACAGCCAAACACCCCGAAGTTCGTCAGATGGGGAAAAGGTCCGGTGGCTGGGGGTGACAAGCTAAGTGCACTTACACCACCATTAAACCATATTCATAAACCCGTCAACATCAGGGCTGCCTCCCTCAGAACTTCGCTGATGTATCTTGGGGTTCGACTCTGACACAACAACAACAGCCGCAAAGATATCTACAAGAGAATATTTTTATATTAGTTTGATTAAAACTCAATGGGATTAGTAAAAGAGAAAAAGGTTTTTCAAGTAATATTTGAAATTATCAAAACGAAATTCATCTACTGGAGATACATATTATTGTTTACATAATCAATATCGAATTAGGAACTAGGAAATAACGATAATAGAAGCATTATATAGGAGCGACGAATAAAGAAATAGTCAATATCGAATTAGGAACTTGGAAATAACGATAAAAGAACAGGTACGTAGAGAGCGACCAATAAGGAATTAGTCAATATCGAATTAGGAACGAGGAAATAATGATAAAAGAAACATAGGAGCGACGAATAAAGAAATAGTCAATATCAAATTAGGAACTAGGTAATAACGATAAAAGAACAGGTATATAGTGAGGGATGAATGAGGAAATAGTCAATATCTAATTAGGAACTAGGAATTAACGATAAAGAGATAAAAAAACAAGTATATAGCGAGCGACGAATAAGGAAATAGTCAATATCGAATTAGGTGCTAGGAAGTAACGATAAACAGATAAACGAACAGGTACATAGTGAGCGACGAATAAGGAAATAATCAATTTTGAATTAGGAGCTAGGAACCAACTTCACACCCCCCAATAGGGTGTAATTATTTGCTAATTTGGCAATTTTGTTGGCATGCATAAAAAAGGAAAGGCATCAAGAATAACACAACATAGTTGCAAAAATTTATCGGATTGCCAAGGACAACCATTGCATTTTGTTAAGATTTTATTCTCTGATGAAAAATTCTGAAAATAACTGTTTACTTTTTACGAAACAGGGGCACAAATAAAAATTTTAAAGATAGGCCTACTTCTTAATTTTCTCTTCTCTGCAACCTCCTTTCAGAGCTCTGCCTCCTTTTTGGCAAAATAACCACCATAGTGTAAATTCTGGCACCACTGTGTGTAACAAATTGTGTTCCCAGTAAGCTCTTTGTATTCATCCAATACATTGACCTGATTTTCTTACTGAATTCCTCCTTGGAGCATTTGGTTTCCCATAGTTGTATCGCAGCTCCCGTGTTTTGGGGAATATTTTCAATGGCAAAAATACATAGATACATGTATATAAGGCATTTATAAAGCGCCACTACATCAAGAACGCAGCGCAAATGGAGAAACACAATAACGACAAAGTACAAACAAAGCACTGTCACATGATATGAAAATACAGTGGTAGAGAAAAACAACGTTAGATTGGATACAAATAATACTTCAAACACTTTTTGAATTTGCCTAAAGAGTCAGATTCTCTGATGGAAACAGTGAGTGCATTTCAGTTTTTTGGAGCAAAATGAGAAAAGGCGTGATTTGATGCAGACTTGAGCAGCTTAAAAGAGTTCGGTTCCATGAGGCCAGTTAAGTCAAGTGATGTGCGAAGGTTTGAGCGTGAGGGCTGGTGGGAAGAAAGGTAGGATGATAGTTAACCAGGTGATGTACCATGGAGGCATTTAGACACATAGACCAAGATCTTAAAAGTTATCCTCTCCCTGACTGGGAGCCAGTGCAGTTCCTTAAGGTAGGGCGTGGCATGATCTCGCTTTATAGCACGGCAGACAAGCTTAGCCGCCCAGTTCTGTATCCGTTGTAGTCTCTGAATATTGGTTGAGTTGGATCCAAACAATAGGGCATTTCCATAGTCAAGCCTTGAGAGAATCAATGATCGGACGACAAGGTGACATGTGTCCATATGAAGGAATCTTCTGATTCGGGAGGTATTGCGCAACTGATAGTTGAGACTTTTGCACAGTGATGTTATTTGAGTATTTATAGTCATGGAAGTGTCAAATATAATACCGAGATAGGCTCCATAAGAAGTCTCATCCTAGCTATTACAGTCCCTGATTGAGCATACTATTTAAGAAAGTGTCAGTTCATATGACATATGATAATTTATATGCAAATGACCTGTTGAATAAGAAAAAAAGGCGGAGTCAAAAATTCATGCCTGATATAGCCCTTTGTGTATACCGCATGGTGTACATTATATCACATATCCTACATGGCCCCCAAGTATGTCCCACATGGCATCCCCTCCTATGTTCATATCAGTCACATCCTGTCACACTCCCTGACTAAACATACTAAATAGTTAAAAAGTCTGGTCAGTTCATATACTGTAGCAACTTTATGCAAATGACCACAACAATAAAGGCGGAGTTTAATAATCATACCTGATACAACTGTTGGTGCCCAAATATTTTGAAGAGTTTTAATGATTTTAATCTCCAGTGCTACAAGAAAGACTCTTGAGGATCTTTGAAGAATATTGGAAAATTATATTATTTTTAGTTCCACCCATTACACAGAGTGTAATGAGTGGAACTTATCAAATCGTATGTGAGCTCCCATATGTGCCTGTGCAATGGTGTGCTTTAAAATGCATCTCCTAGGTTTGAACAGTTTTGCTCTTGAAATTCTGGCTCAAATGAGATTTTTGTATGCTTCATATAGCTTGTGTTTTGCTAAGAGATATTCTATTAATTTTTTTAATTTAAGCTCCCGAAAGGTTTCCAAAGTATAAGATTTCCTACGTAATGGTGCTAAAAATAGCTGCTGTAGACATAATGCTCCGTGTCCTCATGCATTCAGTACATGTGTGTTTCTTATTAGCACTACGATATTAATTACTTTTATTAAACATCAAAAGCTGGTATAATATTATGAATTTGTGTTGTAGTATCTTTCACATAAAACCATAATCATGCGATTTGATGAAAATTTGAATGAATTACGGGATTATACAAAATTCTATATCGGAAACATGAAGCTGTGTGGAATTTTTAGGACGTGACTTAGTATTATGTGCATGCAAAAAGCAATTGTGGAATCTATTATGTGGCCAGAAATAAAGACAATATCTCAAGCTTTCTACTGATACCTGTAAGTTTTAGGTTTTCAATGATTTTTTCACAGAAAAAGAGAAGAAAACCATTTTCATTTTCATTTTCAAGCATGTTTATTAAAATACAATTGCAGAAACCCAAACTTTGTTTGAAAGAAAATTGTTTTATCGTTAAAATGAGATATAATTCTTCACGATGCCCCATTTACATAGCAAATGACTCGTTTGTGAAATAGTGTTTTAAGTTGTAAACTCATAAAGCTAGAATTCCCAATATCGAGGGCAATTTGTATTGATTTGCCTTTTCTAATCGTACGTAATGTTAATCATAACTTACTTACATTAAGATAAGTTTAATTAAATGATTTATCAGCTGGTTTTAGAGTAATTTTAAGCAGATTGTCCGCCTGGATTTCAGCATGCATGATGCAGTACTGTACAGTACCTTTGTAACGTAAGTAATATAGTGTAGTGTACACAAATGAATACACTGTGTGTAGTCAGGTAGTACCGCACTATCAGTACTGGTAGCACAGAACTTAATAAAGTATCACTCCTTCATTCAAAAATAAGAAAAGGCTAATAAAAATATTTTCGAGAGGACCCATTCCATGGGTCAGGAAGCTAAAATGTTGAAAATTTCAGGAATGGTAGAGAAAGGATAGGTCTTGACTATGCCTATCCAAACTTGACAAGAATTGTTTCAGTAAAAGTTTCATGGGGAACTATTTTACCAAGGACCCACACCAAATTTTGAGTGAGTTGGTGAGGGTGTATAAAATCGGTTCACTTCAGCCCAAATAAAAGGGGCCAAAACCTCTGGTGACCCCTTATTGAAAGTTCCCTCATCCAAGAGATATTACTTGGTACTTTTTGGAAAATATCACAAAAGATCCCATATCTATAACATTCTACAAAAAGGACCCTGAACTCAAACTTTTTCATCATAGGCTTCAATAGGGCAAATAGTTCCATGCTACCTAGTGTAGCAGCCATTTTCATCTGCAATCTGTAGTGTAGGCATACTGTGATTAAGTAACTATTTAAGTAAAGTTATTGTGTACAGACATCTTGAATTCAAATTCTTGAATATTGCTGAAAGGAAATTTTACTTTTACTTGGCCTAGATCAAGATTTTTTTGTAACCAAAAAAGCACAATCTCTGATGTTGTTTTAAGCTTCGCCAAGGCCCAGGACCTGTTTTTTGTAGAGTGGGGCGGGGAAGGGGGGGGGGGGGTGGCGGTAGGGACTAAACATGGCGAGTACGCTATACGTACGTACCATCATGAATTTTCTTGATCTATGCGTGTAATATGTTAAATACTATCATCGCTGAAAGAAAATTAACTTTTGAATAAATAAACTTTATTTTTCAACAATCACTGTGCAGCTATTTAGGGCCTTTTTTTTTAAGAGAGTTAAACATTTCTTGATCAACTGAACATATTGCGGGTAGGCTTACGCTGCTACTGAGTTTTTTTGTAACTTTAAACTTTCGTCACAATCACTTGCAGCCACCTTGGCCTATGGCATGTTATTTATTTATGTTTTCATGCAAGTGCCAGAGTTTTTAATTGATCTTCCGAACATTGCAAGTACATTGTTATTGTGTGTGTACCATCGTGAATTGTCTTGATCTATGTGTATAATTTGTTTAGTAATGATATTGCTGAGAAAAACTTAACTTTTGATTAAATGAAAAATATTTTTTATTTCATCACATTTTTTTTTTTTCATTTTTTCATAAAAAATTATGCATTTTATGTTTTTACTTTAAACATTTTGAATTAATATTCATAATTGATTAATTTAATAACAGTTAATCAGTAGTTAAATGTTTGTATTATTTCAACATTTTAATGGAATATTACAAGTTCATTCAAATTGGTTTAAATCAATTTAAATGCATGTAGTTTTGAAAAATTGTCACAGTAAGTAAATAACCCCAAATGTGGGGAATTCCAATTAATTTTACATGCTTAATAAAGAATGTCTTAATTACGTGTTTGTTTGTCTTGTTATTTAAATTATACACACATTTTAGCTAGAAACTTGCAACTGTCAGCTTAATTATTTATTTGAAGCACACTGAAATAATTTCAGATTTGCACACTTTGACCTAATCAGTAAATTGTCTCACTTTTTGTCAATGTTAATTAATTATTTAGGTCATTAATTAGACATTTCCTTTGTTTTTTATGTCCTTGAATGCTAATTCTATACATGGCTAAATAAACCATTTGCTAAAAACGCAGCTTAATTTAGTTTCAAAACTGAATTTAACTCAAATTTAGCAAAATTGACATTAAAACGCATTTGTCCCACTTTTCCAAATTTAGTGTATTTTATGGTTTGTATACACTTTAACTGTCATTAATTTTTTAAGGATGTCATATTATCAATTGTTTTTTTTTTTTCATAAGTTGGAATAGAATATTGTACAGAACAAGAAATGGTTAAGTAACATGTCCAAACATTTATTATACTTTCAAATTGCTTTAATTCTTCAAAATTTGGCCAAATCTGGTTGTCATGGAAATGATCATCAACAACTTATAGGTAAAGAGATTTAAGCTAAAAATGAGTAGACTTCAAGAAATTCTTTTAATTACATTTAAAAGATCAAATATGACAAAAATAAAATTATTTAATTTTAAAATAAAACCAGTCAGTTGGTTTGTGCACTGCCATGGGTTAAATTATAAAATCATTGATGTCTAGTACAGTTATCTCCTAAAGAAACATCAAATGCTTTGTAGACTTTTTAAGGAAACTAGTCTTTAATCTTGTCTTAAATGTCTCTGGAACACTTAAACATTTTGTAAGGAAATTTTAACTTTACATAGGGATATATGCTTTCATTCAACCAGCAGTGCAAAAAGTTCAGATTGAGCTGGTATCAAATAAATGGTTCTGGTTTATGACACAGGAAGATGAGGTTTCTGAAATCGGCCGTACAGCGGATATTTTGACAAATTGTAGTAATAGTATTTACACAGCGTGTGCAAATTATCATGTGGTTTGAATTCACCAAAATATTAATTTTTAACCTTATTTTTAAGTTTTTTTCTCCATCAAAAGTTGAGATAAGATTTTTGCAGCCCCAAATAAGTCAAAATTTTGAGGTCAAACAAATCTCAAATAAGCCAAAAATTAGACAAAGCTTAGTTAAATTAATAATATTAAAAAGCCCAACAATATTTTTTGTGGCCAAACATGTCTCAAAAAGCCACAGAAAAGCTAAATAACTTTCTCAAAGCCAAACAGCCATTTTGTTTTTGTTTGGTTTCTAAGGAAAACCTGCCTTTCCTTGCCTTCTCTTACTTTTATTCCTTAACTTCTATCCCTTATCCACCTTCTCTCCCTCCTTCTCTCCTCTCTGTCCTAACTCAGGCACCTTAGTTTTTAACACCCTCTTGGCACATTTGACTGACTGCCACGGTGCCATTAAACATCACCAAACAAAACAAAACCAATATGCCAACTATGCTAGTATTTCCTTTGTTTTTGTAAGTCAAGATCATTCTGTATATGGTTTCACAGTAGATAAAACTAAATGTTGATGAAAATGCAAAATCGTTGTATATGTATGTTTGTAGTTGGGATTAACCAATATGTATTCAATTCTCTATCTTTAATAACATTTTTAAATTTGTGTGTTATGTAATCTAAAGGACACAAAAGAAAGATTTATATAGAAATGGAAAATTCAACTAGAGTTTGAGCTTGATAATGGGCAAATTGTAGTATTTGTTAAAATTGTAATGATGGTATGTAACCAGCTTTTACTAGACCTGAGTAAACACTTAGGAACTTATGAGTCAACACTGAGGAACTCCGAAGAATGGCTTCAATTTATTTCCTTGCTATTAGAGTAAGGAGCAGGGAAGAGACACTCCTGTGTCACTTCTCAAGTTAAGAGTTAAAACTTGTACCACTTCCACTGATTAAGTATCAGAATATGAAGAAAAATATTTGTGTGAATTGTTGCAACAATACTGTAAATCATTGTATAATATTGAGATATGTACAGATAATAAAATAAATTGTTAAAATTAATTTTACACGTTTCATTGTTTTCATTTTGACTCAAATCCATTTAAATATTGTAGGACATACTTTTTTCTACACTTCGGAAAATATCAAATTTCTCAGTTCCTGTTAAGTGTCCATTAACCGCTACTGCAGAAAATGTTGCCAAATTTCAAATAATTTGACCGAATTCCCCTTCAATGTTACCAATTATATTTTTAAAAATTGGGAAGAAGGCAAACATCGGGGAAAGAGAAATCCTTACAGGTGGCATTTTTCCCGGGATGTTTCCTTCACTTTCAGGAAATGTTGCCAAATTCTACCCAAATTTCCAATATTTTTTTATGATAATAAATTTTCTCTTCTACCATTATTTTTTTCTTTTCACTTTTATATTAATAATTTCCAAATTTTACCTCCCAACTTGAAAGAAAGCATGCAACCAGAAAGGTGAAATTCTCTCAGGTAGGCAATTTCTTTCACATGACATATGTTGATTTGAGCTTGTATATCTGATATTTTAAATCCCAGTCAAAATAGTCGACTAAAGCAGTCTACTAAAGCACATGCTCGTAAGGACAGGTGGAGGCTCAAACTATGTATATCATACTACCATCAAAATCCAGGAATTTGTGCTTAAAAGGAAGTCATCTGTAAATTTTGGACCAAATGTCCTTGTTTTTTTGTGACCAGTGGTTTGAAAGTGTCTCCTCAGCCCTCCCCTGAAAACTCTTTAACAGAATGAAAGAGTTTACACCTTATTTGTCTTAAAAAAAGACAAGTGTTTTGTTTGGGTTGTCCGACTACAGATTGTAAGTTCTTTAAAAAATGATTGATTTAATGATATCAATTTGTCAAAAAATTAGTCCTCATCACCACCACACCCCCCCCTTCCCCCTTCCCCCCCCCTCAAAAATAATAGTTGTGCAACTGCCATCGGGAAGCAATGTAGCCTAGCGGTAGAGCGTCTGGCTAAAACCTTTTGACAGAATACTTTATTTCTCATTGCTTCAGTTAACTCAGTGAAATGAGTACCATCTTTCTGGGGAGTAAGCCTGTGATGGATTTTCCTGTCCAGGGGGTGTCAAGTACTCTCAACCAGAGATTAGCAACGGCCTATATGAGCTTTCATTGGCTCAGGAGTATTTGACTATATATAGTAAACATGCCCTTAATCAATATACACCTGGAAGAGACTTTCCCATCATCTTCATTGATTGATCTTCATTCTACACATTGCAAATTTTAAATATATTAATAAATTCTCACACTTGGATCAGCTATAATTGTTGTAAACAATGTAAGGCATTCAACAAAATTACTTGATGGTTATCCACCCTGAGGGTCCCAAGCAAAATGCATTATTTTATCTTATATGATTGATATTGTAATTTTTTATTGTGAAAAGGAGAGGCCTGGTGGACAAGGTTGATGGAAAGAAAATAGCAGGCAGTGGGTGCTAGCAGGCGGATACATCACCCCACCCCTTTCCCATTAGAGAGTTCCTTTTTGTATCTGTCCGGAAACACACTACACTTAATAATGCGTGACATCTTGATCTTTGGCATCCGGCAAGGAGGGTAGTCAGGGGCAAATCCTGGCGCAGTGGAACCACCAGAGAAAATGTGAGTGTAGAATGAAGAGTATAAAATGATGATCAGGAAATGGACAAAAATATATCTTAGAATAGAAGGGCAAACAAATAGGACATACGGAGTAACTTGCATGGTAATTCATTACCATGTTCTGTCAACTAATTCATTACCATTTTCTGTCAACTAATACATTACTATTTTCTGTCGACTAATACATTTCTTTCAAATCAAACAGTTATAAAAAATATAATCAGTAGGAAAAAAGACTTCATTCGAATTCCTTTAGTTCTTTCTGTATATTTCTGAATTTCTCTAGGAAGTCTTCAGCTTATGATCACCAATGAGGCAGATTAATGAACAACGGACTAATGCATGTATGATTATCGTCTGAAACTTGATTGCAAATTAAAGGTAATTAATCAATGTTAACAAAATGTGTCAATAATTATTACTTGGCCAGATATCGTGTAAATGTGGCTACCGTGAAGATCTGAAATACAATACAATCCAACGTTTGTGATTGGTTAAAATGTTTACACAATCACTGACAAGCCAATTACCACCACGGAAGTGACATTACTAGTATGATCAGATTTACTGGTAAAGGTCAAGCAACTTTCTTGAGACGAGACTCCCTTTTTAATTGTTAATAGCCCAATAGTCCTTGACAATACCATGATAAGAATCACAGATAAAATGTGTAACATAAACTACATACTGCTACTAGGGGGGTATGATGAGGTTTTTGTTTTTTAATACAACAATCTTCACAACTGGTAAAAGCTGCTGTTGCTAGTATGGTACATGTATATTGAAATAGCATGATGAAAATCTGTCGCAATGGACTTTCAGTCCAAAATTCTCAAAGCATACATGGTTGAACAAAAACATAATTTAAAATCACTCATGAATAAACAAACGAAACCTTCAATGATAAATACCATCCTATTTGTAAATTGTTACTTCAAGCCAGACACATTGACCACAGGGGTATACTTTTGTCCTTGTGTTGAGTGTGAAAATCAGTGCAGCTGCAGTGAATTTTTTTACTATGTCAGATTCTGACCATGGAAAGTGTGTGGAAATCCCTGGTGTAATTGCTGCTGGATTGTGGTTTCTGTTGTAAGCAATACAGACCCTACAGATTTGAGATTTTATCAGCGCTTAAGACACAAAATGTATTGCAAGGTTAAGATTTAATGGGACATTAGCTGTGATACGACAATCCACACGATATCTCGGACTTCACCGACCTATTTACATGGTATTTTGAAATATGACACAAGCTGTGATACTAAATCACAGGATACCTCTGACTATAAACGTTCTAATAATTTATCAAGTTTCCATGCAGTCACAACATATCAGCCAGCTTACACATCAGTTGTGATTCAAGATAATTTTTTCAAGTTGGTTGTAAAGTTCATCTCAACACATATATCCCTGATGTGGTTAAAATGTATTCTTTAATACCAGGCTTGGAACAAATATTTTTATTTCTGGGACCATAAAAGTCTTGATAAAAATTTATGCGAACACAATACAGTATAACGCAACAACAATAACAAAATTGAAGACAAATATTTCTTTCTTTTCTCATTTCTTCTCCCCCCTTTCCTTTTTTTCCCCCTGTATTCCTTCCTTTTTTTCGGTCTGGAAACTCAAATTTCCAGGAACATTGGTACAATGGTCCGCTATATTTTCCACCCCTGTATAAGACCACTTGTGTAATCATTTGATGGTAATGTCCAGCTTGAGCATGACTATACTTCCTGTTGGGATGGAAGGGATGGGGAGCCATCAACTATTGTACATCACAGGTATGGTCTCTCTTTTTCGGCATCTCGTCTGATTAACATCCTCCTCCGTAAACCACTGAAAATGGAAAGAAAACTTTCTTGTTCAACTTTGCGCATGTGTCACAAATTATGACTATGATCAAATCTTCACTTTTTGAGAAAAAGGTTTTACACAAAACAGCCATACCTCATCTTTGTTTTAAATGCATTGTTAATGCTTTATTAAAAAAAGTGCAGAAATTGTTCAGTGGTTAGGGTGTTGGTTTCCTTCTCAAAAGTTACTGGGATTGAATCTCAGCCAGGGCGCTGTGCTGTGTCCTTGAGCAAGACACTTTATCCCATTTGCTTCCAGTTCACTCAGCTTTGAAATGAGTACCAGTTCGTCTTGGGAGTAAACCTGCTATGGACTGGTGTCCCATCCTTGGGAAGTCAAGTACTCTCATTCACTTAGCCCCATGGAAACCGTGACTCTATAAGCCCTTAAGACTTGATGGGATTTACCAATTTTGTAATGTTTTATTGGCCCATTATACACTGATAATCAGCATCATGATTGAATCAGAAGTCTTAATAATGTAGTTAATTAAATATTTTTCTTTATATTACACGGCTTAATCAAGGTTAAAAGGACCAATGAACAAAAGCTTTGAAAAGTGAAATAATTTTCAATTAAAGATGCATTAATTAGATGGTATGGTATCACTCTGTTGAAGTACACTTTCTATACCAGTCGTCAAACTCTCTCTCCTTGAGCGAATAAGACGTTAAAGACACTTCTTCGCAGTGCAGTTACTCTACTTAGGACTATCATGCATGATAGACATTGTATGGCCGCTAAACTAATCCTCTAATGCAAATACAGATGAAGAAAATTATGCAAACATTGTAAACAAATAAACCTGCCATGATTATTTTGAGATAAACTATATGTTGATGCATTAAAATCATCACAATCAATTTCTTGGTTATTGAGATGTTGCTGACAGACATGACAAACAAACAAATGCAGGCAAAAACATAGCCTCCACCAAAGTTTGGTGGGGCAAATAATAATAACAGGATGAAATTAACTCACATTGGATACCATCTGTGTTTTGTTGTGTAGAACATCTCAGCTAATTCTTCAGGTCCTGGACCCTGTTTCTGCTTGTTCCATTTGTTATAATTGTACTTCATTTTCAAAGGACCATCAATGGACTCCTGAAAAAAAAGAGTCAAAATATACACTAAAGTAAAAAGTATCATTATCTATACCTTGATTGTGCTAAACACTTATTTCTTTTCATTCCCAAAATATTTATCTTTTAGTTAATAAACCTTCAAAAATGTTTAATTTAAAGTTGACATGACCAGTCCTATTTCTCTTTCAAGATAACGGACAGTTGTTATCAATTTAAGATCTAAGCTGTTTGCTCTTCCTAATATTGGTGGGTGAGAAAGGAACTGTGAGCAACAATAATTTTATTGACTCAAAAAATTTAAACTCGAGTCGCGGAGTGAAATTGAATTAAACCAGACATCGCAAACGATACAAATCTCATTACTGCTGATAACATGCTTTCCATCCTATGTCACAGCTGCCATTCCACCCTCTGTTCTGCATGTCTCATTCAATATCCCTCCCTACAGGAAATCTTACATGGAATGCAGATACCATTCCACAACATGACCCATATGCCATCACACCTGCAATCAAGATGACATCTCACCATATGCCTTGCCATCCTTGTCCCATATGCCATCCTGTAGCATGCCATCCCTCCCTTCCAATATACCATGCCAACTTGTCCCACATCCCATCCCGCCCTGTACCATCCTACCCTTCCCCATGCCATTCTTCAATATACCATGCCAACTTGTCCTACAGGCCATTCCATCTTATCCCATCCCTCCCCCTGTCCCATATGCCATCCCACCATCCAGATGTCATCCTGTCCATGTCATTACACTGTCTTAATGCCATCCTACCTTCCATGCCATCCCAGCCTGTCATAAATGCCATGGCCACCCTGCCATGCCACCCAGGCCATTCCCACCATCCTTATCCCACATGCTATCCCACTCTGTCCCATATGCCATCCCACCTGAAATCCAGATGTCATCCTGTCTCAAATGTCATTACACTGTCTCATGCCATCCTACCTTGTCCCACATGCCATCCCAGCCTGTCATAAATGCCATGACACTACCTTGTTTCACATGCCATGCCACCCTGTCCCACATGCTATCCCACCATCCTGTATGCCATGACATCCTATCCCACCCTGTCCCATATGCCATCCCACCTGAAATCCAGATGTCATCCTGTCTCACATGTCATTACACTGTCTCCATGCCATCCTACCTTGTCCCACATGCCATCCCAGCCTGTCATAAATGCCATGACACTACCTTGTTTTGCATGCCATGCCACCCTGTCCCACATGCTATCCCACCATCCTGTATGCCATGACATCCTATCCCACATTCTATGGTAATTTGTCCCACATGCCACCCAGTCCCACATGCCATCCCACCCTGTCCCAATTTCATCCCATCCTGTCCCCCATGCCATCCCACCTTCATCCTAATTCCTACATCTACTAATCATTCTACCATCTTCCACCCAAAATTCTTTCCTCTCAAACTCCCATCCCCTCACTTCTATCAATTCAACATGCCCCATTTACCTGCAATCCTCTGTTTATCTACCATCCTCCATTCACCATCAACTGCCCCATTCACCATTCCCCCTTACCATCCATCCTCCATTCACCTACCATCTTCCATTCACCTACCATCCTCTTTTCCTCAACATGCCCCATTCACCATACCCCATTCACCTAACATCCCTCATTCACCTACCATCATCCATTAACCTATTACCCAACCCACCTTTTGCCATCCATTCATCTACCAAATATACCCTTAACCAACTCTTCATTCCAACCTCCACAGATTCCATTGCACTACAGCCCCACCCCCACCCCACCCCCCCTCCCTCCCGAGCCTTAACTTAAATCTGACACTTCCAATAAAAACACGTTCAATGTTTTTCCCCCTTATAAACCAAATAGGGCTGGTCTATCTACCAAATCAGAATAAAAATTCAATTCAATTAACTTGGAGTTTATCATTGGTCTATTACGTTTCCACTCTTATTCTAGTGAAAAACCTTACAATATAAATTTTTTCAGTTCTATTATATTACTTTTTTTCATCCCAGAATTCATTTAAATCAGAATGAAAATTTAACTTTCAATATAATTGGGTTTCCATTCAGTCTTCAGTTCTCATTTACTTTCAACATTTTTTCCCATCCCAGAACAAATCATTAAATTGTTGCTATTCAAGTCTGGAATGCATTTGTTCTCCTTTATATAAATTTCTTTTCATAAAAATAGTTGAAACTCCTTTCCAAAGGGAGCAATCTTTTGTTCCCTAGTAGCTGCACGATGCATGAGGCTGGACGGACAATACTGTAGATGTGTAGGATGGTACAGATGCTCTATCCCCTCTTCACCAATTTCGTTGGAAAGGGGATAAAATGCTGGCATCGGATCATGATCGAGTCCCTTTCTTAACATTTGTGTAATAACTTATAACATATTAAAGGAGAAGTCTACATGACAGAACAATTAAAGTAGCACACAGCAATATATTAGTATAAACACTTAATAATGACTTCCACCACCCTGCACACAATTTTCCAATTTTATTAGCAAAACATCCAATGGAAATGTTATTAAGAGCCGTTAGTTTGGACATAGCACCCAGACAATTTTTATGGTGTGTTATCATACACCATATGGACTGAATTATTTTCTTTTCAAAGCCATACAAAATAAAATAAAAAATATATCAAAATGAAAAACAATTTGGTAAATATACATACATTGTTTATCCATTCAGTGTTGACTGAATATTTCTTTTTTCCCTTTCTCAACTTCAAATTCACATTGCTACTCTGTACTCTGAGCAAATAAGTGATTGGGCAGACCTCTTAATCCATTGTTTTTTTAATCCTTTGCCACAAATCGTAGAATGACAGCAGCTAGTTCTGGCAAGAGATTTAGGATCTTAATCCCCAATCAGCATCCTAACTGCAAACACTGACCTCATCATTTTCACTGAATTAAATTTAGGGAAGCAACAAGATTTCAAGAAGATTTGGAACTGTCAACAAAGTTTAGTTAAATCATGAAAATATGAAAGAGTAAGATCAAATCTGCCACTCACCTCCGGTTTAGAAGGATCTGGTCTTCTTATTGGCTGAAAGAGTGAAGAATATACCAGATGAATTAATATTCATATTTTTATTGTTTGTTTGATGAGGGCTTTACAGCACCACGACAGCGAGGGTCAAATTATGCCTACAAGGTTAGATCATTCCAGAGGTAGGAAGAAAAGAAAACGGGAAGATTGAGAGAAACACAAGAACTAAAAGCCAGAAAGCTGGGATTGAGAGAGGAGGTGTATGGGTGAAAAAAACAAAAGTAGAGAGAGGTGTGAGAGGATTTAATATGGTTGTAGAGGGAAGCATGATGAAGGAAGGAGATAATTTTATCCCGAGGGTTTTCCTGGAAGAGCTCGGCTATTGTTGTGGGGAGGGAGGGAAGCTCTGAGAAGGTTGTACAGAGGGCAAGCAAGGAGAACATGATGGACTGTGAGAGTGCAATAGCAATTGTTGCAGAGGAGTTGGGGGAGCCAATAAGGGGTTGGGGGAAGCCAAAAGGAGGTGGGAGTGAGTGAGGTGGTTGTGACCTATTCTAAGACGGGTAATGTGAACATTGTCAACACGAGAGAGGTTGTGGATGGTGGGTTTGATCGGAATGGTGGGCTGGATGACGTGGAAATTGTTATCAATTTGGAGTCCCATGAGGTTTGTCAGTGGCCACGAACAAGGGAAGCGATAAGCGGTTGGATGTCAGAAAGGGTTTTGGGAAATGGGGTAGGGGGAGGATGAGGGCAAGCTTAGCTGCTGCATCAGCCTTCATTGCCCGGGATGCCAACATGGCTGAGTATCCAGAAGAAAAAAATACTTTCCTGAAGAGGGTGGGTGCGAGGAATTTACGGAGGAGGTGGGATGTGGGGTTATCCTATTTAAAATTGAGTACAGAAGTAAGGACAGCCTTATAGTCAGAAAAGATGCCAAAGTGGCTGAGCAAGGAGTACTCAGTAAAGTTGGGGGCGAGGAGGATGGCCTTGGCCGCCAAGAAGATGGGGATGAGTAGTAGGGAAGCCTGCTACTGGGGTGATGTCTTGGATGATGGCATCAGTAGCTGTCTTGTCACCTTCCTTGGAGCCATCAGTATAGATGGAAGTGTAGTTTGCAAGTTGGTCTTTGATTTGGTTGTGGAGGTTGATGAAGAGGTTAGGGTGGGTTTGGGTTTTGTGAGGAGTGGAGAGGCCCAGGTGGATAGAAAGGAGGGGTGGCCCAGGGAGGAAAAGTGGGCCAAGAGAAGGTGCCAAGAGTGGCGGGGTTGATGCCGAGATGAAAGAGGTCTGATTTAATGCATAAGCTGAAGGGAGGGGATAGGGTTTTAGTCCTATCAAAGAGGGCAAGAAATTGGGGTACCTAATGAGGTTGTAAACAGGGTTCTGGGTGTTGGTGAGGACTCTAAAAGCCTAGGAGAGGCTAAGCTTTCTACACCTTACCAGAAAGAAAAAGGGGGGGGGGGGTTCGTTGGCTTCAAAATGAAGGCTGGTGATTGGGGAGGTCCTGTAGGCGGAGGGGGAGTTCGTTGGCTTCAAAATGAAGGCTGGTGATTGGGGAGGTCCTGTAGGCACCCAGACAAAGCGTGAGGGCTTAATTTTGGATGGTGTTAATGTGGTTGAGGTAAGAGTTGTGAGCGATACAGTAGACAATATTGCCATAGTCAAGCTTGGCACGAATGGTGGGCCTGAAGATTTTGAGGAGAGCACGTTGGTTCGCACCCGAGGTGGTGTTGGAGAGGAGGCAGAGAAGGTCGAGGGACCCGTTGCATTTCTGTTTCAGGTTGGTGATGTGTTGCTTGTAGGAGAGCTTGGGGTCTAGTTAAACCCAGAAACTTAGTGTGGTAAACTTTAGGGATGCGATTGCAATTGAGCAGGAGGTTCGGGTTGGGGTGGAGGTTGTTGAAATGAATGCAAACTGCCTTGTTTTTGGAGAATTTAAAATCGTTATTGTTGCACCAGTCTTGCAGTCGGTTGAGGCTGAGTTGGACCCTATTTTTGATAAGAGGAAAGCTAGGGGAGGAGTAGAAGATAGTGAAGTCGTCCACTAGAGGGCACATTTAATGTTGGGGCCAAGGTTGTCCACAATGTCGTTAATGCTCAGGTTGAAGAGAGTGGAGGAGAGGATGCTGCCTTGGGGGACGCCCTTTTCTTGGGGGTAGGGGTTGGAGAGGAGTTGGAGAGGGTGTGGCCAATACAAATTTGGAACAGCCTGGGTGAGAAGAAGTTTTAGATAAAGATGGGGAGGTGGCCTCTGAGGCCGATGGTGTAAAGTTTGCGGATAATGCCATATTTCCAAGTAGTGTTGAAAGCTTTCTCAAGATCGAAAAAGATGGCAATGACGTGTTACTTTTTTGCAAAGGATTCCCGGATAGCAGTGTCGAGCATAATTAACTGGTCCAGGATATTGCGATGTTTCCGGAAGCTGCTTTGGTGAGGGGAGAAGATTCTATTGGTCTCAAGGAACCAGTTTAGTCTCTGGTTAATGATTTTTTTATAATTTTACAGAGATAGCAGGTGACAGCTATGGGGCAGTGGCTGGAGGGGTTGATATTGTCCTTCCCGGTTTGGGGGCAGGGGTGATGATAGCTGTCCTCCAGATAAGGGGAAAGGAGTTGTTGCTGAAAGAGGTGGCAAGGTAGTTAACAATATCCTTTTTCGCAGTGAGAAGGTTACCATTCCAGGACAGATGGGAGACTTGGCCACCCTGCCATGGAAGCTGTTAACCATTCTCTAAATCTTCTTAGTAGGGGACCTGGGGTGTTGGTGGTGAGAGAAGAGATGAAGTTGTTCCAAGTGTTGGTTTTACTGTCCTTGATAGTGTGCCTGGCTTTAGTATGGCTGATGCGAAAGAAGTTGAGGTTGTGGGTGGTCGGGTTAGTTTTAAAGTTCCTGAGGGCCCTTTTCCTGTTCTTGATGGCAGTTTTGCAGTTATCAATGAGCGAGGGGTTGGGGGTGGTTAGAGGTTGGAAGTTTTGGGAATGGAGCAGGTAGCGATGTTGATAAGGATGTTACTGAAGTTTGACATGGGATCCTCACCCTCGAGGAGATAGGGGGAGAGGTGCGAGCGCAGAGGGTTTTGAAAAGGGGCCAGTCTGCCTTCTCGAGGTTCTAATTCAAAGTGTGGTCTGTGGGGGTTTGAAAGTTGGAGTGAATACGAAGAGGGTAATGGTCACTACCACAGAGATCAGCAGTGACCTTCCAGCTAAAATCAAGGAGGAGGTTGGGGGAACAGATAGACAGGTCAATACAGGTGAGGGAGCCTGTGGCAGGGTGAAGGTAGGTCAGGGAGTTAAGTGTTGAGCAAGGAGAGGCTGTGCTGTCGAAGAGTGTTTTCAATGAGCTTGCCTCTGGGGTGGTGGTATTGGAGCCCCATAGGGGTTGAAGTCACCAAGAAGGATAAGGGGGAGGGGGCTGAGAGATGAGGTTGTTAAGGCTGGTTGGCTGAACGTTGGCGTTGATGGGGGAGGGGAGATAGATATTGCAAAATGTGAAGGTTTTGTGGAGGGAGATAAACATACAGATGGCCTGAAGGTCGGTGTTCACATGAACAGGGCTGTGTGGGATATTGTGTCTAACGAGAATGGAGATCCCCCCACAGGCCCCATCGGTGTCCACTTGATGTTTATGGTAGTCAGCGAAGTTGTTGAGGGAATAATGGTCAGTAGTTTTTTAAAAAGGTTTCTTGTAGGCAGAAGACTGTTGGGTGGAAGGCGGTGGCCAGTAGGTCAATTTCTTCAGAATTGGCATTAAGGTTTGATGTTCCATTGTATAATGTTGTGGGTGTTATTGTAATTGTTTGTGTTGCACACCATAAGGAGGCAGAGGTTTATCTGGAGGAAGATCTGTTGGGTCTGAGTCCCTGTTTCTTTGGGAGCAATTGTTTTTGAAAGTGGACAAAAAGTATGTTCGATGTGTTCGGTAATCGAACAATCCATGTTCTCTTTAATGTGATACGTGTGGGTTTGGATGGTGGGCTGTTTATTGATTGGTTGTTTGTTGTTTTGATGTTTGTTAGCCAGGTTGGCTTGAGTTTGATGGCATTAGAGGTGTTGGGGTAGGGGAACGGTGGGGATCTTAGAGAAGGAAGGTTGGGGAGAGAAATTAGGGGGGAAGTGGTTTGGGTAATGGGTGTGGTTGGGTTGTTGGCAATGGTGATGGGACTGGGTAAGAAGAGCCAGGTGAGCTTGGTTTGGGCATGTGAGTCAGTTTTAGTTGTGTTAGGGAGGGGGCGGTATTGCTGTTAGAGGAGACTGCGCTTGAGTAGGAAGGTTTGGTGTGGAGGGAAGCGAGGAATTGCTTCCTGGCTTCCGGGTAAGTGATGTTGGGATTAAGGGTTTTCAGTTTTGTTATCTGCTTTTCCTGAAGCCAGGTGGGGCAGTCTTTTGAGAAGGAGGGATGATTGGCTGGGTGAGCACCGTCGCAATTGGTGCAGAGTGGGGTATTGGTGCAGGAGGCGCTGTCATGGTCCAGGGCTCCACGGATGCCACAGCGCGCTTGGCTATGGCAGGAGGTTTTTTCCATGGCCATACCTCTGGCACTTATGACAACGGAGGTTGGGAATGTAAGGTAGCCGGCAGTGATGTGGAAGGGGAGAGTTGGTGTGGCAAAAGTCAGGAAGATGGTATTGGTGGGTGTTTTGGCACCATCTTTCTTGAAGACGAGACGACGGGCTTTAGTAACGTGTTGGCTGGCGAGTTCCTCAACGAGGTCTTCATCGGTCAAGTAGGCAAGGTCTTTAGTTCTAATGACGCCTTTGCTGGAGTTCAGGAACGTGGGGGTGACTGTAACATCAATACCAGTATTAGCTAGTGTTTTGGTGGTGAGCAGGGTGATGGCTTGAGTGTCCCTAGTGCAGTGCACCAGGAGATCGCTGGATCTGAGGGTAGAGACCTTGGGAGGGTACCGACAAGGGCATGGAGCGCCTTGTGTATGAGAAAAGGGGAAACTTTTGAAACTTTCTGGTTTATTGGTGGCCTGTCTGATTAAATTTTGGGGACTGGGGCTGAAGAATGGTCAATGGAGGTAGCAGGTAGATCACGGCGAGGGGAGGGGTTAGGGTTAAGGCAAAGTGTTTCGTCATGATGGAAAAAAAACAAGGGCCAAGAGACCCGAGGCAACTAAAAAAAAATTGCAGAACTACTATTGGAGAACAGCTGTAGAGGTATTGATAAGGGTGTGAAAGTCTGGTCACAACGGGAGGAGAAAAAAGAAGTACGGTCTCACCGAAAGTAGATACCCATCCACAGAGAAAGAATCCCTGAAAATGAAGATACAAAACAAAATTTAGGTGGTAAAGTGCAAGGTAAAGTGTATCGGAATGAAAAGTTTCAGAGAAAAGAATAGAAGTCATGTTGCTCTCATCATGTCACACTGTCACTGTCATATTTTTAAACACAATTAATATAAATGCATTATATAAATGCATGAACATAAATGCATACAATAAATGCATAGAATAAATGCATATGATAAATGCAGTCGGTATGATCCATCAGTTTCCATCAGGGGTCCAGCAAGTCCATGTTTTTAAAAGAGGATTTCAAATGAAACAAATTGGTGAAGAAAACATTACAAAATCTTATTCTGTTATTACTAGTTGTGATGCCACAGCCTCAGATTCCAAGTCTTGATATATTCCATCATATTTTGTGGCTTAAACACCATTGGATATGTCAGAACAGTAGTAAAACAGATTCTTGTAAGGGTAATTATACTTTACCACCTGAATTTAAAGTAGTTTCCAGAAAATGAATAATTCAAATTAACAATTGTTCAGAATGTGAGGACGAGGGCACCAACCTGCCATAGTAGACTCACTATACCAATCATTTCTAAACAGATAAGACAAGAGTTTTAAACTTGCATATCTCCTTAATGGAATAAGATTTTTGAATGCTTTCTTCACCATTTTGTTTCTTTTAAAGTCCTTTTTCATATAAGATAAACTTCCTTGACCATTGAGCTAATCCTTTAATTTCAAAATGCATGGGGCCTTCTAGTACAGCTCTCCAAAAGTACATATAAAGTTCTTAATACTTTTTTTAAAAGCTGTTTCCATGAGTCTAGCTGGAGAATTTTGAATAATATTTTCTGTTATTTTTTGCAATACTATATACTCACACGGCTGTGTTCATAAGGAAATGGATCGGAGGGATGATAGCAGACAATGCATCTTTGGTCCGCTGTTTCACATATCTCAGGTTCACTACAGAAGACGGAAGAAAAATCCAAGTGGCATTTATTTCTTGAATTGGTTCTAACAATAATGCTGATGCACACTTTGTATTATCAGAATGTTTGAAGATGATTCAACCTTAAAAAGATACCAGCCTTATATTGAGAGTAATGTTTACAACAATAGTTATTGGTGGGTAATGACTTACAGCATGCTTAAAGATCAACACAGAGGTACAAAATGCCACTACAGTGTACAAACATGTGAAGTGACAAACAGTATGTTTTCTCAGCATACAGTAAGTACCGTAGCAACAAGATGCATTTTTTTTTAGATCTTTAAGGAAAACAGAAAGGTTCTTTATTAGTGGGAGAATGTTGGTGTGGCACTGTTGCAAACATTTCTTCTTCTTCAAAATAAACTTAGGCCATTGAACTTTTGTATTTGAAAATAAACAAATATACTGGTCTCAGTGGTCTGTTTATTTCTGGAAGTTTGATATTTCATTTCTTTTCTTTCTTTACCTGCATTGTGTTGAAGAAAACCGGGAGAGGATACTGATGCAAGCTGATCCTGTGTGCAGAGAAAAAAAGAAGAATATGTTTTCTTTTAATATTATGACGTGTGCAGTTAAACTTGTTAAATGTCTGTGGAGACAAAACAATTTCTGAATTGCTAAGTTTTAATATCTCAGTAGGTACGTTTTTGAATTTAAAAAAGACATCCTTTCATTGTTTCCAGTTATGACTGATTCAATGCAATGATGGATATCAAGTAAGAAATTAGAAGAATTACAGATTGACCTATCTTGCCATTCAAAAGTCATAAGTTTTGGATGTATTTCATCCCCTTGGCAATTTTGATTAGTTGATGCAAAGCATGCATATGCTTGCACAGGGAGTTTATCACTGTTTGAAGAATTTTACATGCATTTCTTTGCCCCACCTATTTATCATCCTGAACATGACATACAAGTATGATGCAAAGCATGCATATGGTTGCACATTTATAACTGTTTGAAGAATTTTACATAATTCCCCACCTACCAACCATCCTACATGACATCGCTACCAACACAATAGGTCACATACTAGTATACTGACCATATTCTTATCTGTGTACAACATTTGATATGTGGGAAATGTGTATACAAGTTTTTGGAGCATTTTTACATTAGTGCATATTAGTGATAGAACCTTTGTCAACATAAGTATGTACTCAATAACTGACAAATAACATGCAAGTATGATGCAAACAGACATATGGTTGCTATAAATTTAGCACTTTTTCAAAATTTTCTTTATATTCAGCCGTCCCCTTCCCCCACTTAGTAATATGCATAAGATCATCACCAAAAACAATAGGGCACACAAATGGACAATAGTTTATCTGTGTACCACATATGACCTGTATCCAATGTACTGTCCTGCAGTTACTGTGTTTACAAACTCTTTTCAGCAAAACCATATTTAGCTCCACCCATTACATTATGTACATTAATAATATTCAACAATTTTATACCATGAATATGTATACACTAGCTAAAAATATAAATATACCAAGCATGAATTAGTGCTGTCACGACATGGCTCTATTACATATCAATTATTGTGGAGAAAAATATCATGATATATTGGTATATCATGATACTTTTCAAGAAAACTGACTCACGACACACAAATTGTTAATGTCCCTAACGTTACTTCTTTTATGATGAATGCAAGAAAAAATGATTTGCAGATCTACATGTAGCAGACAACACGATCGGGTGACTATTACATTAATCACATACGTGTATGGTAATTCAGCCAATGTGACCAAGAATCATCAAAGTGAGAGCCTGAGAGGCATGTTTTGGGCCATTTGTTTCCTTTCTTTTTGCCAACTTACATTGAAGCGTTCCAGTGTGGGGGGTGAAGGAGCACAATTTTTCATTAGTTTTTTATGCTTTACAATATTTTTGCATGTTTTCAATGGCCTTAACTTGACTTGAACTTATTTAATATCGTAACGTTAGAATTGTAACATTCAAAGTAGCCAAGCCTAGTTGCGTGAAAATTTCTTAGTTGAGTATTAGTTTTTTACAATCGCGATGCGTTGAGAGGCATACTTTATGCTGTGGGAAAAGAGATATCAGGATAATCGACATGTCATGACAGAACTAATATAAATCAAAACAGAGACATGTACTTGTTAAAATATGAGCATTGATGATTTTTAGATTAAGCTCTGCCTACTCATTGGTATGCATAAAATCACCACCAAAACCAATAGGGTGCATATATGGACCATGTGCTATCTGTGTACCACATATGACATGAATCCAGCTTATCGTTATTTAGATACATGTATGTTTACAAGCTCTTTTCAGCAAAATCATATTAAGCCCGCCCACTACACATATTAATGAAATTCAACGTTTTTATACCATCAGCATGTACACACCAGCTAACATTATGACTAGACCAAAGATGAAACAAAACAGACGTGTAGTTGTTAAAATATGACAATTTCAAATTTTTACATTTTAAGCCCGCCTACTCATTAATAGACCAAAAACATTAGGGCACACCTACAGAGGCCCACCTACTTAATAATATACCAAAAACATTAGGGCACATCTACAGATCATGGGCTATCTGTGTACCACATATGACTTAAATGCAGCTTATTATTCTTGAGATAACGTGTTTACAAGCTCTTTTCAGCAAAATCATATTAAGCCCCGCCCACTAAGCATATTGATGAATTTCAACGTTTTTAAACCATGAACACATACACACTAGCTAACATCATAATTATTAGAAATATGAAACAAAACGGACAAGTGGTTGATGTTAAAAAATAAGCATTTTAAGATTTTTACATTAAGCCCTTGCCACTCATTAATATGCATGACATCATCACCAAAATTAATAAAAACATTTTGTAACATATATACAGTATGACATTATCAGAGTGTCATTCTAGAGATTCTATGTTTACGATTTAAATTTAACAAAATCACATTCACTGCCCACTACACATATTAATGAGATTCAAATTTTTTACACCATGAGTATATGGACACTACCTAACAACATTACTATGCCAAATATGAAAAAACATAGCAGTTGTTAAAATATGAACATTTCTAAATCTTTACAATAAGCCCCGCCCACTCATTAATATGCATGATATCATCACCAAAATTGATAGGGCATGTACCACATACAGTATGATATAAATCCAATGTGTCGTTCTAAAGATTTTGTGTTTACAAGCTCTATTCTGGCTCAAATTCATAATACAAAGGTTAAAACATTAATAGGGATGCACCCAGATCTAAATATTTAGATCCGGCTGGAACCAGGTTTGGCCAGAACTTAAGATGAAATCCGGAGCTTGGAAACTGACAAAAGTTAGGTTCATATTGTTTGCAGGCTAATGGAAACAATAGTTTACTTAAATGACAATTACTAAAACCACGTAATGTAAACAAAACAGCATGTATTTACAGATGTACAGTTTACCAACAAGTTTTCCGTTCAAAAGTTATGAATCTGTCTAAAATAATAACGTACACAGCTGATGCAGGAGTAAGTTTATTTGTCTTGTTCATAAATTGATTTTAATCGTATTCGTATCTCAAAAAATATCCCATTGCATCACACTGTAAATACCTTGCTGGCTTTGTAGCCTCCAAGCAAGAGAACAATTTCTAAAATTGTGAATATCAACCCCACACTAGACTTAGCCAGACAGTCATTAACTAGACTCTGACAGACAGTCGTTTCCCACCAGAAAATGACAAAGCAGCCCTGCACCTACAGAGAATATCTTAGCCTTAGGTAAAACTCAATTTGTTAAAATGTGTAAAGACCCTGTGGGAGATTAAATAGGACTTGGAGTGGGGTAAAACTATAATTTTAATAAAAATAAGTAATAATTACAACTTTAATTAATTTTTACATTTATTTTAGGTTGCATAATAAAGTTTAGATGTTTATAATATTAGGGGGTGGTTAATACAGATACACATATACGAATGGTAAAGAAAAGACAAACGCCTATAAGTGGTGCCTGTTAAAGGGGGCAATGAACAATGATCAAATTAAGGAATGTCTATTGTTGAATTTAACTTGATACAAATATGATTAACCTGATAAAGGCTGCCAGAAATGTTTCCAATTGATGATAACTGTTTGTTGTTTATAATATGAAAAAGTTTCATAAGCTTTCATTTGATTACAACAGCTGTATCATTTTGCTTGATTTTTTCTTGCAGTATGCTCAAGCCTTTCATGTAAAACTCATGTTTGGACTTAGAAGTTGGATAGTTTTCATTAACTTTTAGAAACATGTTACTTTAAGCTATTACCAACATCATTTTAAGAGATAATTCAGGCCAGATATTTAGAATAATCTGGCCAGATTTCTTTGCAAATCTAGCTGGAACCGGATTGTTGTTTACTATCCGGCCAAACCGGATATTCGAAACATTAATCAAATTTTCAGGCAATTCTGGCTTTCCAACCTAGTGGTTTTTTATTGCAAAAGGTGATAAATAAATTGAAAATGAACTTCTGACAAGCTCAACTGTAGTACGAATCTTCATACCCTAACTCCTTTGCTCTGAATCTCTTATTTAGAGTAGGAACGATTACAAACATAAATTATTTTACACATTTACGCAAAGTCAATGGGCTTCAATGTGTGTATTTGAAAAAAGTTGCCCAGAAATTTTGGGCAACTTGATTTTCGATATAAAGACTTCCTTATTTTAACCTGAAAATTAGCACACGGAAACTTGAATTGGTTTTACACATTGTGAATATCGTGATAACTCAATTACTCTCCTAAAAAAATACACATTTTTCATTCAAAATTAAAGTTAGAACACATTTTTTGTGAGCGTCTTGACAAAAATGTAACACGCACGTAAACATTTTTTCCAACCAATAAAAAGATGGGAACGCTTGCGTAAAGAAATTATTGACATATTTTGAGTGTGTATCTGAAATCTCTGTGCATCATTGTGCATCCTATGTGCATGTTACTTATGTACAACGCGTACAATTTGTATGTATAAATATTAAGAAACAAGGGTGTTGAGGTAGTCAAATTCAAACGAATTTAATAGTGCGCAACAACACAATTGTCGCGTCTTCAAACGAACGCACAGTGTGTTTTTTGTTGTATATGCGTCCGTTTTGGCCCTTCCCTTTTTCTAGTTGTATGTGCGCATTTGCGACATTAGTTGCAACGCTATCATCCTGTGCACAAGACACTGAATTTCTTCCAGAAAATTGACCCATTTTACCCTTTTTTACAAAGAATTAGAAAAATTTACCAAAATGTAAGTTGAAATAAGTTGTTCAGCTCTATGTCTTACATTAGGCAAAAGTTGAGGGCATCGATGTTAATTTTCATGCTCCTCTGTGACCACAGTACTGTAGGAGAGGCATTAGCGATCGTGTCTACTAGCATAATTGTAAATGTCACAAAGGCATCCGTGGTCTAGTGGTCATTGGCATGCCTGGGTCCCAAGTTCATATCTCTTAGCCTAGCTGTTGAGAAAGGAAGGTAAAATACCTATACCTACCAATGTAAATGCCATTCAACCTTAATATGCTTTGTTACTAGGCTACATGTAACTTAGTACAGTAACTATACCTTCATCAGCTTCACTTCACAAAGTTTGCTGATTTTAGGTATAGGAAAGCGCTCATTGAAGAAGAAAAAAATGCATGTTGAAGCAAAAGTCAATGGGATTTAACGTGTTCAAAAAAAGTTGCCCTACAAATGTAGGGTAACTTAAATGTGACACACAGAATTAGGCAGTTCCAGAAAATATGTGTACAGGGAGGGTGGAAGGGGGAGGGGGTGTCAGTAGTATCTCCTCCAAATCCCCCCCCCCCTTTCCCAGAATTTAAATCCCAATCCGCTCAACTCCCCCCCCCCTGGAAACCCAGTCCCGCTGAATTTCACCACCACTCCCCAAAATCTTAATCCCATTGAAACGCCCCCTCCCCAATCCCAATCCCAGTATCACAGCCCCCTCCCTTCCAACCACCAAATCCCAATCCCATTTGTCACAGACCCCTTGTACACTTAATTTCTGGAATTGCCCATTGCATCTTTACGAACATGCATAATCAATTGTGCGGGCGCATTTTAAATATCTGGAGCGTACAGTGAAAAGACTCTTAAGATGAGTGTGGATTCCGCTTCCATGCTTTTTACTGGTATGCTCACTCGAAGAAAAGACAAAAAACTATGAAAATCTTTGAGCAAGACATACAAAAATAGAATAGCCACGGATCTGTTGATCTTTGATTACATGAGATTACATGTTTTTCTACTTTTGAGGAACAATTTCTTAGATAACCAGCCTACCACAACATCATTTATAAAACTTTGAGATCATTGTTAACTTTGCACAGAAAAGTCAACAGAATTTTCCCTGTGACAGTGTGAGTCTGACATGTAACTTAAAATTGATTTAAGATTGTTTAGCATAAGAATTGCTGATTTATTTTGTAGCTGTTAGTACCAGTAGGCCCTAGCTGAAATTTACCTTTAAGTTTAACAAGGTTCTGCGCTAACCATTCAGCGAAATTACCCAAAGTGCAGAAGAAAGACCAATTCAACTTGCCAATGTATACTAAGCCTAGTTATTATACACATACCTCAGTACGGGTTGACATTGGGATTGCCGTACGAGGGTTGTTATAGATTAGGTGCAATTCCTATGTTTTTTAAAATGCACAGGTTGTAGAAAATTGATGATTTAAAAGTAATTTACTTTTTAGATATTTTTATATCAATTAGTCTTATAATACACTTTTCAAAAAAACTTTTCCAAAATCTTTACCTATTTAGCACCACGTCGAGATAAAGTTCCCCGAGATTTTTGGTCGCCATTTTCTTGGTCACCGCATGTTTGTGATTAATTATTCAATGTCTACAAATAATGTCCCACTAAACTGTAAGTTGATTTTTCACTGACAACATTTTTTTTCTTCATACAATTTATTAAATAACTTTTGGTAAAAAAATTATGTGTGAAAACAAATGAATAAAACATCAAGAAATGTTTAGATTATATAAAAAAAAAATTTAAGTTTTATCTTCATTTTTTCCCTCAAATAATATAAAACATATTACCCCGGGCCCCACTAAAATGTTATAGGTCCCTAGCCCTGATGGCAGTGTTTTGAACTTTGAGTTTGACCGTTCTTTGGAGAGCTCGTCAGACGATTTTTTCGGAAGCAAAAGTAGTCCAAAATACTTTAATAAAAGTAACTAAAATCACCTTTAAAACAGTTTTTGAAGACATGGATGGGCTTCAAACATCGATTCTAATCATTGTGGGTGGAAAAAAGGTAAAATGGTTTCGTTTTCATAAAAATCTTAAGTTAAAACTGAGATTTTTCTATACTTTAAAACCTTGCTTAAAACAGTATAGGACTGAGCAGGGTATATGATTTTGTAGTACCCTCAGATGCCCAACCATCACCAACGGGAGCCATACATTAACAATCTTGTCGCCATCAATAAAGATGAACTTATCCCCACCAACAGAACTAATACAAGAAATAATCATGACCTTAATTTCAGGTTCCCTATGCTAAAAAGAATGTATATAAACACTCTTTCTTCCCTTACACACTAAAGGATTGAAATGCTTTACCGTCAGACATTGTACATGCACCAAGTCTCGACTGTTTCAAAGCTAAACTTACTTACACTTGTATTGCTAACTAGTTTTTTTAATATTTTGTACTCATACTTTTTACGCTCGGTTGGCGTTCATGTCCTTTGAGGGATTTTAACCGACTTAACCGATTCAAATTCATACTATTACTAGTAACACCAGACACGGCTGGCATCAGTCCGACGATACTTCGGGGAGTACACTCTGCACTAGGCCTATGTTGGCGTAAATTGTTTTCGCGAAACTATTACTTTATTAGCCCTACATGCACTTTTTGTCTTACTGTGTGAATTTAAAGATTACGTTGACGTTAATGATTTTTTTAAACACTTTCTCCAAAATAAACATTACCTTTAGAATGTCTGGAAAACAAACTCTGCATAGGCCTACCTCTACTCCGTAAAGTGTGTGCAATTTCTTTTACCAGGGCCATGGTAAATTGGTTGAACTGCGCGTACGCTTTAGACTGGCTGACTGCACGGTGCATCGATCGCAAAGTTTGGCTATTCGTACGGCCATGTTTGTTGTGGCCGTATGAATAAGCAAGCGTTGCAAATGTTGATTGTTATTCCCATATTTTAATAAAATACAAACTTTGTGGGAGAATGCTGTGATGTGCATAATGTGCCTTTTCCTATTCGTTTATTGCCATTTTTAAGAACCCTAAAATTTGAATATCTCCTGATAGGAATAACATATCAACATGCTTTTTGTATTAAATTGTTTCTAAAATTGTTTTTTTTTTTGGTATGAATTTGTTACGAAAAAATAATATTCCTTCAATACGGTCAACGGTCCAAAAATTACTGGGGCCCCATTTTTTAATTTACAGCTTCAAAACTTTAAGATAATTTGGTCCAAAATTTGGTAAGATAAAGCCATTTTATACCAAAATCTACAAAAATTGGAAAATGTTTAGATCATAAGTTTTAAAATCGGAAGGATTTACCCTTGCAGAACCCAAATTAAAGGCGCTCCACGAGTAAAATGTTGGGTATTTTGCTTGATCAATTGATGTTTGTGTTACTTTCTTGAATCTGTCAATAAAAAGATCAATAATAAGGGACCATTAAATATATTTTAAGTGACACTTTTGTATCTCTGTAAAGGGGCACCTTTTAAACTTTACAAAGAAGATGGGGAGGGCACGTTAGTTTATGTCATGACAATGGCCCGGGTGACGGGGCCATGGAAAATTTGGCCTGTATGATTCATTTCAACAATGCCCTACTAATAAAAGTCGGGTTGGCTCGCACATTGTATGGCCCTATGTTCAAAGAGCATTTACAAGTTATAAGCTGGGAAATGGCGTGGTACATGTAGGCATAGGCGACGGCTTTTGAAGTATGAAAAACTATGTAGGACTGTAGGGCCCCAACTAGTCTTTATGGAAAATTTCAGAAAAGTGTATGCGCGCGAAGCACGTGATATGTAAACAATTTTAACCCTTTTTAGGGCGATATTTGTGTACTTTCTTTCATGAAAAGATCAGTCTAATAAAGTCTATTTAGAAAAAGTTTGTCAATGTCTGAAAGGGCATGATAAATGTACATTTCATAAAATAGCATTTGTCCTCCTTGGAAGGGCACTCTTCCTTCTGAAAAAGGGCATTTTTCTTTCTAAAAAGGGGTACTTTTCCTCAGAACTTGGACAGTTTTCCTCTCTGAAAAAAAAAACACATTTGAGAGAACTAAGGGGCACGTGCCCCGGTGTCTCCCGGTTCCGCCGCCTATGCCATGGTCAGGCTCTCAGGAGAAAGACTCCCACCCAAAATTTGCCGATTACAACCGGTTTGAAAAATTACACTGTGGTAAATTAGGTTTCCATCAAACTGTCAAATGCTGCTAATCGAGAAATCTTCAATTATCGGAAAATTTTCAAATTTCTGGAAAATTCTTTCTTTTTCTAGCAATTTTCCTGAATTTCCGAAAAATCATTTGTTTATTTTTTGGAAAGTTTACTCAATTTTCAAGTAAAATTATTACTTTTTTTTTTTCTCCTTCAATTTTAACGAAATTTACCTCGCCCAAAGAAAAACATGCAGCCAGAAAGGTGAAATCTTCTGATCCCCCCCTCCCCACTCTTTTTCTTTTCTTCCGACTTCATACACATCTGGCATTCAACCTAGGAACTGGTCTACACAGTCATATTTAGACTTAAAATAATCGTTGGCATGCAATCATGCATTTCTCACAAACTGAAAACCATTTTTGACGAAAGCTAAGAAATAATTTCTACTCTGAATAAATAAGGGCAGCTGAAGTGTTTCCTGGGATCCGGTGGGAGAAGCCCGCAACTCTATGGACGAAAGCCCTATGCTTTTATTAAAGCATCTAGGTCTATATGGCAGTATGGATAGAGGTAACATTATGTAATACTTATAAGAATGGAATTCACGAGTTGTGAGTCAATGTAAAGTTGCCCCCTCCCCTCCAAAGAGAAAAATGCATTTCAATCCGCAAAATTCAAGTTCACTTGCATTGGAATGAGTCGGTGACTCGGTGTAAAAGAAGAGGGGATACGTAGGTATTAATTTAGTACTCGTATATATCGATTCGTGCGTATCAACTTAGTAGTAGTACGTAGTATCAATTTTGTTTGTTTGTGCATGATTCTCCCTGACGGGAACTCGCCAAAACAATTGTTCTTAATTGTATATGTATGTATTTATGTATGTATACATAGGCGGTGGACCCGGAGGAACACAGGGCGCACGTGCCTTCCCCCTACCCCTACTTTCCCTACAGGGAAAAGTGCCATTTTTTCAGAAGAAAAAGTGTCCTTTTAAAGAGAAAAAGTATCTTTTTTTTAGAGAAGGAACGTACACCTTCAAACAAAGAAAACCTTTTTCTTTAAAGACTGTATCCAATCTTTTCATTAAAGAAAGTAACACGAATATTGCCCTAACAGTACCATCTCTATGGCTATTCTTGACTTATGGCTATACTCGACTTCTCAATAGCCTTGACAAAGTCTTACACTAACGCCTGTTATTTAAACTTTCCGCATATGACATTGTGTTGTCTGTGATGGAGAAATTTCAAATCCTAAACAAGTTATATCTGATTTACCACAAGGTACTGTTTTAGGTCCATACTCTTTTTATAGGTCAATGACATACCTGATGATATAAACAGCACGGTTAGACTGTTTGCTGATGATTGTCTTGTGTATAGAACAACTGATAAACCCTCTGACCAACAAATCTTTCAAGTTGATCTACATAAACTTGGACAATGGCAAATAAATTTCAACCCCTCTAATGTCTAAATGCCACATCCTCTCAATATCTCATAAAAAAATGCTATAAATACTGAACCTTGTGCAACCAGCCGCTAAAACATGTCAACTTCCACCCGTAATGGTGTTGAAATTGATAATAAACTTAGATGAGATAAATATATACCAGGGAAGTGCCATTTAAAATGGCACTTCCCTGCATATACCACTATACACAACCTCTCAAACTGTCCTACTGACATTAAAACCACTGCATATAAACTTTGCTCTATTTAGGCCAGTATTTAATTATCATCAGCAGTCAGGCTGGCAGACCACTGTTATAAATCTAGTGTCACTAACATGCTTCATAATCTAGATTGGCCCCTGCTAAAAACAAGAAGAAGGAACACCCGCCCGTCTACAAATGCTATGTAAAATCAATAACAATCTTGTCGCCATTGAAAATAATAACCTAATCCCAAACGCAAGAATTAATACAAGAAATAACCATGATCTGAATTTCCACGTTCCTTATGCTAAAAAAAAAAAATATTTGTAAATATTCCTTCTTTTCTCAAACACTAAAAGATTGGAATGCTTTACCACCAGACATTGTACATTCACCAAGTCCAAACTGTTTTAAAGCTAAACTAGACTAGCTAAGCTTGTTAATTGATTATTTTTTTTCTGATACTTTCTACGCTCGGTTAGCGCAAAGAGCTTCTACACAGCTCTTTGGTTGGCGTTCATGTCCTCTTGAGGGATTTTTGCCGACTTCACCTATTCAGATTCAGATTCTGGATTTAGATTCTGAACCCGATTTTGAATTTGAATGTATTCGTGATTCGCACATTCTGATCATGGAGATACTATTTTTCCCAAATAGTATATCCATGTTCTGACAAATCCGATTGGACACGGACGTACTACGTGTCAAAACTACTTTTTCAGATTCTATAGATAATTAGTTCTGTGCTACCGCGTTTAATAAGATCGACTTAAATTTTTGACGTTTGAATGATATGAATAATCATTCAACGTCGGTACGTACACCCAATTCGGACCATTTATACACGCTACGAACCAACTCGTTTGTAAAAGGTCCGAACTAGGTGGTACGTACGCAGTATAAGTATATACTTACATGTATAAATTTTTAGTTTCTTACTAAATTTGAATATTCATATGTGACTGGTCAGTACTGTATTAATCTTCTTCGTGACTAGACATATAATCAGTCATGTCATGACATATGCCATCAGTCGGAAATGAACAACAAAAGTCGAGTAATTTGCGATATTCTTGTTTGCAAAATTGTATAAAGATGAATTGGTTTGAGGGTCAAATATCTGCAGGAATTGCTGAGGCCAAGAAAAGAAATGTTTTGTTTGTTGTTTACATACATGGTAAGCACTAACGTTTGTAATTTAAAAATAAAATGGTTTTTAATTTACGTCTAACGACGTAACGTTAACTGCATCAATAATGTAGACCTGTACCGCGTATTGCCTTAGATCTAAAGTAATTCTAGTTAAGTACTCCCCGTAGTGCCTAGTTATACTTATTCTTATATATACACATCCCCTCAGTACAGGTTGACATTGGGATTTCCGCACGAGGATTGGTAGAAATTAGGTACAATTCCTGTTTTTTTAAGATGCACACATTGTAGGAAATTGATGATTAAAAAATATCTTACTTTTTGGATATTATGTTATAGCCTAGGCCTATATATAGGCCTATATATATATTATATCAATCAGTCCAACGTGAATAACACACTTTTCCAAAAAACTTTTCCTAAATATTTACCTATTTAGCACCACGACAAGATAAAGCTCTTCAATATTCATATTTTGGTCCCTATTTTCCTAGTCACCACACGTTTGTGATTAATTATTCAACGTCCACAAATAAGTTTTAGAATGTTCCACAAAACCGCAAGTTGATTTTTTCCTGACAACATTTTTTTGTTGATATAATTTTATTTTTGTTAAAAAAAAAAAAAAACTACGAAAACAAATGAATAAAACATCAAGAAATGTTTAGATTATATAGGCCTAGGCTACTTTTCATTCTGTAAAAATCATTTGGCGAGCTCTCCAAAGTACGGTCTTAGTTCAAAACACTGCTATAGGGGCAATAACATTTTAGCGGGGTAGGCCCTAATAAATGTTATAGATTATTTCAGGAAGACCAAAAAATTAAATTATATTTATAACAATTATTTAATCTAAACATTTCTTGGTGTTTTATTTATTTGTTTTCACGCACAGTTTTTATACTAAAACTATTTGGTAAAATTATATGAACCAAAAAATTGTTGTGAGCTTGTAAAAATCAACCTGCAGTTTAGTGGAACATCCTAAAACTTATTTGCGGAAGTTTGAATTGTTGATCACAAACATGCAGTGACTAAAAAAGATGGCGACTAAAACATGGAATCGGAGAACTTTATCTCATCGTGGTGCTAAATAGGTATAGATTTAGGAAAAGTTTTTTGAAATGTGTATTATTTAGTTAGACTAATTGGTATAAGAATATCTAAAAGTGAGTTATTTTTCAGTCATCAATTTTCTACAGTGTGTGAATTAAAAAAAAACAGGAATTGTACCCAATTTAGAACAACCCTTGTATGGCAATCTCAACCTGTACTGAGGGATGTGTATAATAACTAATTCTAGTTATGGAACCATTGACCATCATTTGGCTGTATAGTCTTTCAGTTTAAACCGTTTCTGTATGCTAACGTTGTGTGATTGTTGTTGTTTACTGATCTGCGGCCACACAAAGGTCATGGTTATTAAAAAACTTTTTCGCTAAAACAAACATAGCCTTGGGAGTAGGTAGCTCAGTTAGTTAACTGAGATGCTGGAGGTGCCCGGTTCAAGCCTCAGTCAGGACCAGTTTTTCCACAGCTACGCAGACAGATAGGGTGAACATCAAAGCAGAAGTACTGTACGTCGTTTGCAGCTGCTGCTCCTCCATTCAGCTGTTGAAAGAAGTGGGCAATGGTGCTCGCCGTTCAGCTGTTGAGAGAAGTGTACAATGGTTGAATGGCACTTGCCATCCTTTGAAGGGGATGTTAAGCGGCCGGTCCAGATGGTAGGACAGTCACACCCTACCTTGTTATCTGAACACTACTTGTAAAGAGTAGGGTGAAAACTCGTTGTTCATCCACATTCAGCCTCGTTTCATCCTAGTTTTGCTCAAGTGGAGATTTATCAGGATTGCATCATCAATCAAGCCTAAAGAGTCTTCTAATTTTATTTTGTTGAGCACTAAAACATCTTTCTTAAAGAACTACGTAGAGGTTAAGAATTCAAGCAAGAAAGGTACATAATATGGTAAGATTGCAAGTTTGGAACAAATTTCTCACCATCAACTGTGGGCCTAAATTTGGTTGCCTAACAGAAACATTTGATCTCTCCTTCACATTTATGTATGGAATACTTGATACCACTGTACACACCACCAGTATTTTGAAAAGTGTATTGTGGGTATATGACTTGACTAAATTTCAATGTAGGCCTAGTACGATTCATTATATGGAAATCCCACAGTTATCAAAGTCTTACCCATTTTGAGTATGAATAGGCTACATGCAAATACATAATACGTTTCCCACTCAAATAATTGCATATTATTACTAGTCTAAACCTAAAGTCAATGGGATTTAACACTTGGAAATTGGGCCCTATCTAGTACTTCCGTAGTACTGTTGTACTGATGCCAGCTGCATTTGATTGCTGCCGTTTATTGATGGCTGGCCATACGAGGGTACTGCAAAGCCCTATACACTGTAGGCCTAACCTGCTGTGCTGTTTGAAACACTATGTTAAAACATCTTTACGAAAATGAAACCATTTTTGGTTCTGATGCGATAGCATCAGGAACCTACTGTATGCAGTCTTGATGGCATATGTGTGTGTGTGTGGGTATGTGTGTGTGTGTGTGATGCCCAGCTCGTAAACACGATATCTCAAGAACAATACACCAGATTCATGTCATATGGGGTACACAGATAGCCCATGGTCTGTAGATGTGCCCTATTGTATTTGATGGTGATGTCTTGCATATTAATGAGTAGGCGGGGCTTAATGTAAAAATCTGGAAATGTTCATATTTTAACAACCGCATGTCTGTTTTGTTTCATATATGGTATGATTATGTCAGCTGGTGTGTACATGATTATGATGTAAAAATGTTAGGATTTCAATAATATGCATAGTGGGCAGGGTTTAGTTAGTCTGATTTTGCTGAGAAGAGCTTGTAAACACTGTTTCTGAACTGTAAACTGGTGTCATGTCATATGTGGTACACAGATAGCCCATGCTCCATGATAGCCCATGACATTTTAAGAACCACTTGTCTCTGTTTTGTTTTATATTTGGTGAAATTATGATGTTAGCTAATGTGTACATGTTAATGGTACCAAAATGTTGGTTTTTCTTTAATATGCATAGTGGGCAGGGCTTAATATAATTATGTTGAAAAGATATATATACAGTATATATATATATATATATATATATATATATATATATATATATATATATATATATATATATATATATATATATTATAATATATGTATTATAATATGTGTGTGTAGTATAGTGAAATATCCACATATTGGTCATAAATTACACAAAGTACATTGTAGATATAAAAAATAACGCTTTGATGGACCAATAAATATCCAAATTTAATCAGAATAAATATTGAATTTTTCGGTTCCCTGGAACCTTCGTCAGCAAACTCATATGACAACTGAACAGAGAAAAACACGTTCAGGTAGCTAATGATTTTTAACAAAAGCGTAGTTCACCAGGAAACCAAGGTTTTTGTTCAGACATGTGTTGTGTGCATCTAACCGTTGTATAATTTTCTTTTGCCTTTGTGTTGGAGAAACCAACAATGCTTAACAATAATGGAGCATAAAATATGAGTGAGAGGGGGCGTTGAAGTGTGTGGCCACAGGGAAACCGGGGGAAGTGGGGGGTTTCTTATACTAGATTTGTGGTTATTGAATCTGTATCTGAATTTTCTTTCCGTTTCTTCAACATTTACAGCTTCAGAACATTTACAACAAAACATTATATAAACAACGTTTGCCGAGTGGCAGCTTGCATTAATGGGGGAAATAGTGGAGGAATTGTAAAAAGAAACAGTAATTTGGGTATAAAAGTACAGGCAAATTTGGCAACAAGATTTGCTACAGGGAATATTACCAGGATTCGGTCATGGTTTGGTTTGAACCAGCAATGAATGCAAATTTGTTGGTTATTTTCTGGCAAGAATCCTGTTGATATCATAAAAATCATGTTGATATCTTTTTTAGTTTGGTAGTTATTGTATTTATTTAAAAGATTGTGTGAGTGTGTTGAAAAGTAACATCACAGTGTACAGTGTGATGTCATAATCCAAGACACTTTATAAGAATGGGAATACCCATCTGCTCATGAACCTTACACTCTTAAATAAAAGAAAATTGAACCTTTCTTTTGTTTTGATAGAAATACATAAGAATTGTCTTGGATCTGTCTTTTAAGATCACATTAAACACTGTGAGGTCACTTTTTAACTCACTCACACAATCTTTGAATTGCAATAACTCCTAAACAGAAAAGGATATCAGAATTTTTTTACACCAAATTGTTTCTTTAATAGTCCACTATCATATACTTTATGTGAAAATGAAAGTTCACAGGAATATTCCTTTGCATTTGACAAGGTGATGTTTACATTTGATTCTGGCACATCTTAATACAGATAACTACATTTTGTTTTGAGACTGAAACTGACAGCCTTCTGAAGTCAAGTTTGTAGTGATTTGAATGCCGTTTCAAGTGGATAGCATGGCATTACACTGATATGCTGTTTCAAGTGGATAGCATGGCATTACACTGATATGCTGTTTCAAGTGGATAGCATGGCATTACACTGATATGCTGTTTCCAGTGGAAAGCATGGCATTACACTGGTATGCTATTTCAAGTGGATAGCATGGCATTACACTGGTATGCTGTTTCAAGTGGATAGCATGGCATTACACTGGTATGCTGTTTCAAGTGGATAGCATGGCATAACACTAATATGCTGTTTCAATTGAATAGCATGGCATTACACTGATATGTTGTTTCAAGTGGATAGCATGGCATTACACTGGTATGCTGTTTCAAGCATGGCATTACACTGGTATGCTGTTTACACTGGCATTACACTGGTATGCTGTTTCTAGTTTACAGTGATATGCATGTTTCCACTGGATAGCATGGCATTACACTGGTATGCTGTTTCAAGTGGATAGCATGGCATTACACTGGTATGCTGTTTCAAGTGGATAGCATGGCATTACACTGGTATGCTGTTTCAAGTGGATAGCATGGCATTACACTGGTATGCTGTTTCAAGTGGATAGCATGGCATTACACTAATATGCTGTTTCAATTGAATAGCATGGCATTACACTGATATGTTGTTTCAAGTGGATAGCATGGCATTACACTGGTATGCTGTTTCAAGTGGATAGCGTGGCATTACACTGGTATGCTGTTTCAAGTGGATAGCATGGCATTACACTGGTATGCTGTTTTGAGTGAATAGCATGGCATTACACAGATATGCCGCTGTTTCAAGTGGATAGCATGGCATTACGCTGGTATACTGTTTCAAGTGGATAGCGTGGCATTACATTGATATGTTGTTTCAAGTGGATAGCATGGCATTGTTTTAAGTGGATAGCGTGGCATTACACTGATATGCTGTTTCAAGTGGATAGCATGGCATTACACTGATATGCTGCTGTTTCAAGTGGATAGCATGGCCATTACACTGGTATGCTGTTTCAAGTGGATAGCATGGCATTACACTGGTATGCTGTTTCAATGGATAGCATGGCATCACACTGATATGCTGATTTAAGTGGATAGCATGGCATTACACTGGTATGCTGTTTTAAGTGGACAGTGTGGCATTATACTGGTATGCTGTTTCAAGTGGATAGCATGGCATTACACTGATATGCTGTTTGAAATGGATATAATGGCATTACACTGGTATGCTGTTTCAAGTGTATAAACATGGCATTACACTGATTACAGTTGTATTGTGATGGTATCTCACTTCTTTTAATATTACCATCCATATGCATGAGGATATTACGCCACGCAGTGTCAGGTTTTTGTTTTTGCTTGAGAAGTTGTTGAACACCAGTTTTCCACCGTGGCAAGTTATTAGAGAACTAGATAATAAGTAAATACTAAGGTAGTAAAAAATGGAAACCATTTCATATAAAGTACATGAACAGATTAAACTTAGCTGAGCAAAAATTACTAATTAAAACTTTGAGTAAAACAAAAGAAACAGTGAAAGAGAAATGAAAACTGCAGTTGAATGAAATGCTAAAGGAATTAAGTAAGTCGTTGTACTCTACCTCATGAACATTCTGTTAATCAGCTTAAAAGCATCAAGTAAGATTAAAAGAAAATTACTATTTGACTTTTATCTTGCAGATGAATCTGACACTTCCAAAAGATGGATGAAACATGGAAATCCACGGAAGTTTTCTCTCTATGTAACAAGACAAGACTGGTTGTCATGCATTTTAATAGCAACAGGTAAAACTACTGTACTTTACTGTATATCCGCGTATGATGACAGACAGAAAGATATTTTCATACCCTAAAAGAAAAAGAAAATAATACAAAAACATACATTTTAATATTGGAATCATACTTGTCAACATATTGACATATTCCATTGGAAAATGATAGCCATATTTATTCCATATTCCTTCTATATTTCCTTCAATATTGTCTGATATGTATGATGCTGATTTTGAACTTATTGAAAGTTTTCATGCATGGCTTGCTGTAATTTGATTGTTTTTCAAAGTGTTAGTTTAGTGGTCAAGCATGTCCATCTTATATGAAAGAGGACTTCAAAAGAAACAAAAAAGTGAAGAAAGCATTTAAAACTCTTATTCCGTTAAGGAGATATGTTAAGTTTAAAGTTTGGAATCGTTCGTATAGAAACGACTGAAAACAGACTAGTTGTGATGTCATAGCCTCAGATTCCTCAAAGTCTTAATGTATTCTATCATATTTTGTCTCCAATTTTGTGGCTTATAAACCATGGGATATGTCAAAAAAGTAGTAAAACTTAAATCTAGAAAAAGTATTTATAATAAACCACCTAAAGAAAGTTTGAAGAAAAATAATTTAAATAGTGAACAATTTAAATAAACTTTCTTTAAAATACATAAAGATTTGGAGGAATCTGAGACTGACGTCACAACTAGTCTGTTTTCAGTCGTTTCTACAGAAATGATACCAACTTTAAACTTGAATATCTTCTTAACAGAATAAGATTTTTGAATGCTTTTTCACCATTTTGTTTCCTTTAAAGTCCTCTTTCATATGAGATGAACATACTTGACCACTGAACGAATCCTTTAGGTTTTTTTTTTTTTTTTTTTATAAAATAATTTGAATGACGATAAGGGAAAGAGGTAAGCATTTGGGTGGAGACGAGTGCACTGTAAAAATGATTTAATAATCTTACAGGATTTAATATTTTAGTGGTCAAGCAATATTTGAAAGAGGGCCTTAAAAGAAACAAAATGGTGAAAAAAGCATTCAAAAATCTTATTCCATTAAGGAGATATTCAAGTTTAAAGCTATATTTCATTCGTGTAGAAATGACTGGTGTAGGAAGTTTACTTTAGGGTTTGTGCCCTCATCATCACATTCCTAACAATTGTTAATGTATTTAAAAGATAATTCATTTAAGTTTTCTTATTGTTTGAATTAATTTTCCTCAGCCTTTCTTAAGGTGGTAAATTATAATTACCTTTACTAAATTGCAGGACAAAATATGATAGATTACATAAAGACTTTGTGGAATCTGAGGCTGTGATGTCACAGCTCGTCTGATTTTAGTCGTTTCTACACAAATGATACCAAATGTTAAAGGAATATTTCCATGGAATTTTTTTTTCATATATGATAGAGAAAACTTAGAAACAAAGTGGTGAAAAAACTATGTTAATATCTTATTCTATTTAGAAGTTACGAAATTTAAAAGTATTTTTGAATTTGGACAAAAGTGACTGATTGGCAACATCTGTGATGTCATAGAGACAATTTCAACAAAACGTCTTTTGAATTTCCTTAAAAATGATATGGATTTTTTTTTCTCATTGAAAATGTGATGTACACCAAGAAAAACACCAAAATGTTTTCTTGTAAATTACATATTTCACCCAATCTCTATAATGAACCAAAAATGCTGTTCAATAATGTAAAAAAAGTGTGATTAAATCGATAAGAAATACATAAGAACTGTGCTGGATATGCCTTGATGACATCACCAAGCTGAAGGAAATATACTGTACGAGGTGTTTTTAAGAACATTTTTCTACTCTTTAAATTGTTGTACCTTTCTAAATCGATTAAGATATTAACATGGTTTTTTCAGCACTTTATTTCTACAAATTGTCTCTATCATACAAGGTATAAAAAAATGAAAATCCATGGGAATATTCCTTTAAACTTAAATATCTCCTTAATGGAGTAAGATTTTTTATTTTTGAATGATTTTTTAACATTTTGTTTCTTTTGAAGTCCTCTTTCATAAACAATGGACACGCTTGACCTCTGAACTAATCCTTTAATGGTAGAACTTCATTGTTACAAATATGAGTGCTCTTTAGCCTCTTTTTATGAGAAATATTGGATATTGCAATGTATTTTCTGATATTTACTGTATTGATTATTTCCACAGCAATGAGTGCAAGCAGTTTTCACAGTTTTGTATCCTTTAACACTTGTTGGTTTTGTGTGCTCTGTAATAGTCATAGATTTGTTTTTTCTAGAATAATTTAGAACTGCCACATTGTATATTTTTTACAAATAACAGATATTTGTATTCATTGTTTCCATACAATAGAGATGTTTGCCAGAAAAAAAGTTGATGAAAGTGGTGTATTTGAAACTAATTTACAAAGCAAGAATGATACTCTCTTTTTACATCAAAAGAAGAACAATGAGCCAACAAACATAACCTAGAACAACAATCATCAGAGAGGAAAACTTTGTGGTGTATTATCTCTGCCTAAATTATAAGACAAATACGTTCAACTTTCTTCTTTTCTTTTATTCTGTGAAAGCCATTTTTTTATATAAGTTTTATTCAATTGTTCATTGTTTTCTTTTTATTCCAGACCTTCTTCGAATATTTGTACAGGGATGGAATTTTTTAATTTTTGCATTGCACATTGCATGTTTAAATCTATATCCAATGATATTTTCGCAAATAATTTCACCCCTCCTATACTCGCCCCTTACCCCTCAGAATCCACTCTTTACCCATTCATATAATCCCTTACTACTTATCTTCCACTACTTGAAAATTTGAAAATACAAAGTTTGGAATCGTTTGTATAGAAACGACTGAAAACAGAGTAGTTGTGATGTCATAGCCTCAGATTCCTCAAGTACTCACCCCTCCTATACTCACCCTTTACCCCTCAGAACCCACTCTTTACCCATTCATATAATCCCTCACTACTTATCTTCCACTACTTGAAAATCTGAAAATACAATCCTGTTTCTTCCTGTCAAGTTTAAAAAAAAATGTATGAAATCAGTCATCTTCCAGATTTGCACTTTTACAGACCAAAACATTTGACCATGAGCAGCTTTCTGAAATGTTTTATTCAACACAAGGTGTCTGTATTATGCCAACTCTCTGCTGCTAAGAATATCTTGTGCTGATTTTTGCAAAAGTGGAATTTCTACTTGGCTCTCATTGTCTGTTTGTTTTGCTTGTCTACATAACAGAAATCATAAACGTTACTTATCCTGGTAGGCAAAAGATTAGTTTTGGAATAGCATATAATTACACTTTGATTAGCAATATTAAAGAGAAAAAAAAATTCTTCAGATTATTAAGCGTTCTCTTTCAGATCGATTTTCAGATCTTCTAAAGGAAACTCTCATTGATCATGTATGTCATTTGGTTAAAAATTATTGTTTGTGCTTCACGTTCTAGATGTTTATCCTTTTTTCTGGATACCCAATCATGTGGGCATCCCTGGCAATGACAAAAGCGAATGCGGCTACCAAACAATCTCTCATTCTGCCCCTTTTTCCAAAACATGCTGGCATTGAACCGCTAATTATTTCCCATGTCTGTCACTGCTGGCAAGTAAATTGGAACACCTACACTGAAATCAAACACTACAACATTCAGCCTTCCATTCCCAACAACCCCACTTCCCACAACCTCTCTCATAAAGACCAACTCTACATCACTTGCCTCAAAATAGGTCACACATTCTTACCTCCTCAAAACTCCCCCCCACCTCCCTGCAATAACTGTCACAACCCCTTACAGTCAAACACATTCTCATTAACTGTCCTCTCTTCACCAATCCCAGAGCTTCCCTCAATCCCTTCAACTCCATTGTCGAGTTCTTCTGTAAAAACTCCCCAGAAAAAATTATCTCATGCCTATACTATACCTGCTACTATAACTATATCTGACTTATCTTGCCCTTAACGTCTCCAGACTTTTTCCTATCTACCTACTGCCCTCTACCCAACTTCTCCATTCTCTGCTGCTAACTTCGCCAAACAAACAAACTAGATGTTTATGCTTCTATGACCCGAGGTTCGAGCAGCTTCAACCATCGTGTTACTGTGCAAATCCCTACTTTAGTAAGCTGATTTGCCAAAATCTTGTATGTATTAAATATTTAGTTATGTATGGTTTGTTTTCTACCTAGATTGTAGTGTTTTTACATATTAATAAATTGACTTTGCTCAGACTAAAGTATCGCAACCTCAAGCATCAGATACACCAAGTCTCTATTGCAAAAAATGGTTATCTTGCTATTTTAGTGGGTGTGTGTGTATAATACATCCAGTTCAGTATAATAATTCAAATGTTGCAGTTGTCCTTAGCAACACATTAGATCCTGTGTTGATTGTTCCGAGCGTATCATTCATTTCTGGTCAGTCTGGTATTTTATTGGAAGCCACTGCTGGTGCCATGGACCCGAAAGCTTTTGTTGATAAAATCCAGAAAGCATTGAAGGTATGTAGCAAATATCATTGTCTTATAATCCTTCACATTACCAAACCTATAATTTCATTAGTTATTCATTCTTGTTAATGGAATATTTCCATGAATTTTCACCATTGCAGATCCAAGATAATTCTTTGTGTATTTCTACAAAATGGAAATTTATTGACTGTAAGGTTTAGACTGTAGTGGCCCAAATTGTGTGTGCCTGAAGTTCGTTCAACCCAATATTTCTCCTACTTCAAGAAAAAATTAACTGAAACTCATGATTTCACCCATTAATT
>JAIGNY010004609.1:1775000-1840000 GCA_020152595.1 Chiridota heheva
GAAAGGCGAAAAGTGGGCCAAGTGGTGCAAAAAGTAAAACAGCAAAGAAGTAATGAAGAAGCCAAGTCGTTCGCAGAGGAATTACGCAAGGAGAAGATGGAGGACAAAATAGCCAGGCAAAATGTGCGGGAGCAAATTGCGAGAGACAGAGCTGAGAAAAAGGTGCGGTTTGAAGGGGAGAAGAAAGCGCAGGAGGAGGTGGTATCTGTGAGGAATGCGGAGGCTCAGAAAAAGAGAGCGGAAGAAGAAGCATTAAGGAATGCTTCAAAAATGTGAGTGAAACCTTACATGTGCAATGTAATCGTTTACGATCACTTCATAATTTACGATTAGAGATACTTTTACGTTTACAGCTTAAAATGACAGTAATCAAGATGATAATGATTAAGATTACCCAAGCCTGTAACCTGCCACTGCAAGTGTGAGGTGTAATAATGTAGGATGTGAGTGAATGTTAAAACATTGACAAAATATTAAAAAGACATCTTTGCATCCTTTTTGTAATGTATGGACCAAATAATTAGGGGCATTAAAAATGGAAGCATTTGCATAAATCATATCTTTTTAGGAACACACTTATACTGCAAAAACTGGACTTTTATAGGCATGAAGAGTTTGAGATGTCACAATGCATATAATTGTTTGAAGTATTATAGTTTAAGGGTTTATGGATATTCATCTTAAGTGGTGCAGGATGAAAAGAAGAAATAAATCAAGAAAACCTGTGGCATTTTCTAGTCAACTTATTTGTATATGAAGATTTTTATTCATGAGGTAACAAGGTGCAGAAGTTAATCTTCACTCTTTCAGGTAGGTGTAAGATTAACATAGTGTTTTGCAGGTAAGCCTCCATTACTTATCGCAGAACTCTTCCATAATGACTCCTGCCATCTTCTCTCCTTTATTCGTATTTTCAACTACAAAAAATAATATCTGAATCTCCCTTCTACAACTGATTATTCACAGTGTTTTGTTTATACTATATGGTATCACTTACTTTACTCTCTTCTAAAATGCAGCATTTTTTTTTTTGTGTTGGTCTGCTATAATTTAACAAAGACCTGGACAAATTCTGCAGTCCGGCGGTTATCTAACCTATGAGAAAAACGGGGATTCGCTGGAAGAAATTATTTTCTCTTTTTTTATTTTTTAACATAGATTTCTTGAGTAAGCAACAATATATGTGGTAAATATGTGCTCTAATAACATCCCCTGTGTAATTGTGCAATGAATAGTAAATCACATTGCAAAAGAGGGAAGCATAGAAAGATGTATTTACTTTGTTAATATTATTTCTGTCACCATTTTTCGTGGGAAGATTTTGGACACCTTTATTCAAAACGGGGAAATTTGACACAGTATGACTTTCACTGTTGATGTGGTGGCAAGTGTTATCAATCAAACAATCAATTTTGTAGTTCAATCTGTAGCTTATCATTGCTATCAATGTTGAACTTTTTATCTCAATTATTTAAAAAAAAGTTTTTGGACTAAACTGATAGCCACTTACATGTAAGTGTCTTTATGGTTGTTATTTTTGTATGGTGTGATTGAACTGTCATTGAAGAAAGATCTTGTTTGTTCATTGTGGCAATTAGATATATTTCTCCAAGATCCAATACCTTTCCTTCAAGTTATTGTTCACATTGTGCTTGTACTGTATTTTTTAAGAGTACTTTATTTGTTTTGTTGAAAGGGAGTCTGCCAGGCTTCAATTCAGGTTACCAGATGGGTCAACCATCAGTGGCCAGTTTCCATCTTCATCAAAACTTGCAGAGATGGAGGAGTTTGTCCGCCAAGTAAGTGTCAAGTTGGTCTTTGCTTTGTTGATTATTTCAGAGAAAGTGGATTGTAGCGGCAATAGTAAGTGTCAAGTTGGGCTTTGCTTTGTTGATTATTCTAGAGAAGGTGGATTATAGCATTAAAGAGGGGCCAGATGGCATCAGGGAAGGGAGAGGGATGGAGGAGGGATGGATGGCAAGGAATGGATGGCATCAGGGAGAGAGGGAGGGAGGATGACAGGGAAGGGGATGGATAAATGGTTTCAGGGAGGGATGAATGTTGGTAGGGATGGGCATCGTTGGGGAGGGGGATGGGTGGCATTGGTGAGGGATGGGTGGCATAGCGAAGGGAGGGATAGATGGTTGGCATCGGGAGGAAAGAAGATGACTTTCAGGTGGAATTTATCAAACTATTAATATTTCATTCTTTGCTACAGTAATTGCAACTGGTGCTTATTAGATGTATGTCATTTGATGTCATTTTTTGGTTCGCATGCGAATCATAATGCCAACCCATGTAATGGCGATTACGTCCATCTGGCCGTCCACAGATTTGTTCTGAGATTTCTTAAAAAATGTTAAAGTTTCTTCAAAATTCCTCAGAAAGACTTAAAATTTTCTCAGATATCCTTATGGAATGTTAGAATTTCCTTATAAAATGTTAAAGTTTTTCAGAGATACTTAAGACGGGATTGAAGACTAGTATCCTTAAAAAGTCTACAAAACATTTGATATTTTCCTATAGGATAACTGTACAATGATATAATTTTCCAATATACTTCAGAGATTGTCAAGTCTCTCTTGTAGCACTTGAGATTCAAAATCCTTAAAATTCTTCAAAATATTTAGGCACCAACAGTTGTATCAGGCATGATTAATAAACTCCACCTTTATTATTGTGGTCATTTGCATAAACTTGCTACAGTATATGACCTGACCAGACATTTTTAATTAGTATGCTCAGTCAGGGAGTGTGACAGGATGTGATTGCATATGGACATAGAGAGGGATGCCATGTGGGACATGGATGGGGGCCATGAGGGTTGTATACACCAAGGGCTATATCAGGCAGAATTATTTGACTCCACCTTTTTTTCTTATTTAACAACTCATTTGCATATAAGGTATTATATGAACTGACACTTTCATACATAATATGCTCAATCAGGGACTGTGATAGCTAGGATAAAACTTCTTATGGAGCCTATGGGATGTCATGTGAGACATGGTTTGGGATGCCATGTGGGATGCCATGTGGGACATGGGGTGGGATGCCATGTGGAACAGGGTGGAATGCCATGTTGGATATATGGTGGAATGCTATGCAGGACATAGGGTGGAATGCCATGGGATAAATTGTCATGTGGGACATGGGATGTCATGTGGGACATGGCGTTCCACCCCATTTCAACAAGTCATTTGCATATAAGTTATATAAACTGACACCTTTATACATAGTATGCTCAAGCAGGGACTGATAGCTAGGATGAGACTTCTTATGGAGCCTATGGTCATGTGGGACATGGGGTGGGATGCCATGTGGGACATGGAATGGGATGCCTTGTGGAACAGGGTAGAATGCCATGTGGGATTTGGTGGGATGGTTAACAGGGTAGGTTGGGATGTCATGTGTGACATGATGCCATGTGTGACATAAGGTAGGATGCCATGTGTGACATACAGAGGCTATGTGGGACATATAGGAGGCCATGGGGACATGGGATGTGATGCCATGTGGGACATAAAGTAGGATGTCATTGGGACATTGGAAGGGATAACATGTGGAACATATGGTGGGACATCAGGTGGAAAGCCACTGATACGGGACACGGAGGGATGCCATGTGGGACATAGGGAGAGATGTCATGTGGTACATATGGTTGGGTTAATGTGGGACATACATGTAGAATGGGATCCATGTGGGTCATAGCGTGGGATGCCATGTGGGACATGGTGGAATGCCTTGTGGGACACTGTATGGTGGAATGCCATGTAGGAGATATGGTGGAATGCCATGTGGGACAAGGCATGCGATGTCATGTGGGACATGAGGTGGGATGTCATTTGGGACATGGGATGTTGGACATAGAATGGAATGCCATGTGGGTCATATGATGGAATGCCCTGTGGGACATATGATGAAATGCCACGTGGGACATGGGATGTCATGTGGGACATGGGATCGGCTGCCATGTGGGAGATATGGGGAATGCTATGTGGGACATGGGATGGGATGTCATGTGGGACATGGGGTGGGATGCCATGTGGGACATGGGGTGGGATGCCATGTGGGACATGGGATGCCAAGTAGGACATGGGATGCCATGTGGGACTTAATGTGAGATGCCATTTTTATAATTGGCCGGGTCATTTGATATAGGTGTCAATTTGCATGGGCATGCAAAGCATAACAGTATTTACTGTTCTAGTTTTATATTATTTGATAAATAAGCATTATTTAAAAGTGAATAAAATGAGATAGGTGCCTGATGCTTTACAAGCTTGTTATAAAATCAGACTGCTTACTTCCTTCCGAATACACATGCTGTCATTCAAACACCCTTATCATAAACACCTTTAACACCACTGATAAAGATGAAGAAATGTTTGTTAACTTGAGGGACCAATATCGTAAACCCTACATTCAGAGCAAAAATGAGAGATTTGAGAGCTCCTGAGCAATGACACTGCAATATGTTTGTTATGAAGCCCGATTGTTAAACTACCCACCGTCCCTTAGGACTTTAGTTGCGCCACTGTTGAGGAGAGAAGCTTATGTTTTGTTCTTAAATTTTGAACTAGAAAGGCCATGTACCATTATGTTAAAACTTTCCTAATGATTTTTGTCACAGAATACCAGAATAGAATTGAGGTACATGACCTTTTGCACTACATTCCCACGAAGGCAGTTTACGTCAAGTGACATGCAGCGCACTTTGCTGGAACTCAATCTGGCTCCTTCAGCAGCAATAGTTGTCTTGCCTGTAAGTAATACAGTATTGATCGTACATTGAAAGAGGACTTATACCAGGGTTATGGGAATCCATACTGTGGATTTTGACTTTTCTGCAGCATTGTTGGTTTGAAATGTTTAATCCACACAGTAATCATTTTATGCCCCCAACTATGTTTTGCCTCTCCAGTTAAAATCTCTTGCAGATGCTTATGATTAAAATGATGTAATTTTGAATAAAAAAGCCAAGCTTTTAGATACAAATGTAAATCAATTGTTTGGCATGTTTAGATCAGATCTGATTTATTTTGCAGTGGATAAAAAGACAATGAAAACACAAATATTGTTTGTCACTTTTGAAGTTGTTAAATCTAATTGGCCAGAATATATAAAGTTACTGCAGTCAAGTGGGATGCTTGTAGCAGAATTTGAGTTTGGTGTCATGTGGTGCATTTGCTTCTCTCAATGCTTGTGAAGGAGTTTTCTAGATGCCAATAAAAACTTAATTTGAACATTGATATTGTTTTACAACTTACAGTATCCTAGAAATATCTCTGTGATGCTGTAAAGACTGGCATTGATGAAAAAATATAATGAAAATTCCTGATCTATACTGGTTTATTATTTTCAAGACATCTTTTCAAGTTACAAGAATATTTGATTTCACATTTATGATTTTCATGATGAAACAATTTTGATTTGCTTGAATTTTAGTCATCTTCCGGAAGCTCTAACTCAGGTGCTGTAACATCAGTTACTGAAGGTGGCCTGCTGGGAATGTTGTTAGCTCCGTTGCTGCTAGTGTGGAATTTAATTTATTCCTTGTTCTTCGGAAGCAGTAGCAGCAGTAGTGATACGGATAATCATGGGAGTACTTTGAACAATCAGGAAAGACAGTCACCTGCATCGTCTTCAGAGTCGGAAAACTCTTTTAGCAGGATGGGAGCGAGACCTAAAAGGTAAGGAGAGATTGATGAGGGAATGAAATGCATTGTTTTGCATCAAGAACATCTAAGAGATTTAGTGTAGTGAGTAAAGAAAGGCAAGCAGAGGCATAGGATATTTCCTGAACATAAAAAAAAAAAATGAAAATGAAGGAAAATTAAAGAAATGTTTCAGAAAATGAGAGAGTTCCCAATTAGCAGCCACTTGAACGTTTGATAGAAAGTTAATTTACCAGTGCAACTTTTCTTTGATTTCTTTGTTAATTTTCTCGTAGCTCATACGCTAGAAGAAGAACACCGAACAAAGACTCTGATTCTGTATCAAGGAAAGAAGGTAACATCCACAGATTCCATACACCTGACGATGAAGATGATGAAAACAACACATATAATGGCAACTCCACTCAACAGATGTAAACCTTTCTGTCAACAGTTAAGGAGCTCCAAAAAGATTGGACAAAGCTTCAAGATGGCACACATTGCAGCCAGATAATCCTTCTCTTCGAATGATGAGCACACACAAAAATGATGGGTTTTTAAGATTATTTAAAACTGTATATTAAGTATGAAGTTTCGCTTCAAAGTACTACTTTTTCCATTGAAATATTAATCACGATTTATGCTTTGATGTAATTTGTGCAATGAACGGGTGTCTTCTTTGGCTGTCCGTCGTCACTGATGTTGACTGCTGGGAACAACTATTTGTGGCAATTCCTGGCTCTCTCCTGTGTGAGGATTAATTAAATTTGAGCAGAAGTATCTATAACGATGTGTACATTTAAAGGTAAAATCAGTAACAGCAGCAGTCTTGTGCTACCTTTCATGTTGCCAGGCATATCTCTGGTTTTTCTTGCATTCCACAGGCGTGGTTGTATTTCTTACTGCAGTTCTCCATTTAACCCTATCTCCACAGAGCTCCTCCCACTGATCCTCAGCAGTATTTGCTTTTTTCACGTTTCTTTTCAAGGTGTCTTTGTAACAAAAGGTTTTGTCCTTCGTGCTGCCTTTACACCTGCAGTTAGTCCTCCGTAGAAGACACTCTGGCGCATTCTAGAAACATGACAAAAGAGTCAGTGGAACATACAAATTTATGATCCTGATATGAACTGGACAATAATGTTGTTATTTTTTGTACGGGACAGAGCTTTGATTTTCTGCAGAATTCAATCAAGAGGTGTGAGCTAGTGAAATATTTCTCTTTCGTTTGCTGATGATGGTAACAGGTTTACGGAAAACTTAAGTGTGCATGGATAGCTTGGAGTAAGGTGCTTTACTTCGAAATAAGTTCACAATAAAATGTTGAATATGTCAGAAGATTTTTGTTTGTGATGCAGTAACCAGGGCTGATATTGTACATGTTGCATTCATTTTTGTCGACAATCTATGGACAGGTAGCAACAAATTGAGCTTAATTTATAGAAAATATACAGCAAACCAAGAACATAGTCGAAAATTTCATAAGAAATATACCATTTTACAGCGTAGATTTGAAAGATTTTGAGCTGCTTTCTCAATCATGCATCACAACTTTTGTAGACATTACAAGCTTTGGTTAGTTGAAACTGGGAATCTACATGTACTTTTGATGTCTTAAAGACTGCTTTGTTCAGAATTTAAAAGCTATTTCTGGTGATTATCTCAACCTTTCCATATATCGACAGTTAAGTTACACCAAAATGGTTCTGCAGAAAATATCAGATTCCTTCTAACTTTCTTAGGGGAAAAAATGGTACAATTTGATGCGATACTCAAATGTTTGCATTACATAAAAGGTATTGACAATCATGTTTGATTTTGCCATTTTGTGTCTGAAATTGCTTAGGGAAGACTAACACACAAATAACAAGAAGACATTCAGATGATTGCTAAACCTTGTCTTAGAAACCCGTCTGTTCTATGACGGATGGAGGAATTTCTTTTTGACTTGCATAGTTGGCGTAATCACAGACAAAAAATTACCACCATTAAAAGTTAAACAATTTATTTAGTGGGCGCTAAAGTCACTGCAATCAAAATCTAATTATTACTTATTAGGATATATTGTTGCTAAACAAACAGACAAGTGAACCCACAAGATATATATATATATGTGACTTTATCTCCCTAGTATAAAACGTGTAACTTATGACTGTTGTGTGCGGAGTTGAAAACAAAGTATGGGTCTGGTGGTTATAACCAGGTGAAAAACAGGAATTTTCGGGAAGAAAAAAACATTTCATTAACATTTTGTATTTATTGTTTTAGATTTCTTGCGTAAACAACAGTGTATGTGGTGAATATGTGCTCTAATTGCTCTTATATGTTCCCGAAGTAATTGTGCGATGAAAATTACATTACATTGCGAAAGAGGGAAGAATATAAAGATGTATTCAATACATTAACATTATTTTTGTCGCAACTTTTAATGGGAAGATATTCGACACTATGATTCAGAACTGTGGGATATTTTATATTTAATTCCAGTTATGTGCAGGGCAAAACATTTTATTTTGGGGTTTATCGGTTTAACATTACGCCCAATCCTCCTACAAATTTGAAGTCTTTTCACCCACAATAACCTCTATTTCGGCGGGTATGACTTTTAGACTCTGCTAGAAGCAATTAAGAAACCCACCACAGATAGTTCAGTGATTTTACGCATCAGTAATTACACTTCAAATCATTTGTTTTCACACAGTGGAACTTATTGTGAAGAGCCAGGTATTGTGGATTTGGCTACTGCATCTTGGGAGGAAGGTTGCTTTTCATTTTTAATGTTAAATTGATATCAACTTTGTTATCATTTGCTGGTTATTTTTGAATATTAATGAAAATATGTTGCCAATGGTTTGCTGTTTTGAAACTACCATTTAAATACAATGCTGATTTTTTTTTTCTACTTGTAAGATTTCCACCTCTTGTAGTACAAGCTGTCAGGAACATTTTATGAATGCATATGTGATGTTCTCATATTTGTAACAAAATATGGGAAGAAGAATTTTTTTTTTTTTTTGCTTCAAAAGACAATCAATATAAAAATCAAATTACAAGGATAACATGATATTGGCAGATTCAGATTCACTTCCAGATTTTTAACTTTCAACATTATGTAACAAAAACAAAGTGTGGTTCAGAAATATCTTCTTACTATCAGAAAATTTCTGGTGGTGGTTCGTATTTTTTTAACTTTTGTAACAAATTTTGTTCATTGCTGAAATATTTAATCCACACATCATGAGGAAATAACCATCTTAAGGAGGAATGGTCCATCAATCATTCATGGGTTTTGCACAAAGTCCTCCAAAGCATATAATGTATATATATGTTTAGGCTTAGCCAAGGACTAATCTGATTCGCTAGGAGAACATCTGAACAGTAATAATGTGATTTGAGCCCCAGATAAATGACCTATTGTGTACAGTGTAAAAGTAGCTGGTTGCTAACAAGTGAAGAGAGAGAGAGAGAGAGAGTTGAACACACAATTACAATGACGGGGTCGTCGCCTGCGTATTCGGTTATGATAGTACAAATGCTATCACGAAACGCTTAATACGACCCGGACGAGAACACAGGTACGACGTACGGACAGACATAACATCGACAACCAAGTCAATGTCCACGGCCTTTAGTAACCAGTTGTGGTGCACTGGCGTGTCTACCCACCCCAGGATTGAACCCGGGGCCTCGTGGTTTGTAGACAGGTATGATAACCGCTACACCACAGTAGTGAACTGTGAATAGACTATTAAGATGCTGTCAGTTAAGAAGGTATTGATTACCCCTGTGTTGTGTATGATGTAACAATAGCTGGTTGCTAGTTAATTAAATGTGAAGAATCTCTCGGGTTGAATGGTGTAGAATACCCCTGATTTTGAGAAAATTGGGGGTGTCGGGTTGGAGGTCTAAGGGCCAAAAATTGTTTATGTTGGTTTCATGAGCTCTCTGCCCTACCTTGGAACATATAAGTGATATGTGTGACAGTGGCGCTAGGATGGGGTTTGGGGGCACATATTCAAAATTCGAAATGGTTTTAGTGTGTATTTGTCATAATTTTAAAGAAATTTTCCTGCCACCCAAACCATGAAAAACACAGGTCTTCTGGGGTTTCTGCCCTGGGCCCCCCACAAGGGCTTTGGCCCCTGGACCCACACCATTGTGCAGAACCTCTATAGGTGATACACTTACATACAATTTGATTTATGTCCCCCAACAAATGGTGGCGCCACTGATGCGTGATATTCTTTGATTTATCGTGTAACATTTGTTGATTATAGTTATTTGATTTCAGTGCTGGAAAAGCACAAAATAAAACAGACTGAAAATTTCTACAGTGCCTTGGGTATATGTGTTATTGGGTGTATGTGTTATGGGGTATATGTGTTATTAGGTGTATGTGTTATTGGGTATATGAATTGTTTGTGTTCTTCATTTACTGTAAAAGATCAAAGGAATAGGTTATCATTTCCATTCAATAAAACATGAGTTAAGTTATTCTTATTGTGTTAGGCTGCTTACAAAAATGCAAGAAAATCGGAAATTTGAGCTTATTTGATTTCAGCAGGAAAGTAGGTCTGATATATAATTATTAGGAACATTTTTTCTTGTCTAAAGGTTGCTTAATGGAGTTTTTGTAAAAGTGGAGCTGAAGAAATAAATGATGAAAATAAAAGGCGGCCTCACATTCATATTAAACCCTTTACACTAACTCCCAACCATATTGGTACATAGTCTTAGGCAGAGGTGTAGGAAGGGTCACCTTTCAGGAAGGGGGAGGAGGCAAGAACCCCAACAATTTCCCAATCACAAGTAGAAAAATGACACTGAAGTTAAGTTCCATCACTGATTTTAATGATGCTTATTGGAAAATCTCCATTTTTTCTGACATTTTCAGGAAATTGTACTTTATTTTAACAGGAAATTGTATTCATTTTCTGGCCCTTTCCTTCAAACTTTGGTGTATTGTCTGTCAATTTAAGGGAAATTTCGTTCGTGTTGGAGCAATTTTCTTTGATTTTCGGGAAATTATGTTCATGTTTTTACAATTTTCTGGGATGTTTTGGGCAATCTCCGTAACCCTTTCATTCTACCATTCCTTTTTTGAAAATGCGCTTGGGAGGCGGAGTCAAAGATGGGGAAACCAAAACAGTGATAATATCGCCGCATGGTAAAGTAAGGATTAAAATTTGGGCGAATTGTAGAGGAATAATGTTCGCTTTCATTTTCTTCTCTGATAACATTACAAGATGGCGGGCTGGTAGGGTTAGTCTAAGGGGTAGTTCCTTGGTTAGTCACCCCATAAAAAGCCCAAACTAACATCCACCACAAACAAAATGTACAGAAAAAAATCAAAGACACCTGAGGTAGTAAGAATTTATCAATGTTGACTTTGAAATTGTGAACAGAATTGGAGCTGTGCACCCACACCGGTAAACCATTTTATTTTGTAACAACTCTTTGTGAAAAAGCTAAAACGCTGAATATTAATCGATCTTGGGCATAGAAACCAGGGGGAGGGAAGAACGTGCCCCTTAATGTTGTTGTGACCTACATGTACCCCCCCAACTACGTCAATTTGTTTAACTATTGAACTAGTGTTGTTGCACATCTGTGTGCCCCCAACGAAGAACGTTCCTCACCTAAATACGTGGACACAATTTTCATCTTGCACTTTCAAATATTTTATGCTATATAAATTTCAGATTTTGTTATGTTTCTCTACAATTCTCTGTTTCATCGTTGCTATGACAGAGTGTATCAAAATATTAATTGCGTATATCGCTTATTCATTATTAAATTGTTCTGATGAGAATGATGATCATAATTAGTTAAGTATTCAAAAATTACTGCTTTTTCCTGCCAAATCTATTTTGATAAAAGATGTATGCAGCTTGCGTAACAATAGTTATTCAGACAATATTCAAAGGGCAGGAAATGAAATTCAGGAGCATTGCACAATAGGAGGAAGAGGAGGTTGATTTGATCAAAGAGACTGCCAAAACCTGTATTAATTAGACAATGTATCTGATGCACGTAATATATAAGCCCGATTTGCTCTGTCTTTAGTCACAAAATCAATAGCACTTTGTGGTCGGGTTGGTTGATTGCCCCAAGCACAAAAAGCCAAATACGTTTGAAAAAGCCAATTTCAGCCAAGAGGAAAATCAAACCATTTAAAGCAAGAAAATTCTAAATTTTTGAAGGGGATTGCCCATTGGCGGATTAAGTTTTTTTTGTTATTATATATATTTGGAGAGGGGTAAAAGGTACTGAAAAGAAAAGTGTTATTAAGCTACTTCTGCAACATGCAAAATATCATTTGGTCTAAACGTCATCAGAAAATGTTTTACTTGCATTTTATTCTCCATCTTAGTCTTTAAGAAAAGGCCAGAATTAAAAGATTAGGCCTAGTAAGATATTTTATAGCCAAAACTTAAAGGCAAAAAAAAACAGCCAAAAAATATATTTATAAATATATATAATTCAATATAAAGAAATAAACAAACAATATTTTTTTTGTGGTGAAACAAGTCTTAAAAACACCACAAAACGGACAAATTTTCAGAAAAAGCCAAATAATTTTTTGGCGGCCAAAAAGTTTCAAAAAAGCCAATATACCAACCATCAGCTGCCGAGTCTGGAATCACTTTTTGAACATGACGAACTGGTATATCAGTTAGTCGTTCAAGCAGTGATAAACTTGTTTATGTTTGGACATCTTTATACATATTATCTAGGTTAGTCTGCTTGTTATATTGCCTTTACATTGTTTCAAATCTCTCTGACCAGCTAACATCTGCTTGAATCTACTGATTGTCTGCTAATATATTCATTGAAAAAAGCAAGTTGCGTGACCTTCTCTGTGTTCTCCTGAACTGCACTGTTTCAGTTTATATATCCAGTCGATGATAGGCAGGCTTTAGCAATACCACATGATGATGTAGTCTTCATTACAGCTAAAATATTCTGCGACTGAACTTAACCTCATTATTTCTTGTGTTCCCGGTATTTTCTTTTGGTGACCACAATTACATTTGCAGTAAGCATAGTTTCGTGGACCTCTGTCACGTTGCAGCTTCCAGTAACCAGGTAACCAATCCTCAACAGTATATATATATATACATATATATATATATATATATATATATATATATATATATATATATATATATATATATATATATATATATATATATATTTTTTTATCTTCAATTTTGGGAAAATTTCTTCAATTTTCATTTTCGGAACATTTTTCTTTCATTATCGGTAAAATTCGTTTCCATTTTCGTAAATGTTTTCGGAATATTTTTTCAATAATTAAGAAATTTAATTCAATTTTTGGAACATTTCCTTCATTCTGCGGATTGTTTTTCTTCAATTTTTGGCATTTTGGGGAATTTTTGTGAAGTTTTCTTTATTTTGGGATATGTTGGAAGTTTTTATTTTATTTTTTTGGAAATTTCCTTTAGTTTTAGAGGACTTTTTCAATTTTCGGAAACATTCCTTCAATCTTCGGAAGTTTTTTCATTTTTTTTTTAATTTCGGGAAATTTCCTTCATTTTTGGGATATTCTATTCAATATTTAGGAAATTTTCTTCAATGTTTGCGAAATTTCTTTTAATTTGGGAATATTTTTCCTTCAATTTGTGGATATATTTCTTCATTATTTCAAATTTTTGCGAAATTTCTTTCATTCTGCGGAAGTTTTCTTCATTTTCGAATTATTTTTTTGTCCCTAAATTGAAAACACTGATTTTATGCAATTTCCTAATTCGGTGGCATAAATGGTCTCATTCGCCATGCTTTCCTGCTTTGTGCTGCTCTTTTTCGATGTTTTGAGGAAACGTGTCTGTCCAGGTTGCCAGGTCGCGTCGACAGTTTGTTCTGTAAGAGCAGTGGTGACAGGAAAAACGCTACTCTCCATGCTCGTCATTATGTTTGTTTTCCTTTTTTTTCATTTTTTCTTTTAATCTCACACATTTAGAAACCGATGTTTGCATATGCAGCATCTATATTCTTTGCACAGTTCGAGGTCATCCATCTCACTGTCACGGCCGGTGTGATAGTAAATTTTGCCCCCCGTAAGTTTGGACCACTCAGTCCTTATTTCCTAGTAATATGTAGTGAATTTCGTTCCCTCCGGACTAATTTTAATAGGTAATTTGTGTGTCTGTACACTTCCTTCAATTAATTTTGTGTACTAAAGTGATAAGCTAAAACCGAAGTTAGTAATACTTATGTACGGAATACAGCGCCGTTGTACTCGTAGAATTTGCTCACAAACAGAAAGTGGCTTCCAGTAAGCTCTTTGGTGAAAAAAAATATAACCTTTTCTTCGATCTGGGCAGTACCCATCGGGACATACTAAAGAAAAAAAAAGCGTGCTTTACACAAAACGGCAGTGAGATTTACCGTGAAGGGGAAAGAATAGCTTTTTCTTGCAAAAGGGGGACAATTTGTTGTACCAAGAAGGGCCGGGGCCAAAATTTCCTAGTAGACCGTTTTTACTATGAGGGAGGACCCAATATACTTAATGGTTACAGCTTAATTGTTTGGGGCCAAATTTCTTAGGAGAAAGGGCCGGGGTGGCCAAAATCTACTGAGGGGCAAAATTTACTTTTACACCTGGCTTGTGTGAGCTCATGCTGACCTACACAAGATGGAAAAAACATCATTAAAGGATACGAAGCAACTTAGCAGGAGACTAGTTGAAGCAGCATATACTCGTATTACATTAAAGTATGAAACGAATCACTGTAGAGTGCTTCGATTTCGTCTGGTAGAGGTGCAGGGTATGTCAAAATTTTCAGAAGAAATTTTGCCTTTGTGAGCTATACTTTACTCTTTTAGACGGGTTAGGAACGTCCCATTTCACATCGTCAGCTACACACGGCGTGTGACTTCTGGTGTAGGGTTTCAACCTGTTGTGGTGTACAACCATAGCTTTACTTCTCTGGGATTCTTTTATGCTTACGTCTCTCAGCTTCTTAATTATTAAGTACAGGCCCTTCTATTTTCTCTGTAATTTTGAACTTAGCCCTTCTTCCGGGAGGGTTTGAACAGCATAACGATGTCTCCCTCTTTATAACCATACGGGTCAGCTTTCATGTCATGGTTACTTTTCTTTCTTTCTTCTGTAATTATCAGCTTTCCCCTGACGTACTCATGCATTTTCCTCATTCTCTCTTCCAAGCTTGTAGAATACGTGTCTGCATCTGAGATTTCATTATAAACCCGTCTACGCCTGGGCACATCATCAAGTCAAATGGCAGTTTGGTCTCTCTGCCAAGCATAATTTCGTTTGGTGACAGTCCAGTCATTTAATGAAGAGAACAACGGTACACCATTGTTTGGAGCGGCAACCTTTTTGCCATTCGTTCACGACCTTCTACAACATCTCCTGCATCATTCTGTTAAGTCTTTTAAATATTCCACCGCTCTGGGGATGGAAAGCGGTGGTCCGTATCTTCCCAACTCCCAATCGTTTACACCAAATTCTGAAGAGGCTTGATTCGAAATTTGCTCCTTAATCAGTATGGTTTTGGCGTGGTACTCCGAACCTGCAAAAACAAAAAACTGGAAAGAAGCACGCTAGGCACTTTTTCGGCCTCCTGATTTGGTATATAAAAGGCTTCTACCCATTTCATAAAGTAGTCCGCGATAGATAACACATGCTTACTCTCCAGTTCCGTCACTGGAAGCGGTCCCATTCTATCGATAGTCATTATCTCCAAAGGTGCTCCTACTTGATAGGCTTGCAATTTGGCTCGTGCCTTCTTCTGGAAGAGCGCCGTAAAAATGCATAGCTCACACGCCTTACACCAACGTTCCACTTTTTTATGCCATGTATACCAATAAAGTCGCTTTTGGACGCGAGAAAGTGTTCTCTTAACACGAAGGTGACCTGTTGTGGGGTGATCATGCAACGCTCTGAGAATTTCATCCTGTAAAATCCTCGGTGCAATAAATTGCCAATTCTCCAGCAGCACTCTCCCACCTCCGACACAAGTAATCCTTTTCTCACATTCAATTTCTCCCATTATGCCCAGTATTTCTTTAGCATTTAACCCTCGTGAGAAATTTCTTCCCAAGGTGGTCTCTCTACACGACCTTTTTTCCACTCAATCAGTGTTCTTATCTTTATATCATCTATTTGCTTTTCTTTCAGCTCTGTGCTGGTTCATTTCTTAAACCGATGTGTATTCGTGTCATCTTCGACTGCTTTTGTAACATGCGGCACCACTTGTGTTGACCACCTCGGAGTTCAGTCTGCATTTGCTTATATTCTCTTTTGGCAGCTGCACTTGATTGTAGTATATGTTTCTGACCAGTTTCTTTTGCTTCAGCATGTAAGCACTGATTACATTCATCATGACATGGTCTACAGGACAATCCGTCTGCGTTTCCGGATGACTGGCCAGCACTGTGCTGAATCTCAAAGTCGTATGTTTCTAAAGTTTCCAGTCATCTTGCGATCTGACCTTCTGGATTCCTAAATGATAGCAACCACTTTAAAGTAGCGTGATCGGTTCTGATCAGGAAACGAGCTCTATACAAGTAATGGTGGAAATGTTAAACTGACTGTACAACTGCCAATAATTCCTTCCTTGTTATACATAATTATTTTCTTTTTTTGACATGCTCTTACTGAAATAAGAGATCACTTTCTCCTGTCCGTCCTGCACTTGAGATAGTACAGCCCCTGTATCATAGTCACTTGCATCGGTATCCAACAGGAAACCTCATTTCCCCAGAGGGTAGACCAATACCGGAGAGGTTGTCATGGCCGCTTTAAACCTCTGAAAAGCACTTTCGCAGTCTTCATTTTACTAGTCGAATTTTTGTTTGCGTCTTCTCAGTCAATTTGAACAGCAGTGCAGCAATTTTGGCAAACCCTCGAATAAACCTCTTTTAACTGTCAGGCCGTTGGCCAGTCAGCAACAGTTGCTATCTTGTTGTGGTCTGTGGCTATTCCATTTTCGGAGACAACGTGCCCCAAAAAGACTAGGAACACGAAATTGGTACAATCCGTTTCCCGTTACTGAAGCCGTCGTCTGTTTATCTTTATCCACCATGCCCACCTACCAGTATCCTGATGCTAAATTCAAGGTGCTAAACCATTTTTTGCCAGCCATTGTATTTAAGGAATCCGTTATCCTTGGAATCAGATAACTATTCTTCATGGTGGCTGTGTTCACTTTGCGAAAATCTTTGTAAAAACGTGTTGTTCCATTCTTCTTACCCACAAGCACCACCGGGAACGCCCATGGGCTTGAAGATGGTTCCACGACATCAGACTCTTAACATTTGCTAAATTAAGTCTCTTTCTATCCCTCTTTGATGAAGTGGAACTCTTCTAGTGGCCTGCTTAATTGGTCTTGCATCCCTTGTATTGATCTGATGCTGAACGACATTGGTTCTCCCCAAATCCTTAGGCAAAACATCAGCATACTCGTTGATCATTTGAACTAATTGGGTTTGTTGTTCAGCATCCAGTTGACAATTATATTGTGCCATTAGGTCTTGCAGATATCGAGGGACTCTCTTGGTCACCTCTTCTTTTGTAGTAACTGACGAAACTCGAAAGTCGTGCTGAATGTCTATCGCCACAGTGGCATCCACCGTGGAGACATTCTCGAGTACAGCGACAACTGTTCCACCATATTCTTTTATCGTATCGAACTTGGAGTTAAGCAGCCCTACAGGAGTTTTTCCATCCTCGGGATACACCACCAGTCTCGCCACTCCACCAGCAAACCATATCGGCTGACAAACTTCTCTGCTGGCTCCAACAAAGCAGCATCTACCATCTGTGGCTCTTCGGAGACTTTGCCTTTCATTATCAACTAACTACCTGGAGCGATACACACTGTCTACAACCGACACATAACAAGGCTTTTTCACCACTGCATTCTCCACACTGCTTTTGGTTGACTCTCCCATAGTCAACAAGCTCTAAGACATCAAGATGACAATTGTATTTCTGCAAAAACTCGAAACCAAAAAACGCATCTCCACCGATCTCAGCAACCCATCTTTCATGACACACCACCTTTTGAACAACTTCTTTTCGAAAGTCACAACGACCATGAAAATGCAGCCCCATCCCAATCCCATCCCAACCCCATCCCAATCCCATCTACCAGCACCATATATACTGTTGCGGCTTTGAGTGTTGGTCTTTGTGATTCGGAAATCACTTATAAATACTTGGCTTTATAATTGTGATGTTGGCACCTGTGTCGACGTGAAACGTAACAGCTGTACGTTGCACATATCCATCTATTAAGATTCCCGTTCCTTTACCAGCCAACATACCAGTTCTGACACTCAGATCGACAGGCCCTAAATTTATTGCCGGCCTCATTTGAAGAAAGCTCCCCTTGAAACATGGACGGGATGAAACTGCCAGTGTCATTTTCGTCCCGTTCGAAGGACACTTTCTCAACGAGTTGAAAAGGTATTACGCAATTATTCGGCCACACAGGAAGTTGAGACAACTCGAAAAAGAAAAAAAAACACTGTAATTTCATAAAAACTGAACGAGCTCTTACTTGGATCATTTATACCCTGAAAACTGGTTTAATTATTTCATTTGGTGCATAAATCGTAAAAAAAGCACTATTTTCAGCAGCGTAATTCTGAGTGACTTTCAAAATCTTTCCGACCCATTAGCTTAACCTCCTCTCCTTGATACCTTTTCGATAAATAATCCTGCGGTCAACGCCATTTTCATTCATCAGTGCAATCATGGAGCTATTAACTGAGTTAATAGCTCCATGGTGCAATATATGCGTAAGGACTATTTGTGTTTAGAGGTCAGGAGTTATGCACCATCGAGCATACTTACGTAAAGCAAACACGTGCTGTGCGAAAAGATAATTGTAGGCAATAGCAATTACGAATTAATCATACACATAATATCATGCTTCTTTGAATGTGACTCAATACAATTATACATTGGTTACTTATGAATATACAAGAAATACACTTTACAAGTTTCTTTATGCCTAAAACTTCACAGACATAACACATATTGATGTTATTCAAGTTCAAATAAAAGCTCCCCTCGTTTTGCCATTATACGGGGAAGAAGTTTTACTGTTGGAATGCTGTTCTTGATATTTCTTATCTTCAAAATTAATTTACGTGGAAATACGAAATATAGCGTCATTTTCGATGTTCAAAGATTGAATCTTCTAACAATTTGTCCAAATAAAACATATTTCACATATTTCACACCTTTAGAGGGCAAATTTGGTTAAAATGCGAAGTGGATTTATTTGGAAATAAACAGGAAAAGCAAACCGCCACATGCGGTTGCTGAAATGCCACAGGCACAGACAATCAGCTGATCAGGATGGAGTTCTGTCAGTCTGTTTAAGGGGCGAGTTCTGTAATGTTCGGCTCCAAGTCCGGCCTCCTTAAGTTTTCCGCTTGTTGTCGAGATTTGTTACCCTCTCTTATCCTCTCTCATTTCTGTCTGGCCTTTCTGGTATAGTCTGCAGTTCTCCTAAAACACCACAATGCCAGCACCCACTTTGTCTTCTGTACCTTCCCGGATACTCTCTTCTGCCACACCAACCTGGTTCGTATCATTTTCCGGTACCAAGTTCTGTCTTTCACACTCAATTCCCGTCTTACCCCGCAACCTCGAAAGTTGGCTAATAATGTTGACCTGCATTTGTTTCAATCCACTTGCAATGGAGGTCTTTAAACATTCCGCTACTAAGTGAAGCTGTTTTTCCAAGCATTCAATTTCATTTGTAGTATCCACCTCTTTTTCACCTTAGAGAATGGCATGCGCCATTGGACGCCGCAAATTTCCCTTCTTCAGTTCTTGTGTCTGTCATATAAAATGCGCCGAGCTCTACGGCAACTGTCACCACATCTGCTAGTATTTCAAGTATTGATTGATAAACCATTTACTTAGTGTCTGGTTCTTTAAGGGCCATGATGAAACTGTCTTTGGCCAATGAATCAAACATTTCGCAAGGTGATTCAGGGTATGCTTACATCAGAAGCCTCTTTATATCTTGCACAAGTTGTGTGATGTTTTCTTCTGGCTGTCTGTTAGATCACACAGGTAAAGTGTTTGAAATGTAATAAATTAAAAAGGGATTACGTATTAACATGTATTTACACCAGACTGTTTCTTTATCATATAGTCCTCTATCATATATTGAAAATAAACATTCACGGGAATATTACTTCAAGAAAATTAAAAATTGTAATTAGTCTCATGGTGATTTAACCAGAGCTGAAGGCTTACGAGCCCTAGGCCTATCTTATATTTATCTTAATTTGTATCAAATAAGAACTTTTTAAATTTACGGCAATGGGTTGGGGAGAGTGGGTGAGACCTTCTGACCGAGAGCTTAAGTTCAAAGTCTTCGTTTAACTTGTAAACAAACAAAAAAGTCTAACAAAAAATTAGAAACATTATGGGATGACACATTAGTATATGGTGCTTCTGATATTGTTTTGTATACACATGCAGATAAGAATGTAAGCAATCACTTTAAACCTGAATATCGGGATAAGACATTGAAATAGTTTATTCACCATTGTGTTTCTATTAAAGTCCTCTTTTATATAAGCTAACTTGCTTGACTATACTGAACTAACCATTTAATGGCTTTTTGGAGTCGTCCTGGAGCAATATTCAAGACAAAACTCTATGAAAATTGTATCATCTTCACATTTCAGATTGTGAAAAGTATCATCGAGAGACGGCCATGCATTGACACAAGATGACAACTGAAAAGAGCGCGCTCTTGTTCCTCATATTATTCACGAGTTGCTTTCAAAGGTCACTAGTCTTAGACTGCACAGGTGATTGCACATCCTGTTATTGCCAAACATATGGGTATTACTACTGGTTTATTTGTACTATGCCAAGATGCATACCGAGTGTTCCACGTTTTGTTTATAAAGTCATCCTTAATGGTGGATCCATCTCTTCATTGGATGCACTTCTTACATTACAGAAGTTAGAAGATGTTCAGTTACTGGATCTATCATCAAACATCATATCATTAATTCCACAAGGTATATTTAAAAACTTTCCTAATTTAAGAACCTTGGACTTGAGTAACAATAAAATTAGACAAATTGTAGATGGGGCATTCTTGGGAATTCAAAGACTGTATTCATTGATTTTAAGTCAAAATGTTGAATTTCAGGAAATTGCGAATGCCTCATTTACCGGCTTTAACATGCTGTCAAAACTTAGTCTTCATAATACAAGCATAGACAAAATTTGCTTCAATGTTAAACATAAAATAAGAAACCTAGATCTGTCTTGGAATAGAATAACAGAAATAAGCAATTTTTCATTCAGCGGTCTGAGTAGTCTGAAAATCTTAACCTTGAGCAATAACAAAGAGTTGTCATTGCTGGATTACGAGTCCTTCAGTGGATTACACAATCTGCAAAAACTGCACCTTGGAAGTTGCAACTTGCTAATGATCCCAGCAGAATGTTTTCGTCATGTTCCTGGATTAGTAGAGCTTCATCTTGAAAATAACATGTTGCACAAGTTCAATGATATAGGTTTAGACGACTTAAAAAGTTTGCAGATCCTCAATATAGGCCACAATGCATATTGTGATTTGTTAGACTTAGACAATGTTCTCTTTGCCGAGCTTTTATCGTTTGATGCAAGTGATTGCTATGTAAGCCACTTGCCTGGAATCGTATTCAAGCAGATGCCTATGCTAAGGTTGGCGTACTTTAAGGATAACAAATTAACAAGAGTGGAAGCTGAGCCATTCCTCAACCACCCTTTCTTAGAAACTATTAAGTTCGGTGGTAACAAAGACATCTTTCTAACCAATCTCACTTCGAAGTCTAGTATCACTGTCAAGAAACTAACTCTGGAACTAGGGGGATGTTACATCTACGATCATGAACTGAAATTCCTTCACAATATTAGTGATTTGTTGTCACTTTTCTTGGATAAGAACTTCTTAAGAGCCATATGGAAAGATACATTTCCATTGATGAAGTTCCTCACTACGCTGGATCTTGGTTTCAATTTTATTGCGTATATTCACCCCGATGCATTCTTGTATCTTCCCTCTCTCCTGGAACTAGGCATACATGGAAATGAAATTCAACATATCGACGCTATGTTGTTTTCTTACTTTCCAGTTATATTCATAATTAAACTGCAATTCAACAAATTGCGAACTCTTTCAAGTCTTTCTTTTCATAAAAACATTACCTTTGTTTATTTTTACATGGAGGGTAACCCTTTCAATTGTGACTGCAATTTGCTTTGGATTGAATCGTCTCCTCTTTTATTATATATGGCAACGTGCTTCAATCCCGGAATAAGTCAGGGTATAGATTTTCGAAACATTGATCAAATTCAACTTCTTTTCCCTTCGCCACCATTCCAGACAGCTGACCATCTATTTGCTGTCTGCTCAAAAGAGGTTGTGATTCAATGTCCTGTACCTGCTTGCTTCGATAGTCGAATTTCGTGGAAACTCCCAAGAAATAAAATGAACTATGAAGTCAAAGGAAATATGTTGATGGTACATATGCCAACGGCAGAGGACTCTGGGATTTTAGAATGCACTGCCCGAAACAGCATAGGTGATACCTATGTTCAGTTTTATATCACATTCGTATCTTGTGTAGATAACAACCGACACAGAATAAATTATTCCACTGTACTATTGCCACAGACGAGTCGCTTTACACTTGCATTGTCGAAACAAGAGTTAGAATACTGCGAGGGAAATTGTAATCGCAATACCGACCCAATCATCGTGATCAGTTTCGCTATAATTGTAGTAGGTCTATTGTTTCTTACGCTTGGTTTCAGGCTGTTGGGAGATAGGCGGTTTGCAAATTCTCGGAACATAATACACGTTCAGGCAGCCCCAGTAGAATGATGTAAGAATTAACTAGCTTTAAAGATGTTTACTATTTGTTGACAATATTAAGATGAATCTTTCCAGGGACTATGCGCCCCTTTAAAAATCTTGCATCAAATGTACGTTTTTCAAGTTGTTTTCGTCGTGCGAGTAGATGAAAATTAAAGGACACATAGAAGTGAAATCCGGCTTTACTCATGTCATGTTATGTGCAGGGCGATGATACCGATTCACAGGATTATAGAAAGCCTCATATTAAGCTCTAACTACTTAATACATTAAGTCTCTGAAGAAGTTGAATAGTTGTTATTAGTTTTACAAGTTATGGCTGTTTGGGGATTTTACAAAATATGCAAGATAAAGATGTATGATGTGCACGTGACGTCACGCGCACATTAAATGTTGGGAAGAGGTGCGGGGAGCTCTTCATTCGGAAGTAACGTTTTAAGTAACTTTCTACTAAAAATGTTAAATAAATTAGAATGTCAATGTGCAATAAGGCGCCAATGACCCAAAATATGAGCCTTAATACACAGTGTGTTGAATGCATTGCTCAAAATGTTCATAAAAGTAAAGCGTTCTTTGTCATTTCTATTCTAAAGAATAGGTTCTGATATCATTTGTGTTTATATCATATTATAAGTTACAATAAAAACAACTTTCTGAAATCATATTAAAAAAAGGAGACATTATAAAATTTGTGTCATTTGCGTAGAAATAACTGAAATCAGGCAGGTTGGAACATCCCACCCTCATAATCCACAGAAGTCTTTTTTATATTTATTGTAATATTTTGTGACTTACAGTCATTTGGTATGTCAGGAGAGAAATACATGGTTTTGTTTTAAACGGAATCTTGTAAAGTAACTGTGAAAAAAACTCAATTTAATAATGATATGATGCAATAAATAGTTTCTTCGTAGTATTTCTCTTTGATCCTTCCAACAATCATCTGACGATTCTCATTTGTATGATAAGTTATGTTGTCGTTCGTGTTCATCCTGTAATATACATCATCTTATACACAATAAAAACAACAAAAATTGTGATAATACTTTCTAAAATCATATTCAAATAAGAAAACATTAAAGTGTTGATTTTTTTGTCATTTTATATGGAGATTACTAAAATCAAATATATTCCGCAAAAGTGTTGTGACTTACAATCGTTGGATACGTCAGGAGAGAAATAAATGGTTTTGTGTTAAACATAATGTTGTGAAGTAAATGTAAAAGAAATTCAATTTAATGATGATATAATGTAAAAATTATTTTTCGCAGTATTTCTTTTTAATCCTTCAAACAAACGTCTGAATGCATAGTGCGTCGAAGTTTCATTCCTCAAAATGTTAATCAAAGTAAAGTGTTGTTTCTTATTTCTATTTCAAATGATAAGTTATGTTGTCGTTTATGATCATCTTGTATTATACATCATCTTATAGACATTATAGCAACAACAATTTTGACAGTAGCTCTCTAAAATCATAATCAAAAAAGGAGATATTAAAGATTTGATTTTTTTGTCATTTCATTTAGAAATTACTGAAATCAGACAAGTTGTGATATCTGAACATCATATTCCTCAAAACTTTGTGTATTTTATTGTAATATATATTGTGACTTGTACAGTCATTGGATTTGTAAGGAGAGAAGTGAAACAGAACCTTTTAAAACAACTGTGAAAACAAATTCAATTTTTCGATGATTCATAAATAGTTTCTTCGTAGTATTTCTCTTTCATCCTACAAACAAACATATGAACGCATAGTGCGTCGAAGTTCATTCCTCAAAATGTTCATGAAAGTAAAGCCACCTTTTTCATGTTTTTTTTAAATGGTAATTATTTTGTCATTCATGTACATCTTGTTTAACAATCATCTATTAGACAATAAAAGCAACGAAAATTATGACAATAGTTTTCTTATATCTTTTTCAAATAAGGAGATATTTAAGTTTTAAGTTTTTTTTGTCATTTTGTGTAGAAATTACTGATATCAGACATATTTCATGAAAGTGTTGTTTATATTGTATTATAATATTTTGTGACTTACAATCATTGGATACGTAAAAAGAGAAACAAATGGTTTTGTGTTAAACATAATGTTGTGAAGTACAGTAAATTTAATCTATTAATGATGTAATGCAATAAATAGTTTCTTCGTAGTATTTTTACAAGCAAACAATATGAACGCATAGTGCGTCGAACTTCATTCCTCAAAATGTTCATAATTGAAAATGTCGTTTCTCATGTTTATTTTAAATGATAAGTTATATTATTATTCGTGTTCATCTTGTATTATAATTCATCTTATAGACAACGAAAATTGTGACAATAGTTTTCTAAGAACATATTCAAATAAGGAGATATGTAAAAAAAAAAAAAAATACTGAAATCAGTCATTTTTTGCACAAGTGTTGCTTATATTCTATTAAAATATATTGTGACTTACAATCGTTGTATGTGTCAGGAAATAAATAAATGGTTAGTGTAAGTAGCTGTATTTCCTAGTATCTTGTCTGATTTGTATAATTCAAAGAGTAGTTCAGTATGATATGATCACATTCTTTAAAAAAAACCTTTGTGTATTTAATTTTCATATTATCTTGTTAATTATAAACAGTCCGGTTCGTACCCCCGAACGGGAGAACAGTTTTGTTCTCCGATCGGGGGATCCTTTACAAAAGTATCCCACAATGCATTTATCAAAGTTTGTATCGGAATAACATAAGAATTATACATATTTCGAACGCGGGGAACTCAGCAACTGTAAAGGGTTCAAATTTTTCTTCACGATTTGAAATAATGGCATATGAATTATCGTTTCACCGTGCGCTTTTTAAATTCACCGTGCGGTTTTTGATCAATTTAAAGAAAAGTGATGAATTCTTATTGCGTGTTACCGTTAGGCAGTCGCACTTTAACAAGGTTTTCTGAAATTATGAGAAATAAGTTGGGGATTTGTGAAAATTATCAAGCAATAACTGCGTGATAGTAACGAAGCTGTTTTACTTTCGCGAAATTTACCATGAAGAAAGCAAACTTTGTTACAAACCTGAATAAAACGACTGATAAGCGTCTATTACTTAAACTTAAAAAAAACCCTTCCATATATTACTGTAAGCTCAGTGCGCATGCTTGTGTCTCCCGATAGGGGACTTTTGGAGTTCCCCGATCGGCGGTACGAAACGAACTGATAAAATCATTGGCTATGTCAAGAACAAATAAATTAGAATCTTGTAAAGTGTCTCTGAACATTTTTTAATATGATTGGGAAGGAAAATTTTACTTTCAATAGGTAATTTTATCCAATTATTGTCATTTTTTCTTATTGAAATATAAAGAGTCTCTCCCATGCTCCTTCCCCAATCCGGTGTTGCCACTTTTGCTTTAGGGATTTAATGATTATACCGATATCAATTTTTGCAATCAATTTGCTCACCAGTGAACACTTCTGAAGAAAAGGTTCCCGCGGACTAAAGGACAGATTTGAAATTACATTATTTGAAGGATTGCTGCTCGTTGCAGTGACATTGAGACAACATATTTGGAAGGTGGGGCCAACAAGTTGAGCCAAAGCCTAATGCCAGCCCAACATAATGATAAAGATTACCAACGTATGCCATGTCAAGTTTCATGGAAAAGCAGTTGATCATTTTCACAAATTATGTGCGTCAGAGGCGACAAGATCAGCAAGTTTGTGGATTGCCATCTTGCATAAAATGTTGATGAATTCATAGCAATTTTAAGTTCATTGCGATAATAAAGAAAATTGAACTTCACCTAAAACCCCATCTAAAAACAATCAAGATCTTCTTATAACCCTTGTTTCCATTGGCTTTCCCTTGCAATGGCAAAAAATCACCACCCATGAACAATCACAAACTTTACTCAACTTTTTATGGGTTGAGCTTCTGCATTAGTGATATCTAGTTTAATTTCCACAAGGTGATTGCAGCCTTAAAAATCTTTTAGTTAATCTAATACTGACGCTTAATAAAAGGGGAGATGTTTGATGTTTCCTTAAAGAGAATGCATACAAAGTAGGACAGAAATTCGACACAAAACCAAACTAAACTATTCAATGATATAATTGCATTGTATGTCATTTATATTTAATATACATTCATGAAGATTTGCATGGTGGTAAACTATTAGAGTTTCCTTTTTAGTATAATTATTAATGTCATGAGATCATTATAAAGTTATAAGAACTGAAAAGGTGATCTTCATGTCATTAACTACGTAGAATTTCAGATTATCATCAAATTTTCTTTTAAGGCCTGCACCTTAAGGTTATCTTCTTTTATTGTGATGTAAGTACCCTACACAGAGAGTGTAACTCACATTACTCAATGATCTTTTCCTGCAACATTAGATCTCAGATAATACCCCTGAAGCCTACACCATATTTATGAGCCAAGACAGTATAACACTACGGAAGAAATGATTGAATAAGTGCCACCATAAGACTTTTCTTTTCCATACTGTAGTCGGACTTATATTATCGAAGTAGCAAATCCTTATTTCAATAATGCCAATTGCCATGATTGTTCCTTGTGGAAACTGCGGTACATTGCAAGAAGACACGGAATCATGCCACTATTTACACTATGCCTTCTTTTCCACGAAGGTGTCCCATATCAAATTTCTAAGTTTCTGCTCTCTTTCTCTTACATCTGAACAGTATCTGAACATGCATTGGCGCGGATATAAGGGAAATGAAAGATTGTGTATTAACGTATTAAATTGATTCTTTTTAAGCAGGTAAGGGTAGTGTCGTTACAGATGTAAGTTACATTTAGTACAAAAACGAAGGGTCCCGACCTTAAAAGGCCTTTTAATATCTGGTTGTATGTTTCCCCCCGCTACGCCACTAAGAGTAGGTACCACTTGTAAGACTTATCTCCGTCACCATGTCATCACAATCTACCACAGTGTAAAACTGCTACCGCCGAAGACACAAACCAGTTTCACAAATGAATAATATTCTAACTAGACTCATAAATAAAAAGTAGGTTGCTGGCTAGCCCAGATCCGGGTTCTAGGTCCGTAGTATCTAATTGTAAAGTATATTCAACAGCAGCCGCTTGGCTTGCGGCATCTTTCTTTGCCATTATTGTTTGGCAAAATGAACCCCATCGGGTTGTGACTGGTTGTGATGTATCCCAAGTTTGATCGATCAAATGACCATTTGGAGCAGACGATGGATCAATAGCCCAACTGCATATATTATAAACGTTTTCAGACCATATCTGTGGATGAAAAGAAAGGTACAGTACATGGTATTAGTATAAATATGATCGTTTAAATGTGTTTGGATTAATACAGTTAACAGATTGATCCCTTTACTCGATAAGTACGGTTCTGAAAAACGACATAAATCAAGATAATAAACGGTATAAAAATAAGTTTTCTGTTTAAAAGCTGAAGGTCTTTTTTATATTTAGTTTCGCAAACATATGAAAAAAGTAATAATGTTTAACAAAACATCCACTACGAGGGTGAACAATAAGGTGAATTTGCAATATATCAGTATATAATTGCTCCGAAAATTGATGAATGATATCGGCCACGACGGTCCTATATAGTACAGATTTGCACTACGATGTGTCATCAAGTTTTCTGTATTTAACAATTATAATTTTGAAATTAATTGAAATTAAAATAAGTATGATGGGATGATGTCGTCCAAGGCCGTAATTCTCATTCACGTGGACGAGAATATGCTTCAGATCAGCGGCGGCGCTACGAGGGCATACCCATCTCCGGCATAAAAATCCTGGTTACAGGGGTCTGGTGGAAGAGTATCTAAAAATGGTTCGAGAGAAGAGCTCTCCGAAGCTGAACGTTTTTACCAAGACCCGCATCTTAAATCGTAAGTCTTTCAGGGAATAAATATGCACGCAACTGTATACAACATATTTCCTTATCTGTAACTTCCCCTGCAATGTACCAGGTACCTGCTCTAAAACTTCCAACCTTGATTAAGATAACGTCAATTACATGCATGAAATTCACTGTCAATCGCGCCTCCAATATTCATTATATTTATTATATTATACAGCCCCTGCCCGTTCCTTTAATTAAGAAACTATATCATTACCCGATCCACATAGTGGTGTGATATCGACATGAGTGGAATAAGCTGAATTCCAACAATGCATGCATGACGTTGTGGAAACTGGTCTGGATCACATTCCCAGTTAAGCGTGTAGTAGAAGATGCCATTTTCCTGCAGTTGTCCTAAGACACCATACTTCAGCAAGGGCTCTGGGAAAATATGACGGTTATTATCTCGAACTGTCCAGTAAAATCGCGTGGCCCTCAGCTCTGTAGCGGTCATTAACTGTCCAACTGATTTCATTACAGGATGGTTCAGTGCTTCTCCTAGAGCTGCTAAACCGTGATAACAGTTGATAGCCTGTGGAAGAAGTAAGAAGTTATATTTAGGATGGTGATAAGTTTTATTAAGTTTAGTTGTAATTTATACATGATGCACTTAAGATATAAGATTTAAGTCTTATGTTCACCTACAAAATAAAATAAGAGGAATAAAGTCCCATTAGGTATTGGGGAACAGGTCCGTAGGCACAGGGGGCTAGCTAGGGAGAGTGAAACCCTACTTTTCCCTAATGATAGTAACAATATATGCTACTTTTTTTTACTAAAGAGAGTTGGGTTGAGGTTTACGTCACTTTGACGATTTAGCCGTTCCTAATGTTGTATATAGCAGAGCATATTTCGCCTTTAACCATCAGAAAATCAGTGTTTCATCATACCTTAAAGCAGTATCAAACAAAGGTTTTTTTTCTTTTTCTCACGGTAATTACTAACTTATGTATTGTTTTAAAGTCAACGCAAGTTGTGTAATCTCATTTCAAATCAGCTTGTTGATTGGTTTAATGTAATCTCATTAGATACAGTGTTAGGTCACAATGCAATTTATTCCATTGATTATTCATTGCGCATGCTTTACACTGATTGGTTGTTTTCTTTTAGCAGGCGTATCTTCTACCAGTCCAAAAGCACATATTGCATTTCGACTAAACAGTTGGAATTGGGATGATGAAGAGAGTTTTTTTTTTTTTTTTTTGAGAAGTGGTGAGTCACGAAATGATATTTGTGAACTACTTTACTCTGTTGATTACTGAAGGTTATACATTTAATCATATTTGTGAACTATCAAGAGATTAAAAGAATAAATCTATCGTTTTAACAGAATTTATCACGAGTTTTTTTATATCTGGAGGAATTAAATATAACGTTTGTGCAAATAACTTTGAGAGTTTATAACAGGTTAACGATTTTCAACTTTTCCAAAACCTGGAAAAATTAAATTCGCACGAAATCGTTTCTACGAGTGGGATACTGGTCGTATTGGCCCTGCTTCATGCTTGAAAGATTTACCTCACTCGCAGACTCCTCTTGTCTGGCACCGCCTCCAATACCTGTTGCCCAAGAAGAACCAAAGTACCAATCCTTTTGACGTACGGTTGGGAAAAACGGATCACTCTTAGAAGGATTTCCCACATCACGAGCCAAAGCAAGAATACGATCATAGTTTTCTAAGAAACAAGAAATATATTTCTTTTATAATCATAAGCATACTTGGCGAGGTCGGGTTTAGGATAAAATCGATGGAAGCATCGGAGGGAAAAGAATAGAAAAAAAAAACGTATAGTTATAAAAATAAAAGGTCTAAAGTACATCAATTTACCAGCAGGCTACTAATTACCGTTCCAAATGTTAATGAGACCGGCCAAAATTATTGATACAAAATAATCTTAATCCTTCGGTCGACAGTATGCCGAAAAATAGCATTATGTCACGCTGTGAAATTGTATGTAGCCTACCATCTGACCATGATGTCCCAAACGTGTCACGTCTGGCTCCTCCACAAACGTGTGTCACCTCTGTACAAGATTAATTTCAAGCAACGTTTTTCATTCTATCAATAGTTATTAAATGTATAAAGGTATCCGTACCAGGTTCCATGGCCCACTCTTGGTGGTACTTGGCATAGTACGCAATGGCATATATCCAATACCCAATATGGAAGTGATGGTCCGCATATGACACGAATCCAAAATTGGTCCACGGGAAAATGGTTTCACCTTCTTTGGCACTGAGTAAATTCATCCCACCCCATGTAGTTTCATATCTATACATATAGGGAACAAATGAGTTGCAATTACAATTCTCGTACATGATGACTTAAACCTCAAATTCTCTCAGTTTCGATCTGAGCCAGATAATTTCGTGAGTGGTTTATGTGTTTCCATCGTCTTAGATTATTCTCAATGCTGCAATTAACTGATGTGTTAATACATCTTTGGTAGATTATTGTAGTCCTGTTTGTAATAGGGTTAGGAGCGTGATGACCAAGTAGGACATTTTCCAGTGGTCCTTGGCAAATCATTTGCAATTTTTGGAGCCTATGTGTCATAGTAGGTTTTTTGGAATTCAACTTGTTCGTATTTCATAGAAATCTTTACTAAAATTTTGCTGGTCACTGAAGCTTGATCTATACAGGGTATCAATGTACCAGCAACCAATAAAATTGCACGGGAAGTAAGGATTTAAACAAAGTTAAAATGATACTGCTTAGTAACAATTATTACAATTAACATTTGTGGTCTCTCGATAAGAAAGATGTTATTCATTAGCCATCCGAAGTGAAACGAATTAGGCAACTATAGTGTACTCATTTGAATTACATGGTTGTTATTATCAGCTAAACATCACTTACAATGAATGATTTACTACCTTTTGGGTTCTGTAACATCTTCTCACGCTAAACATTTACTTGCTGTGTACAGATCTCCGAAACATAAGCCTAAAGGGTGTGCTACAATATTACATTCTATGGAGGTTGTTTTCCAAAATGGTACCTCACTGCAAATTACTGCAAAATTTAACCAAATAAACAGGAAAAACAGAAAGAAAATTATACGGTTAGAAACATATTGAAACTAATTTTACACACAAATTACCAACTTACTCCAATTTGCCGTCACCTACCCGACTTATAATATAGGCCTACATAATACGCGTTTATGGCAAATTATTAGCGTTTTTAGAAGACGTCATCCAGAGGCTACAACGTTGTACTAACACCCTTAGGAATTACGTTTCGGAGATTTAGTTCATATATAATGTGATATGCATCTCACCTAAATACATTTTCTTCTGGTAATCCGTCAACAATTCCTAACCACAAGTCAAGGCACTTTCTAAGGGAGTTATCAAGTTGTACATAGTGATCTGTGTCAAATGCGCGGGAGATGGAGGCAAGGCGGGCCACCATGCCAATACTTTTTCCAGCCCAGTAGCTCTGTGGACCCTCTCTCTGACACTCCTCCTCAAGAATCTGGAATGCAGCGTCTTTTTCTATAGCTGCAAGTATTTGCTAAGTATACAAAGAAAGGAAAGAAGAAAATTCAACAAAACAAAAACCGTGAACAGAAAATTAGAACACTCACGTCAGACAGCAGGATGTATACCATCCAGGTGCTTAAACAGCAGCTAAAAATTCAACATCTTTAATAGATTCTGGAGAATGAACACTAAGATAATCCGCAACCCCATCAGCATATGGGACTTCTCCGTAAAAACAGACACAAAAGTAGTCATTCAATACATCAGCCATATAACCTTACCACTATTGATAAGTGACACGTTGGTTAGCCTGAAAGGGGCCAACAACCTCCTGTGTTTTTGCTTAGAGCTGGTGTAAGAATGAAACAACTTTTTCGTCAACCCATTTTCTAAAAACCCTCAAACCTCCTTAAACTTCCATACTAGATGTTTACGCGTAAAGATTTTCTTCAAAGAAACACATGCTTCTCAACTCTAGGGCCATAATATTTATTTTTCGGAAATGTTATAAAAGGGGGAAAGGGGGGACTATAATATATCTCATTACTAATTATTGAGAGACATATTCTACACCGAAATCTGTGTCTATTTTAATCTTCTCTACTTATGATTTAAATTATAAGGCTACTGCACAGTGGTATATAATATACTATATAGAATAATATTATATAGTATATTTATATATAATAATTATTATATAGTATATATATATATATATATATATATAATATATATATATATGTATCGATTAATAACATATATATATATATATATATATATATATATATATATATATATATATATATATATATATATATATTAATGATATATTATATATATATATATTAATAATATATATATATATATATATATATATATATATATATATATATATATATATATATATTATATATATATATATATATATATATATATATATATATATATATATATATATATATATATATATATATATATATATATATATATATATATATATATATATATATATATATATATATATATATATATATATATATATATATATATATATATATATATATATATATATATATATATATATATATATATACATATATATATATATATATATATATATATATATATATATATATATATATATATATATATATATATATATATGTGTGTGTGTGTGTGTGTGTGTGTGTGTGTGTGTGTGTTTTGATTAAATATTGATCAGATTTGCTTTGATACACAATCACAATAAGATTTCGTGTTGATACACAACCACAATAAGATTCGTGTTGGTAAGCAACCAAAGTAAGATTCGTGTTGGTACACAACCACAACAAGATTCATGTTGATACACAACCACAAATATTTATACATTGTTAGCTTGTTTTATAATTAAACATCTCCTTTTACAGCATATGTTAACTAATATTTTACGTCTCTCTAAATACTTATTATTTAAAAGGAATGACACATTGGAATTAAATGTATAGGTGGGGGTGGTCTACAAAAAAATTTGACTTAATATTATTTAAACTCAGACAGTATTGCTAATAAACGACTTTATGTTTTTGCTCTTCGAACATTAAGCGGTATACAGTATAAAGGTTTCTCGGTTCTAAGGTGATGTTATTGATATTCGAGAAAATTATTTTGAAGGGTATTCCACCAACCACATTTTTGAGGGTCTTGTCCCCTATAACACTGCTATGTTCAATAATTGTACTTTTGATTGAAATTACTGTTAGGTTGGTGTTATTTGACCTGCATATAAACTACTTATTGCACGACGCAATAAATATCTCCCGATGAATTATTGTAAAGATTATTTGTGTTGGCAAGGCACATTGCAACATATATCTACTCACCATCAAGTTGTTTGATAATTAAACGAATTAAGTTACAGCATACATGAAGTATGATCGTGAAGTAAATCGGATGATCCAAGGGAGTATCATGAAGTTTGATCTTAGATAAAATTCCCCACAATGTAAATATGTTTAAGACTTCCTGGCTTTTGAAATTTCTACTAACCTGTAAAAACGTATTAAACTATATTCAACTAGCTAGATGTCACACTTGCGTGACTTGGCTTACATCTCCCTCACTATTTTTCTTACGTTGGGCATCGTTCATATAGCTCAGTGCTTTTTTATTTTTTAGAATTTCAGGTAAAATGTTTCTGCAATTACAACCTTGTTTGTTTTATTAGAGACTATATTTATTATTTAACTAAATAAACTACGTATATTTCGAAGAATTTGAGCATCTAAAGTGACTTCATTTTATATCTTTTTTTTTTATACTAGGAGTTTTCAAAAGCTTAAGAATGACGCTACCCAGAGAAAAAATTGCAGTTAAGATAGCTTGAGATTCCCAACTGATATGAACTGGTTCCAAATTGGATTGAATATTCTCAACTGGAATGAACTGATCCCAACTGAGATTGAACATATTTCCAACTCGGATGAAGTGGTCCTTACTGGGATTGAACACATTCCCAACTTGGACCACTTCATTCAAGCTGGGATTTTCTGAAATTCCGGTGGGGACAATTCCCACTTGGTACCACTTGGTAAAATTATAGTTGGAATTTTTCCTGGGTACTTTACACCTCTGTTTTAGTAAAGATGCAAAAGACATATTACTCAACACCATACGTACACCATGTTTTACTTCGTCCGCTTTGATTCTTTGCACCGCTTCTGGACTCGGTTCCATAGAGGCCAAAGGGAGATCCTCTTCCAGGACCCAACGGTCTCCTACGTAACCCTTGAATCCCCATGGCGTTTCAATCTTCCCGGAGCCGCTAAGCATCTCTTCCTACATATAAGATTTGAAATTTAAGTTATAATAATCATGCAGTTTTAACAGGGGAATAATCGATTTAAAATGGCGACTCAAGTCTGAACAGAATAGTTTCTAGTTTACGACAAATAGCACCTGTAGTTTCCGAGTAATGACTATTAAAAGTTTTAATAATTTTCAAAAAAAGGCAAAAGTTGTAAAGTATGAAAAAGAATATGCCGAAAGTTTTAAATGTAATTCATTCAATTGCTGTCCAAAATTGTATTCACTGATAATCATCAGACTTTTTTCTCCTGCTAAATTTTGACGTAGGGTATGATGGAAATTTAAAACCGTTGCTCATATCTAAATGCTATTAATCAAGAAACAGTGGTGAAGGATTGAAAACAATAAGTTAACATAAAGAAACTCCGATAATTTTTTGTTGTAATGCCACAAAATTACAATACAATTTGCATAATTTATTGTAATAAGGCTTAAGCTTGAAAATAATGGATTCAACAGACAATTTAATAGGCTGAGCTCACAATTTGGTTGTACAACTTTCTGATATTTTCCATGCAACTCTCTTGTCGGCTGGGGAAGTTGACCAGCATGAGAGTACTTATATCTGCGTTACCCATTCTTCTCATTTTAAATATCATACAATTTTCGTGCATTAATTCAACAATTCTCAACATTCGAAACACACCATTTTGATACACAATATCTAGTATGATATTCATAATTGGTGGAACCATTCATTAAAGAGACGTCTGATCATGTTCTACCAAACTCAGACAGTAATCTACTACTTACATGATGAGGTAACATCACCATCAAAAGTTGATCGTTTGAATTTTCCCCATAAAAATCACCTCCAACTTTATTCCAATCAAAGCTGATATAGCCACGACGGTCTTCTACACAGAATCTTGTCTTTGGTTTGTACGAATATACACCCGCATATTCAGCCAAACTGTTTACCTGCGAGAAGTCACCTTTGTTTCCTGTTCCTAAAAATCAAATAAGAACAAAATTAAAGTCTTATCTTATCGGTTTTATAGTAGTCCTCCTCCTCCTTCTTCTCCCTCCTCCTCCTCCTTCTCGTCCTCCTCCTAATCATCCTCCTCCTCATCCTCCTCCTCCTTGTTACCTCGATACAAATGCTCAATTTATCCGAATCCGTTGTGGAATAATATACAGTAGTTGTGTTTTCATTGTGCACGAGTATAATTTCTCATAGCAGTTTACGTTACCATTACCAGTTTACGTTAATTTTTCATAACAGTGTACGTTACCAATTTCAATGTGCAGATAGATGGATTCTTGATGTTCAAGCGGGCACCTTTGCTTGCCTGCTTGTTTGTTTGCTTGCATATTCCTCCATTTTGAGAAGTTGGCAGACTCCTTTATGGAGCAAAATTGATATAGCCATAGTAAAAACTGGCTACAACAACTAAAAATATAATTTTGATTTTTGTTGAGGATTAATTCAGTGGTCAAGCAAATGCATCTTATTTGAAAGACGACTTTAAAAGAATCAAAATGGTGAAAAAGGCATCCAAAATATTGGTATAAATTTATAATTTGGTATCAGGTAGAAAAGACTGAATCAGACTAGTTGTGAAGTCACACCCTCAGATTCCTCAAAATCTTTAGGTATTCCATAGTCAAATGAATTTGTTTGACTACTGAACAGCTGAACTAATATTTTAAATGAAATGATAAAAAGCTAACAGTTAAATACATATTTGTTGTCAGATTTCTGTTGAGTAATAGATTTAAAGTAACACAGAAATAAAATTAATGAAATATAGTCAGACATAATGATAATAAAGCTTAAGTAATTCCATCTCTTTAACTAACCTGCATAGGCAAGCTGCATCGTGCCAGTAAATTTTCCCCGCCAGACGCAGGAGTGAATTTTGCTCCTTTATCATTAAAATCAATTTGCATTTCTTCAGAGAAAAATGTTATAAACTTCCGGGTTGATGTAAGAGGAGAATTGGCAAGTTCGCTTAACTCAAAAATAAAATATTTGTCTCTTATAGATATAGGACTTATTGTTTCAACAGGGGCGGCATCACTGCATCGAATCTGTATGTAAACGGTAAATCAAAGTTTGATTTATTAAAGCAACTTGACGGATTAAAATATGTACATTTTCGGATTAAAATTTGTACATTTTCGCCTTAAAATAACACAAATTCTGGTATTGTAGGATCATCCGATTCAACAGTATCACAATCTGAACAGGAGCGCATTTATGAACTATTATCATTTTGATGAATACCGTATTAATACACCTTTATGAACATATCACCCTGTACAAGGCTTAGGTCCCTTGACTACTTGAGAGAGTTTTACTCCTATATTTTTAAAATAGAATAACTAATGAACCGCTGGTTTCTTCTTGGGTCTGAATGTAAATGTTCAAATAAGAAGTACGTTTTATTAACGGAGTTTATAATCGAAATTCCCATTTGGCTATTTGATTTGTTGATTTGAGCATTCTATATTGAAAATATCACAGACACAAACATAGTTGATGTTCCTGCAAATTTCTTAGACGTTACTTTGCTAAGCAGCTAACTTGTTGTGATGAAGCGTGATAATAAAGGATGTTATTATTAACGGAGCAATCATAATTTTAATCTTTTTTTGGAGGCGACGAGCAGTAAACAAACTTACAAAGGGTCAAATCTAATTGACAGTAATCAGGTTGCATCATGGGCGCTGAATACCTTTACATCAATAATTTGAGATTTGAGGAAATGTCATATTTTTCATTTAAAACCAATCCATAATATCCATGAACCAAAACTGTAACTGTAGAAAATGTAATAATGAAGTTATCTTTGAATAATTAGAATCAAGTCATGAAGAAAAATTATTGGATGAGCCGTGGAAATATAATGGTAATGCATCTTTCCTAAAATCACTCGCCTGAAGTGTTATTTTAAATGAAACTGTCAGTGTGCATTTCTAGACATTGATTACGACCCTCAACCTTTTCATTTCATTTGTGTAACAAAAAAACTTTCTTTGGGGGTACATGATTTCTTTCTTCTTTGTACTACTTTCTACTTATCTTAGTTCAGATATTAAGCATGAGAAATGAAATGAAATCGTTACTTCTGTTGGCTGTCTTCGCCAGTTGTGAGGCACAGCTTGCAAGATGAATTGACCATGAACGTTCGCCGCGAAATACATAACCGCACTCGTTGCCGGCAAGGTAATAACGACATTATAACCACCGTCTACCAAAACACAAGTTTCGTTACTGCAGGGTGTCCAAGCATGATCGCCGGTCCACATATCCGAATCAATAAGCATGTAGTCTATCTACTCAAAATTTAAAAAAAAAGATGGTCAATAACATTGTATAATTTATGAATGGATGTTGTATCAATGAATCTGCTCATGCAATTTCAAATTTTAAATTGTTAAAGGTCCAGTGATTCCTAAAACAGTTATGCTTATTTTTAAAAAAATCCAAATTTACAGAGACTTCTTGGGAAATTTTCACACCAAATTGTTTATTGGAATATGACCAGTTACGAAAAGAATATAAGATTTCACTTTTGTTTTAGATTTTCAAAAAGATTGATTTTCACATGAAAGTGGAGACTCATTCAACTGATGACATCGTAAAATGCATATATATCTGCAGCTCCTCAAATTCTTAAATGCACGATACTTATTGTTCTAAACAAAAATATCATTCCACATGTGTTATGTATAAATTGAACAATACATTGGAAAGACTAGAACACTTTTAGTAAAACTTTCCTATCCTTAAAAGCTACAGATGCCATGCATGCATGTATTTCATCTGTTACGTCAGGGTTTTCTAGAAAATTGATTTGCACATAAAAGTGAATACTCATTCAACTGATGGCATTGCATAAAATGCATGATATAGTAAATCAATAGGAATATAAATATTAATTAAATGAAATAAGTGGTACCTCCTAAGAAATCTTATGTATAGATTTTTTTAATTTCTTGAGCTCCTCAAATTCCTAAATTCGCGATACTTATTATTTTCAGCAAAATTATTGTATGTGTGTTATGTGGAAGTTATACATAATATAGATATATATTACATTTGAGACTAGAACCCGAAAAGTAAAGCTTTTCCATCCCCTAAAGTTGTAAATTATATTGAATACATGTATTTTATTGATACATGGAAACAATAATAACAACATGATGCTTATTCTCTTTTTAAATCTTAGCGTGCAAAACTTGAAGAGATAGATGTACCTCAACTAGATACTGTGCAGGACTGGTGAGAGATACCATCACATCTATCATTCCTATAGTTGAATTCCCAATACATTGGGCTCGAGCTGTGAAAGCTGACCCATAAAACCATACAGGCATTCTACCAGCGTATTGAACGACGGTGACGGGATTGTCACTACACCCAGTGACTGACGGGTTTGGGATGTACCAATAACTGTAGTCGCTTTGTGGGACAACAAAATGGCGAATGACATTAATAGCGTAGTTCATGGTATTCCTAGCATTTGTTATATTGATGGCTGCTGTTAATCCATCATCAGATAGGGAACACGTGTTTTCATCACATGTGTGCATACCATTGTTACTGGACCATCTGTTGGAAATAAGAAATAGGGTATTGAAATGACATTAATGTATGTCTTCAAAGATACATACCATATATACAAATAAGGTGATTATCCTGAATATATTAGTTTCGTTTATTAGATTATTTATACATGCTGACTAATGACTTTATAAAACTGATCATATATTGAAGTATTGATAAGAAAGTTTACTAAATCCTCTAAGAAGGCTGAAGTATCAATAAGAGCTGAGCCATTCAGAAAGTGCGATTAATATACGAATGGCATTTATCAATGTCAATGCTAGAACGGGGCACACATTTGAAGATTTCAGAGACCTAAAAACTTTTAATGATTGTCTAAATAGATTCCAAATTGCAAAAAAGGAAAAAATTAGCAAAAAATACTAGATTAATAAACCACTGGTTCCGATCATTTTCTGCAGAAAAGTTAGTCAATTAAACTTGTTATAAGCAAAAATAAGAAGAATTCATATCGACCGACGAAAATGTCATATAATAAGAGCATTTATACCTCTCCCGTTAAAAATTGGTAGTTTGCCCTTCTTTTGTGTTCTTACCTTGTACTTTCTGCAGCTGCCCACTGTATGTCTTTTAATTGAGAGATGGGTTTAGTAGAGTGCAGAACAAAACTCAAAGTTTCGGTTTGACTGCTGCACGAAACCTCCACGTAAATCGTTCCCTCGTCCGCCTCTTCGTTGAAAAGAATATAACGCACATCCGTTAATATAAAATCTCATTTTTTTGACTTTATATTACATATACAATACCTTACTATAAATTTATAAAAGATTCGCAAGCTGATGTAGCTGAAGGGTGTAATTTATACGACATTATTTGCAACAATAAATTATTCTACTCACGCGTCGGTTCTTCCGGGCAGTCGGATGTAGCTTCAATCCCATTAATTGTTGTGAGGCAGTATGGCGAAATAACTGGCTTAGCATCTTTGAATATATGTGTGAGCATTGCTGACCCTCTGACAAGTGGCAGCTCCATGGTACCGCCATTGGTGTCGGTGTAGAGGAAATCAGCATACATGATACCAAAGTCTGTCATCACTGCATCTCCGGCATCCTCGATGGCGACACGAATTCCTGAATTACCTGTATGAATTGGTAGGACATAATTCAAAAAAGATGTTAAAATAGTGTAACGAAGCACTATTTTCCATCATTTCACAAACCTCTATAACTCAGATTTGGTGTAAAAGAAGTTCCAAGATACACATTGTACAACGGTATGAAGGTAATGAAAATGACAATTTCCAAACAAATTAATTCTATAAGAGTAAAACCAGTCATATACTCGCTTAAAATATACACATCCAACGTTTCCTTGCTGGCTGACAATATCGGAGTATTGTGGGATGTTCTTAGCATAAATTTGAGTATAAGGCTGTGGGAAGGTGCCGCCGAGATTATATACCCATCTACCTTCTTACAACGTGATAAGTGGAACAATACCCATTCCTCCTTTCATTGCGTTAAAAGAGAAACTTGTATCTATTTGAGGCAGGAATAACATTTCAATATTTACAAACAGGTCGAAACTACTCATTGAATTTATAACTAATCACTTTCCTGAAACACTTTGCAGCATAAAGAGTAAAAAGGAGTACACAATTTGTTCGAAAAGAGGCAAGACTGGAACAAGCTGCTACTTTTACGCTTGAAATGTGTCCCATGAGGTACTTTTTAATATAATTTTCTTACCCTGATTAGTAGCTTTAGCACTTAATCTTAAACTTCTAAATCAATCAAAAATATATAGATTTTCATTTGTCGTTACCTGAGAACCCCGCTAGAGGGTTTCCATCGGGTGCATTGTCCATTTGCTTCATCCCTGCGCCTACGTCTTCCATCTTATCCCATGGAGTACCGTCTGTACCGGGTGTTAGCTGGTAAAACGTATCTGTTCTAGCCGGATCCGTCCATCTATCTAATGTATGACCATCATAGGTGACGCCAGACGTATCCATTATAACTGTAAAGTAGTAATGTTTTTAATGGATGATGAAACCAAGACTGATACTAACAAACCACAGGGAAGAGCTACAATGACTACCTGAGGTGGATCTCGGATCAAAGGAATTTAGAGGAGAAAAGTCGTTTGAATGCTGAACATAATCAAGAGCAACACCAATATATCAATTAAGCAAGAAGTGTTTCAATCAATAGTTAATTTGACCGCTTGGCAGGTTTTCATCCCATCTTGCAGTCAACTGGTCAAATTCCCTTGCATAATTGTTTTTTTTTGTGATATTGCCTCACATCTCCCACCCAAATGTTGCCCATTAAAAATGGATTTTAACACTAAAAGCCAAACAATTGTGGTCACATTGGTATTCCTCGAGGACTTGTACACGTGACCATTAGAAACGACAGGGTGGAACGTTTAATATGAGAAAAAACGCAGGGAACTTAACAAAATCTAAGGAACGGTTTTGTATCTAGTGCTATAATTGGTCAAATATTAAAATGACTACATTACCAGAAACTGTATGTCGCTTGTCTGATGGTCAGAAAGTGGTAGAACTCAGTAAATCCAAGCACTCAAACAAAGTCAGTCTTATTATATTGGCATATCCAAGGGATAGATTTAATCTATTTCTGAAGTAATTTATTGATGTATAACACTTGCTCTGGATATAATTCAGTTTACATCAAAGAGTAAATATATTAGTATTGGAGATTATCAAAGTCTTTCTTAATTCAAAATATAAGGACAAAATTTGTGCAAAAACTGTTATTAACTTACCAGAATGGGGAAACTGCCTTATTGGTGAAGGGTCGATATTAATCTGATTGCACCCAAAATTTCCTGTCGGAAGAGCCCCTTTGTCACGTAGGTTTCCAGTACGTTGCGGTGGACAAACACTGTCGAGAAAGGAGGTTGTGCCAAAAATGCCTGATACATCTTTTGTGGAAAATGGAGAATCTTGCAACATCATACATCTTTCCGGTAGTCCTCCTCTATCTAGTAAAATGATTTTAATAAAATATTGTGTAACTAATTCAACAAGTTAGATTCAAAACTTGGTATGTACAGGTTAAAATACGTACTTATAATTTGTAATGAATTTGTTTTCTTCACTTTTCTTACATTATGAGTAAGAAAAAAACGAAACACACTTCCTTTGCCTCTGATTCTCTGTGATACCCTAAATCATTCTTTGTCTGGTATTAATGTCAGAACAAGAGGTAACTTCGTTTAATATTCGCTATTATTTGAATCTTTGTTGAACTGAATAGTTTATTGCTAAAGTTGATGTTTATTTGATTTTTTATAAAATGAAGTCTGTGCCGTACACTCTCCCTGAAAATACACATACAATACGTCAATTTATTTGGCTCCTTGATTCCTTGGAGAAATTGTTTTCAATAGTGGAGACAGGTTTTAATCCATGGTATTTATTTTTTACTTTTGACTTAGACACCAGATTCACAATCTGGTCAAAAAACAGCCGTGGGCGTGACAATAATACTAAAATGGAGTTCTTTTGGAACGTTATAAAGCTCAAGCACACAAACATAAACGTAAATTTTAAACCAGTGGTACAAGTATATACTTTATGCATATAGCTAACTAGCTATCTTCTTAGTTGATTGAAAACTCCACACAACCCCAATTTGTAAGATATCGTATTAAGGAGATTATGTGATGTAAATACCATCAGGAGAAATACTTACCACCACATGTGGTTTCACAATCATCTTCATTCAAGAAATTATTTGCGTTTCCCTTGCAACCACCGTACCTGAACTGAATGCATTTGCTTTCTGTGTGACTATAAGCCCATCTGGGCATGTCTGCCTCACATGTTCCTGGGTCTATTGGCATCTGACAAATATCCTCTAAAAGGGAAAAGTTTCATTTAGCGTTTATTCTACCTCATTGAAATAAGATGTGAATAAGATATGAAGAAGAAGTTGCGACTTTAAAATAGTTGTGTTAAAAATTTTGATCTCTTTTTCGTCAACGCAACAACTACCGGAAAGACCAGGATCAGGGCAAACTAAAAATTGCGCTCACTGTCGAAACGCATGTGCAAGCAAGGAGTTGGTATTTACAAATACCTGCACGTGTAATTATCATCCAATTTCTCTGTTTTTAAAGATAATAGTGCAATGACGGAAAGTAAAATGTCCTGGTGATACTTTTTTCTCGGACTTTTAATACCTTAATGATTTCCCTTGTCCTTAGAGCCAATAATTTGGTGCACTTTTAACCCTTTCCTATTTCAGTGGGCCTCCCAACTTTAAACATTTTATTTTTTTGAGTTGGGGTTGACTTCTGGCAAGACTGAGTATACATTGTGTATATCTAATATTCTCATAAACAAAATCACCGTACCTGCAAGATCTTTCTTATATAATGACGCCAGAATTACAAGCCATAAAGATGTTCAGCCTCTCGCAGCCAGTGGCGGACTCAGAGGATCCCCAGAACATGCATCCCTGCCCATCGGGCCAAAGAAAATACAATTTTGGAGACTAGAACGCCTATCTATTACTTAATCCAGGACTGTAGCAGAAACAGACTCGCAACGCCTTTAGACTGTTAGACAGTTAGAACTGCTGATTCCTCACATAATTTTAAATATCAACTTTCCATTCAGTTTAAGTTTAAAAAGAGCGATGGAGAGTTTGTTAAAAGAATTTACATTGTCATTTGCCTTATTATATATTTTTGTTTTCCTGCGCAGATCCATAATTTAATCAAGGATGTATGTGTTCGTAAATCCCTAGTAAACTAACAACAAATGACGTATATAAAGCCACTTGTCGCATGAGGAGGTTATAAACCCAGTAAAGTGCAAAAGTGCCATTGCCGTTTAAACGTCTAAAAAATGAACAATTATGATAGCCTACAAACTTTTTCATTCTTCTACATGGCCGGCAACTTTGGAACTGTTGACAATTACGTAGTTTTGGAGAAATAGATTCGCATAAATTTTGCATCCGTAGGTGGAACCGTTCCCACCCCAACTCCTTTAAATGACCCATGGTCAACAACATCTTAAGAGCTGAAATGATTCAAAATGGTTCTAAATGTTTACGATTATAGAAGAGGGGCCGTTTACAACCCCCTGCGTTTGCTACAAACCTGGTTCTTCTTTAGCTGCAGTGATGCTGAAGTACAGGATTATGGTTAAGCCACCTGATATCAGCAAAACTGTCACAACAATGAAAAGCGGATTTGAATGAGGTTTTTTTGCGTCTACATCCTCTGCCATTTCAGCTTTGTCGAATTTGTCTCCCATTATTAAATCTAAAAACAGTGATTTGTAAAGAAACAGACAAAAATTCCAAGGTACGCTTCGGACTCTCTGTGTATTCCGAAATTTCGAACGGTACGTTTAACACGATCTTGAAATACAAGTTTAAAATCAAAAGTTGTAATATTTCTTGTTCTTGGTAATCTAAAAGTAAAACGTGCAGATGATTCAAGAAATCTTTATTTCTTTTCCTGCAAATATCAAAGTCTTCTTGAAATCCGCTCCCTATCACAGATATCAGTTGCAGTCTAAGAATGCACCATTAAACTGTTAAACTACAAGGTTTAAATAGTATTCGTAAACAGTTACCGTTAATCTTAAGTTTCATAAACGTACGTTGCAACACCGTGCCCGTAAGACCCACAGATAAAGACTATAACGCTTAGCAACATTACTGATAGTAAAAGAGCTAAACAATCATAAATTAAGCCATCAGGTTACAGGTTGTATAATCAGGCAATTGTAGAGCAAAGTTCTCGAAGGTTGCCAAAATTTGTCTTTGTCAAAAGTCTAGTCTTGAAACTCAAATATACCTATAACAAATAATAATTTGTTTTGCGTTGAAATAAAAGGAAATGAAAAAGAAAGAAATCATATTTCAGAATAGTAGATCATTGATACAAATTGTTGATTTATTGATGATTGCTTTCACAACGGGTCCTTGGGATGCAATTATTGCATTTGTGTCATAATTCTACATTTATGAAAATTTTGAGGAAAGAATTTTACAAAAATACGGTATACGGTAAAACATGGTTATGATAAATTTGAGTATAGTAGAAAGCCCGAACAAACTTGCAAAGAAAAGACTGTTATCAGGTTTAATATGACAAAATGAATTTTTGACCGAAGCGTTGGCAGATACGATAATAATGGAATGCTGGGTGTTCAATTAATACTGTGAAACTCTGAAGATTGTAAAACACATGTGAAAAAAAACGTGTGAAAATGAGTTCAATTAAAAGAAAAAATTTCATTACTGCACATTTAAGCATGGAAATATTCATGTTTGTGATATCGCGTTAAAAAGGTGAGATTATCTAAACTGTTGTCCTTGGCTAATATTCCAGGGACGAGATTGCTTTCTTTACGTTCTGGTATCCATTATATTAATAAAGTATACTAGGCATGTACAACGGGTCTGATCAAACAAGTTCTTCAGGGCTAAAATCATAATAGTCTAATCCCTAAATTAATTCAAATAATTTAAAATTGACTGATGACTAACGAAAGAATGATCTTGGTTTAAAAATTGATGATACAACGGCTAAACGGTGGCACTGGTTTCAGAATATGGAAATTACTAAAACAGGATAGGAAGATTTTCAAAAAACTCCCTGGTCGGTAAAATGTGACAATAGAATATATATGATATTTTCAATGAAAGTGTTTAACACGTATTTAAAATTTTCAGTTTACTTATACCTTCCAACACTTAGGCTTAGTACGTTTTAAAACCTTTTGACATTGCACCGCGTCCAAAATGGTAACTTTCGAGTTATCCTCCTTATATACGATTTGCAGTTTTCCTCCTTGAAAATATGCTTCGAGTTTGAGTTAAAAAAATAAAAAAATCTGAATGAACAGCCATTTCGACCGATATCACTGACATTGTACTTTATCTGAGGAAAATCGTCCTAAACTGTCCTCTTGAAATCAAATAATATCCAAACAGTGTATCAAAAGCAAACTGACAAATGAATATAAGATATGTAGAAATCTTTATTTATTCATTCACAAACAACAAGTTTTATTTAAAGACAAACACAAGGAAAATCAAAGGTCAAGTATGTGGACGCATGGGAAACATGCCTATTACGTTCACGAAAACATAATATAATTATCGAGACATCACTTCGTACACGTGATAAGAGACAGGCATAATAGACGATTTATCAAAAGAAATGAAAAATAATAATTTTAAACCCAGTGCCAACCTGATGGATGGAGCGGCTTGTGGTTAACACAAAGAGACCATATTTGGTGCCAAATCCAAAATAGGTTTTACTTAAAAGTAATTTTAATTAAATTTTAATTTCAAAGTATTTTAAAGTAGTATGCAAAATGCAAAACGCAAATCTTTATAGTGGAATGACCTCATACATATTTAACCAGAAGGAGAGTTAGCTGTAATCATTTACTCCAGCCAAAAGGTGTAAACTGGAACTGGAGCCAAAATTAGATACTGGTATTGCACCATAATGTGGCGAGTAAATGAATTGAAATGGTTATGTTTCTAATTTGTACAGGCTGTCGTGTTTCTAATTTTTACGGCAATTATAATCTACATGAAAATGATTTAATGTATTGAAAAAAATGTGTTTCATGAACAGGAAAACACGTAAAAATGTTTTTTCTATATTTGTTCCCAGTTTCTGTGTAAGTAAAAACTTTACGATTCTTTAGTTATCATGTTCAGGGTGACAAACGATTGTGTATATTTATGAGGTAAATAGCCTTTTGCGTGCGTAAGCTAAAGTCCTAAATTTATATTTGTCTCTGTTATTTGATCTTAAAATTCACAATATATATCAAAGATAATCTGGAATTAAAATACATCATCTTTAAAGTAAAAAAATTATCTTCCCATCGTATACATAACACGTGGGGATACTTTTCGTTTCCCCATCAACTTCCTTTCACCCTGTTCGTAAAAGTTAGAACACAACAGCTACCGTATGTCTACATAAATTGTACATTGTGCCATAGAAACCAAGTTCCTAATGATAAATTAACATATAGTTTTTAGATTAACACATAATGAACACATCTAGAGGGAAGTAATCAATTAATTCGTTACGTCGAGAAGGTGACTGTCACCGAGGATCGATTATTTCTTACAATGATGTTGCAGGGCAGTTGACAGGAAGACGTCCCTGTTGAAGTAAGATGGTTTATGGATCACATAACTGCAGTGATAGAAATATGCACAGGTGTATTGACATACCCTTCACTTTTTAATAGGGGCATTTTCTAAATAAGATTATAAAACATACTGAACATTAGCCGAATAATTGGCTGGCCCCTTCCTCCGAGCTGTACCATTACAGGAAAAAGGTATCACCAAGTGGCGTATCCAACGAAAGATATCCCATTAAGATATTAAGATCGACTTTCAGTCTGTCAGGTGTAGTTTTGAATAGCTAGTGTTTGTGGGTTTAGATTCCGTCTTTATTGAGTGAGTTTTGTTTAACTTCCCGTATAAAGTATATTTCTTGATTCTCTGCCACATGCTGGTCCCTATAATAGGAAGGTAAGTAGGGGAATTTACCTATACAAATTTGTTTTTCTATAGTCTTAAAGCTAAACCCAATGTACATACACGGTATTCTGTACTGAATGTATCTTAATATAGTTCCCAAAGACTTTCTTGCGTTATTCTGTATTGTGGTAGCCCTTGGCTGTCATTTATTGATGCTTTGATCTTATCTTACAATAGTTGTATTGTACAGTGATTTAATGTTCCTATTATTAAAAATTGTGTCAGATGGTGATTATCATGTTTACAAAGTTGAAATAAAACATAAAAAAGGTCAACATCGAGTCCTAGGAACTCATAAAAATGACTTAAGATTTTCAAATCAAATTTTCAAATTGTTAATATATCGTGTTAAAGAAAAATTCCGAACTCCATGGATGTCTAAAATCATCGACAATATTTCTCCTTTGAAACATTAATCGAATAATAGTATATAATTATTGTCCAAAACACTGGCTGCACCCCTGCCCACAACTGACGACGCTTAAACGTGATGATACTGAATAACAGTCAATACTCAAGGAAGCTTTGAGGTGGATAGAATGACTGCAAATGTTGGATGAAGGAATACTGCGGCTGTTAGTAATATAGGACGTTCTGCCGCTTATTTTGAAGTGAATACTTTTGTGCAGGTGTCTCAAAAATAACAAACAAAACACATGATAGATCTGTAGATACAAGGTGTATACTATGACACACGATTTTAGCCACGCAAACATATATACAAGACATATTGGCCTCCAGTAATAACCAGAATCGATGAACACTTACACATCATACCCCTGAAGGGATTACTAAAAGTGGTAAAAGAAAAAAGAAGTAAATGATAAGAAAGTTTTCAACACTTTTTCAGATATAGATCAGAATTGACGAACATAACCCAGGCTGTGTAACTTCTCACGAAGGACCCCTAATGCATTCTCCTATATTTCATTGGTATACACGCAGAAGGTGATGATAAGATAGCATAAGTATATTTTCTTTTTTATCCAAAGGAGGTTTTAATTAAATGCTGCATTACGCTTGTTTGAGATGGATAAAATCTTTGAAAAATAATTTGTATTCTTTTATATGAACATATCGTTATCTTTACAAATCAAATAACTCACCGTTGAATTAACATACAATAGAGGTAATTTTCCACTGATAATTATGATATTTGCATAACATTTCAAATTTGGATATTGGTGCGACCCCTGTTTTTGCACTGTCGCACAGTTTGCTAAACTGGTTTGCACACTTGCTATTATAAATGGAATTATCTGACAATCCGAAAGTGCACAATATCAGCAAATAAAAACAAAAAAGTAAATACAAGTTCTGTCTTCAAACCTATAGAATAGTTTAGTATAAAGGTTTTTGAGAATATGAGAAAACTTGCAGAGAACAGCATAATTAAATAAAACATATGCAGATCAGAGAATTCCTTAATACAACAACTGTATAGACTTTCTCATATCGGTATCGGTATTTTCCGGAAATCTAATTTAAATATTCAGTCACCATTTTTCTTGTATAAGAGTATAATCGACGAGGGAACTTTTGTTATCTAACTTAGCTCTTCTCATTTTCACCATACGATTAATTTCACTTTCTGTGCCTTATGCTTGAAAGTGTATGTTACCTTTGTCAGAAATGGATCCTTTTTTATGCTTCCGGACATTCATATCAAAGTGGATGTGCTAACAATTCCATTTGCCAAGATTGTGTGGGAAAGGCTCTTCCCTTCTACGATATTGACGACAATGTATTACTAGAAACCCTACAAGGAAATGAAAACTTATCACAACGTATCCACCATCTAGCTGATCACTCATTTTCTCATTCAAGTGGAACTACCCCCAGAACTACCGAGATAACTCACGATTGTAAGTACTATGACATCAACGCCTTCTAAGACTTATCCTCAATTGATGGTCTAAGTATTTTCCACCTCAATGTTCGGAGCCTCCACAAAAATTTGGATTGCACTGCCGAATTTCTTTCAACGCTAAAAGACAATTTTTCACTTATTGGTTTCTTGGAGACTTGGCTAAATGACAGTATATCACCCCTCATCCATTTAGATAACTATAATCTCATTGAAAGCCATAGAGACAATAAAAGAGGTGGTGGTATTTGTATGTATGTGAATAATGACCTTAAGTTTATTGAACGATCGGATATCTCTATATATTTAATCATGTTATTGAAACTATTTTCATAGAATTATCTATTACATTTTCTAACACAAAATTCATCATTGGTGTTCTCCATAGACCGCCTAACAGCGATATTTTCAATGACCATCTTCAAGTTATATTGGAGATCTTGACTAAAGAAAATGGTCCATGCTATCTGATGGGCAACTACAATATTGATATTCTTAAAAGTAATTCTACAGACTTTTTAAATGTCACCTATTCAAACGGCTTTTATCTAGTAATTACTAAACCCACTCGCATAACCAATAATTTCTTATGACATATAGATAATATCATTACCAATGTATATAATGATAATTTACTATCGGGTATTTTGATAACTGATCTAAGTGATCATCTTCCTTTATTTCTTAAGATACCAGTCACTAAAGTTTTTAAACATTCAAATTGGTCGTATGCTAGAAACTATTGTATTAACAACATAGACCACTTCATGTACGATATTAGTAACACAGACTAGACTCAGGTTCATCAGCAAACATTTGCAGATTCCGCATACAACGTCTTTTTTGATAGATTTAACCTAATCTATAATAAATGCTTTTCATATTTCAAAAGTAATACTAAACGAAATCGTAAACGCCACCCTTGGATTACTAAGGGTATCTTAACTTCAATTAAAAAAAAAATACACTTTTCAAATTTATTTAAACCACTCTACAGCCACAGATAAGTTAACATATATCAGATATCGCAACAGATTCTCTCATGTTCTTAGAATAACAAAACAACTTTATTTCACTGAAAAAGTATCTAATAATGATAATGACCCCAAATCAAGATGGTCAACAATAAATACTCTCATAGGTAATAAGAAAAAGGTTTTCTCTTATTTATCATCATTCAAGTCGGCCAACGTAAATATAAGCGACTCTAAAGATATATCAAATGAATTCAATACCTTTTTGTCAATATCGGACCATCACTTGCAAATCAAATCCCCTCAAATTCTAATCCAACATATTTTCTGTCACCTAACGATCTCAATACATCTTCTATTTTTGTACTTCCAGTGAAAAAAGATGAAATTATTCAAGTGTCTCTAACTTGTTTAAAACAGAACAAATCGGCTGGTATGATGAATTTAAGCTTGGAATTGTTAGGAATATCATTCACCATATTGCTGACCCTCCATTTCATATTTTCAACATATCTTTTTGCACAGGTGTCTTCCCGAACATGCTAAAAATTGCAAAAGTTACCCCCATCTATAAATATAAAAAAAAAAGGGGGATAAAAACAGTTTTGAAAATTATTGTCCAATTTCCGTTTTACCAAGTTTTTCAAAACTCATAGAGCGTTTTATGTTTAAACGTATTCACAACTTTTTAGAAGATCAATGATACTAATATTTTCTTCTCGGGAAAAGATGCCAGACTTCTTTTGGATAAAATTAATGATGAATCAATTAATATCAATAAGTGGTTTAGAGCCAATAAACTATCTTTAATTGCTAAAAAACACATTTTGTAGTGTTTGGATTGTGTAGCAAGTCTTGGAATTTAGAGATCATTTTATGAATAATATCAAGATTAACAAAGTCGGCAATGCTAAGTTCCTAGGAATCACAATTGATTCAAAACTTACTTGGCGAAACCATATTTCTTCGCTCTCTAAAACTATAGCTAGAGCTGTTGGTATTATTTCAAAAGTTAAGCACTAAAAACTATTTACAACACTTTAATTCTTCCGCATTTTTCACATTGTTTCACCATTTGGTCAGGGGGCTATTCTTCTGATCTGACTAAACTTACAGTCTAAACTAACAAAAACTAACAATTCGACATATTGTGAACGCACCTTGTCATGCGAACATCAGCAATTTATTTTCTTCACTAAACCTTCTTGAGTTATCTTATTTAATCCACTTGAATCTTGCTACATTTGCTTTTAAAGTAACACAAGGGCTTGTACCATATTCATTCAATAGTTTTTTTGAACATAATTACCAGGTGCACAACAATAGAACTATACAAAACACAAGCATTCATTGTTATTCATGAAACACTAACGTCGCCCTGTTAAATGTGCGTAACCGTTCAATAATCGTTTGAATTCCCTGTCGGAAGATTTTAAATGTACATCTGTCACACACTTTAAGAAAAAGCCAACTAAGATCCTTTTAAACAAATATTAATGCACGGATGGGAATGGGATTGGATAGCTAGGGTGGGGCGGGGTGATTATGGTGGGGTGGAATGATTATGGTGGGGTGATTATGGTGGGGTGATTATGGTGGGGTGATTATGGTGGGGTGATTATGGTGGGGTGATTATGGTGGGGTGATTATGGTGGGGTGATTATGGTGGGGTGATTATGGTGGGGTGATTATGGTGGGGTGATTATGGTGGGGTGATTATGGTGGGGTGATTATGGTGGGGTGATTATGGTGGGGTGATTATGGTGGGGTGATTATGGTGGGGTGATTATGGTGGGGTGATTATGGTGGGGTGATTATGGTGGGGTGATTATGGTGGGGTGATTATGGTGGGGTGATTATGGTGGGGTGATTATGGTGGGGTGATTATGGTGGGGTGATTATGGTGGGGTGATTATGGTGGGGTGATTATGGTGGGGTGATTATGGTGGGGTGATTATGGTGGGGTGATTATGGTGGGGTGATTATGGTGGGGTGATTATGGTGGGGTGATTATGGTGGGGTGATTATGGTGGGTTGATTAGGGTTGGGTGATTAGGGTGGGGTAATTAAGGTTGATTATGGTGATTATGGTGGGGTGATTATGGTGGGGTGATTATGGTGGGGTGATTATGGTGGGGTGATTATGGTGGGGTGATTATGGTGGGGTGATTATGGTAAGGTGATTAGGGTGGGGTGACTATGGTGGGGTGATTAGGGTGGGGTGATTAGGGTGGGTTGATTAGGGTGGGTTGATTAGGGTTGGGTGATTAGGGTGGGGTAATTAGGGTTGGGTGATTAGGGTGGGGTGATTAGGGTGGGGTGATTAGGGTGGGGTGATTAGGGTGGGGTGATTAGGGTGGGGTGATTAGGGTGGGGTGATTAGGGTGGGTGATTAGGATGGGGTCAGGGTTTTAGTTTTTTCTCCGTATTTTCTTTTCTCTCTATTGTTGTATAGAGACATGCATGTATATACTTATAGTAAATTTAGTATTATCTAGATATTAAGAGGGAGTGCTCTACTCGTTAAGCCGTTAAGGTTTTTTAGAGCATTTCCTTTCACAACTTTTGTAATGTTATTATATGTATTTTCCTATTGTTACAATGTTATTATGAATTATGAATGTTGTGATGAAACAAATCAATAGATGAAATGAAATAATGTCACATTGCCGAAATTCAAGTGACCATAATGGACCAATCAAATTCTGGAGGAATCCTGATCATCTGCACAATTTACTAGCGTATGGGGTCAAGCCCGTTAAAACACAATTTCACACACTAATCAACAGTATATGCATAGAGAAATAGGCACTTCACTGAACTATTCAGAGACTTGAGTTGCAGCTTAATTTGGTTAGGAAATTCCATACCAAACAGAAAACTTCGTATAAATTGTGTCCAACTCAATGCACACAAGTTTTTCGATATGCAAAATTGTCAAAGAAAATTCCTCCAGCTTTTAATTTTTTTAAAGTACTCTGACGTTTCACGTTCGGCTAAACTCGGTTTGGAAAGGTCTATAAGCTACAGGTGATGTGAAAAGACGAAATTATCGATACCGTTTGCTGGGGAATTTAGTATGTTGGTAAGTTAAGAAGCAAAATACAATTAAAGAGGGAGGATTGTCTCAGTTTGTATATCGTTGGTCTCTGTAAAATTGGGGGTGCAGAGTATTTTACGTCACGTTCGATTCTGAACGCACAAGATCCCTGTCTGTTTGTACATGTGCATACAAAGCGTTGTGTGTGAAGATTTAATCGTAGTGCATGCCTAATGTTGTAACCATCTACGGGAAACTTTTTTTACAAAGTATTTGTTTGAAAGAAAAAAAATGAAAGTGAAAGATTAACAATACAATACTACAATATCAGTCAAGAAACCTAATTATAATAAGCGAAAAAAGAAAAAGAAAAATTCGAGAAAAATGCTTCTGGCGGGATTCGAATTTTGTTGGTTCGAAAGAAAATCCGAAGTCCATCGCTCTAAGCGACTGGGCTATATCAAGCGTTGATCATGAATTGGGTTTTGTTCATATACCGTGAAATAAGGGCCAACGAATCATGTAGCAATTGATTGAAATCTTAACCAATTAAACAATATGAATCGATTTCGCCTCTGTTTAAATTGATATATTTTCAGTTGTAGTTAGCTTACAATAATCATATAACCAGAGTGTTTTGCCAATAATGTAAATGATATACTTGTTGCTTTACATTTACATTACATTACAAGATTACATTTTCATATTTGTTTAATTCGTTTAATCTTTTAATTTATTTTACTAGTATCAAAAACAAGTAAAGGAGCACACAACTGTCAAATTATTAAGGGAAGGGTTTCAGCGTCAAGGCACGCATAGTTTAATAAATACGCATACTGCTTTGCAATTCTTTCAAGATCCTTGACAAAAATACTTTTGAATGAAATGAACAGTCAAATGCAGAATAGTATTGAAAAACGCGTAACAATGCAGTGCTTGAGTGCACACATTTTAAATTGTTCATTTAAATTTCTAAGACCCTTCAGGAGAGTTGTTTCATCATAGCATATTTCGTCGAGTACATTGACTAGTAGTATTAATAAGAGACAAATATATTATCATAATAGTGTGTTCTATCTTTCAATAAACATGATTTCTTATAATGTTCTCTATCAAATAATCTATTAAACTGAATTTTTACAAGTAAAATAATTTAATATAAATTTCTCTTCTGATAAATAAGATGCAGCTGCTTATTTCCAGCCTTACCAAAAATTAAATGGTATTTATCATACACTATTACAGGTTCATATTTTGAATGTAATACATTATCCCGGAACTTATTGCAACAATTGCAAGGCATGTTTTAAATGTTGATCATGATACTTCAAAATTTCTCCTGATGCTGCTCAGTCTGGAGAGCCGTGGCGTCCTTGCTACACATTCATTTTCATAAATAGGATCAAAGTCTCCACTGTCAGTTATATTCTCCTTTGAAGTTTTACCACTGGAACTAAACTGGGGAGATGACAGGAGTAATTTGTTATCGGGATAAAGCATTGTTTCGGGGACTGAGAGTCCCTTCTTCATAAGAGCGGCTCGTAATACACGTAAACGATTGTTCCTTGTACGATCGCTTTGGTTAGCGACCAATGAATCATCAGGCTCCTCGTTATTCAAAGCTTGCTGTGACAAAGCTGCAGTATCTTCTGCTGAAGTAGTTACTAAGTCACAACTTTTTACAGCTCGCATACGATTCAAACTCCGCCTCCTTTTTTCAATTTCCATTAACATTTTTAGTTTGATTAACTCTGGTTTCGGCTTAACAATGGGTCTTGGTGGTTTAGTTATGCCGTTTAATTGTCGAGTTCTTTCCAAGTAGGTTACGTCACAACAAGAGGATGACAATGGGGAACCAACAGTTGACGGATTTAATAAGGCTGTGGTTACATTATTTGCTAAATACGTTTTCCGAGAACCAAATCTTCTCTTCCATTTCAAGACAGACTCATTTACATACGAGTTGTCATTGTTATTAAAAGTTCTGCAATCAGCATCTGTCCATGTGCGTATCATGAAAGAAGAGGTTTCCGTGAATTCATCTCCATCTATCGATGGTGCAAACTGACTCTGCACTGAATTTTGTCTGGAAATAACACCTAGAAATTCATAAGGTTGGCTATAATCTTCCGTATCACCATCAGATTCTGGTTCTGTGCGAATTTCTGGGATATTAAGGTATTCATGTTCATCTACTCCCTCGGTGCTACTCTGTAAAGTAAATCTTGATACATCTTCAGGTGCCGACGTAGGTTTGATTATGTACGCCGCTGTACTTCCCACACTCACCATGGGAACTGGAGGTATCGCTATGGGGTAGTCATTTGAATTGCGCTCACTCGGTGGCGACGAAAATTCGCCCCAAGATGGTGAATGACTGGTGTTTGCCTCAGTGTTGAACCCTGTAGGCCAAATAGAAATTACGAATTTGTCGTTCGTTAAATAAGCAATTGAAATCTGTAATATTAATTATTAAGTAAACGTATAAGATCGACAAGAAGAACTTTCTTATACACAAATAAAACATCATATTTCAATCTAAACTAACAAGATGAAAGTACATACTATCAAGATGGGTAGTTGATGCAAACAAATCGTGTATACTTTCTTTTCAGTAATCTGCAAGATCCCATACCAATTTTCTTGTTAGATATATAATATTTTATTAACTATGCTATATATTACTACCTTATATTTTATTTCATTAAGTATCATTTAGATATCAAGTTATTGTTGGGGCGCTTTATGCATGGTTCTTAGAAGAGGGTTTTTAGTGTTTTTATATTTTTAGATTCGATCAAGGTATTTTATCATAAAAAGATAATAAGTTTTTAGTATAAGTTTAGGGGTAAAATGACGCAATACATCAAAATAACATATCAATTAAAGTTCCAAAAAACAACAGGCTAAATATGAAGCGGAACAGCACATAAAAGACAAGGGGACTTTGAAAAGGTATTTATTAAGGTGACATTACCTTAACAACTAAATATTAGTAAAATAGATGAAGAAATTAGGAGTCTAGGGCTATCGTAGATGTTGGTAAGATTTACGCTTACCTAGAGCACTTTGACACTTCCAAACGGCAAAAACATATGATAAGGGGTCAACAACAAAACGTGAGACATGCCTCATTACCTCAGGTAGAATTCCATGAAAGCCATGAGATGTAATTTTAAGAGAAGAGATTTAAAATGTGTAAAAGTGAAGAAAAAAAAGAAGTCTTTTGGGGTAATGGCTTTCAAAATAGTTTGTTATTCAATTTTTGTTTTGATATTCATAATGTACTTACTTAAACAATACTGGCAACTATCACTAAAGTAGTATAAGATGTAGTATAGTATAAGATATCTATAGATGTTTATATTACCTGAATCATCTATATCTTCTTCGTCAAAGCTTTCTTTTGATTTTAACTGTCGGCTGCAATTAAACAAGAAGCAAAAATAAGAGTTAGTAAGTAAGTTGTGAATAAAGACATATCTTTATGAACAATGTAGGATTTCAATGTCATCAGGTTTGTTCGCAACAGCCTCTCACTCGATTCGTAGGTAGTAGTTAGACCAAACATATGTTGCCATGCGCAGAACGCAAGATGCTCAACGAAACCAACCTACCTCTTATAGCGCTCCCATAGAGGATTTGCATACCCTTTGCGCTTGACGTAATACGTGAAAAACGCACCTCCAAGTGACATCCATGTCATAATTGTCACCACAATCAAAGCAACGGCATAGCCTTTAAAAAAGAGCGAAACAACAATTTTGTTAAATCCTATCAAATGTACGTTGACAATGAAAACCCTTTGAAATCAATTTTTGATGAAATTATTCTCTGGGATATTTTTTTGTATACAATGTAGTTTCAAAAACCCTATGATAGTCTCCCTATGAGTATGTTAAAGGTATACTGCTAAAGCAGAATATATGTAATCTACCGATGGACACATTTTAAAACCGAAGTGGAACAAAATATCACGAAAATGTTCTGATGAAATAAAGCTGTTTTCGATTGGATGTTCGATTGGATAATGAAAACAGAGAAAAAGCGGTGTATTCTAAAGGGGAAAGGAAGGAGTGCAGCCTAATATATTTTTTTTGATCTAACACATATTTCAAGAAGTGGAAAAAGTTACGGTCTGATTCCTTGCAACATGAGACCTGGTTGAATAAACTTGCTCTAGAAAAGAACTCTTACTAACTACCTCAAAAAAAAACGATGTACTGTGCTGCAGCGAAATAAGAAAATAAAGCACAAAAATGACACTTACCTGGACATTCACATGCACTTTTCAAACCGTTGCAAACGCATCCAATCCTCCCAAGAACGCCGCATCCTCGTGTACAAAGAGCTGTGTTGTTTCCTGCTAATATCGTTACTGTTGTACCAATCGCCGATGTGACGTCATCTTCATCCATCTTTAAAGATGAAATAATCAATCCATGAAATGCTTTGCTAGTGTCCGAATTCCCCTTATCTTCATAAACTAGTAAAAACAAGCTGTAGTTTCACGAAGGTTCTACAAACACAGCGGCTTTCCTCCCTTATAAACAAAAATCGTATGATACAAACCGAACAAAGAGGATCTTAGCTTGGTAAAATAAATAATGGAAATACAAATTTAACTATATCCTTCACCGCCATTTATAAATAGAACTCGTTGACAAGTTATAAATAGCTGGGTGTCTTGACAGAAAGACCGGAATAGTATTTCTCGTTATTTCATAACAATAAACTCTGAAAGAGGATGTGCAAAATTGCATCTTTCTTTAAAGCAAACCCATGCACTTTATTTCCAGATATTCAAACAGAAACACAGCTGATATTAATGCATTTTCTTTACAATCAAAAGTAGTGCAAAGCCTTACGCAGTTGATTTTGTGCTAGCAATATGCGAAAGAAGAATTGGAGAAGTGAGTGGAATCCTTCACATCTCCTGCTTTGAATCTTATTAAGTTTTTACAAAAATGTGTAATAAACATCCCATATCATGTCAAATCCAAAGACTGTTTATCAGTTTATACACAGCTCAAGGTGGTGAAAATGAACGTGGATTGGCAGGAATGACTGGACGAATATCATGCTTGTTCTCAGCAAGAATATTGTGCGCATCAAAGTTACCCACAACCTGACTGACGATAATAATTTCGAGTAACTTACAAGCATGTAGAGATCAGCGACATTGATATACAGTAGAAGGGTAAACTGAGATCACATTTCATTAACAATACCCCAACACTGACATGTTCACCCTGTGACCCTGTAGTTGTATTATTGTCGTGAACCAGTTTTGTTTTGTCATCTATGCTTAAAAATAATTTATAATATCAACCTTAAGAAATACTAAAAACAGGAGATACATATATCGCCTTATACAACCCTACAAATATGCATACACACAGTTTAATCGTCATTATTGTGACCAAGTATTCAAAATGGGGATGGTGTGTGGTGCGCAGGTGCATAGGGACGGGCTGGCGGGGTACTAAACAGGGAGTGCGTCTACCTCTTAAAACGCTCTGGGTTTTTAGTTTGCAACATACTCTTCATATTGTATTACGGCTATGTTTTACTGCAATTGTTGTTACAGAAACAAAAATAAACGAAATGAAGATCACTCACGTCTTCATCGATTTCACAATGTCCGGTAACTGAATCACATGAATCAGGGTTTTCGCATTTGCATCGTTGATTACAACCCCAACCATAGAATCCTGGTTCGCAGTCTTCATCACAATGACGCCCGGTACGGCCGCGAGGGCAAACGCAACGGTCCCGTGCTGGAGAGCACACTTGGTTACGCAGGCAACTTCCTTCTTGGCAGTGAATGCTTGAAGCTTGATGACCTGTTTGGTTACAGCAAAAATGACAACAATTAGAAAATCGTACTCAAAACTTCAGTAAGACTAGCATGTAGTGATAGCTAGACACGTTCCAAACATTCTTGCTTACAATGAAATATAATGATAAAGGTAGAGGCTAAGGTAATACGCAATATCACGTAATTTATATTATTACCAATGTATTTCACCGAAATATAATGCTACATCATCTGCATCCAAACTACAAAATCGATTATTATCTAGTTTTTATCTGCTCATAGTGCAGATTAAGTGATTCTACGTCTTTTTCATTTGCATGAGTTAAACATGAATTAGTTTCCATACTATCATAATGTGCAAGGCAAATGCAATGCTGAATGATTGGATTAAAAAAAATGGACAATAAACCGTTGACCAATGACAACCTACAAAGTAGGCAGGTGATCACTTCTGTCACATCAATGCAAGTTTTGTAATATTTTATAAGTGTACTTAAACAAACAAAAAAACAAAAAATGTCTACGAATTGAATATATAAATATATATATATATATATATATATATATATATATATATATATATATATATATATATATATATATATATATATATATATATATATATATATATATATATATATATATATATATATATATATATATATATATATATATATATATATATATATATATATAATATATATATATATATATATATACACACACACACACACACACATATATATATATATATATATATATATATATATATATATATTTATATATATATATATACACTCTTAGAACAAAAGGTTATTCATGGGTCCCTGTGGAACCCTGAGGTTCTGTACATAACCTTGAGAATCTTTGAATTACACTCCCAACGCAGGGGTTCCCCAAGGCTCTACTCTCAGCCCCGTCCTATTCAACATCTTCGTTAACAACGTGCCTCACATGGTAACATCCGTCTCTCTCAGTTCGCTGATGATATTGCCATCTTGTCCCCGGTTTTTCGCCCCACTCAACGAGTCTCTACCGTACAATCCTATCTCAACACCATCATCAACTGGTGCTGTACTTGGAAAATCAAAATCAACGCTTCAAAGACGGTCTTCCTCCCCTTCTACAATCGTAGGATTGTTAATGCCAAGAGGTTCCCTATGGTCCATATCCATGGGGCACCTGTACCTCACTCCTTTAAAGCCACTTTCCTTGGGCTCACCTTCACCAGCAACTTTCGCCTTCACCCCTGGCTTACCCATATCAGGGCCTCTCACTCCAAAGGCCGCCGTCGCCTTGCCCAACTGTGTAAGGTCTCTTCCTCAACTCTATCCTCTACTAAATCTCTCCTCACTTTCTACAAAACTTTCGTACGCCCCATCTTTGAGTACGGCCTCCCAGCCATTTTCAACGCCCCTTGTAACCACGTTGCCAAACTCCAAATCATCCAGAACAAGTCCCTTCGGCTGGCTCTGAGACTCCCCCGCAAAACTCGTCTCCCTGACCTCCACTCCCGGGCTAACGTCCCCTCTCTTGGAGACAGGTTCAATCATTGCATGGACAACCAGCTTAATGACGATAATCAACGCAAACAACCCCACCTCACACAGCTGTTAGACCTTCACACCGGCCCTCCTGCTACCATTCACCCTTGAACCTCTACCCCCCCCCTCCCCTACCTGATCATCCCTCTTGACTATTTTTTCCCCTCCGCTGCCTGCTCTTTGCCTTGTCATCACGTCCAGATGTCATTGTTTGGTTCTTCTCTTGAGTTGTTTTTCATCTTTATGTTAGTTTGTCTGTGTGTATTTTATCATCCTCGGTAGTGTTTAGCAGAACCTGGCAGTCACCTCTGGTGACTGGTGGGAAAATGTAGGTAACTACCGCGTCTGTCCGTTAATGTTGTGTATTCAATTGTTGTTGTTGTAGAAGGTAGTAGGGTTCTTTCTGGTTGGTGTGGGTTCATTGAGGAACCTGTGTTGCTTCGCTTTGTAAAGGGTTCTTTACAATTTCCTTTAATGTTTAGAAAAGCATCAGAAGTAGCTGACAAATTATTTCTTGATTGTTTTGACCTTACGAGCGAAGAAATCAGTTGAAATACTATTTCTTATATACGATAAATATTTAGTTTGGGATGATGAAAATGCCTTATTTTCAGATAATTTTTGTTTCGAGTATTGACGAAAGAATGTTTGATCCCGTAAAAAACAGAAATAAAACAAACGCATTCTTAACATAGATACCTTGTAAAATATATAATATCATCTTAGCCAAATCCCATATTAAGGAAAAAAATATGATCTACTAATTTGGAGAAAACTTAAGTTGGAATTTAAGTTTCTAACACAAACGTTTCACATAATGCCACATACATTAAACAATGTTACGATGATTAGGATATCAGCCAATCAATGAACGTTAAATGCCTATTGCAACTAACATTCGCAAAATAGATATATAAGACCTAATCCAAAAGTTGTTTACTTTACAATTTTGTGGCTTTAAAACGACTCTTTTGTGTTAACGTTTTTGCTTGCGTGTCTCCTGACTGTTGTCGGGTTTGTTTTTCGTGTGGCCTTTGCTCCCCCCCCCCTTCCCCCTCCCTCCATTTCCCCCTCCTTCGCTGTCCTTGCTTGTTCCTCGTTCATTTGTGCTTGTGCTTTGTGCTTTTTGACTTTGTAGCACGGCCTGCAGCTATGGAGCCCAGTCTTTAAACTAAAACAGTTTCGTCGTCGTCTTTACAAGCGCAAGCAAATTGGTAGGCACATTGTGGGGAAACTTTACGTACGCAAACTACGCATATTGTGCTCGATTGCTTATCAGTAACATTCAATGTTAAATGGGTTATTTTGACCTATTCAGCATTAATTTTGCACAAAACGCCTAAATTTAGTGAATAATTTCTACGCAGAATAGTAGCGGAGAGTAATCCACACACTTGGTTGTGATTTTAAAAATAAAACAATTTTTAAAATAATTTTTTAAAGCAAGACCATTATTAACGTTTACGCATGAAAATACGGTTTCGATTAATCAGTAATTAATCGCTGGAAAAACTCTATCGGCGATTGTTAATCTTAGTATTAGGCTTAAGTCAACACTTTATTCAAATTTTGTCAAACTTAAAAGATATAAGCCGTAAATCGAGTAGGACCAGAATCAGTAAAAAAAAAAAAACTGAAGATATGATTTGTGTCTTCAGCCAGTAATGAAAATATGTTTTAAACCAGAAATCCATTGAAGTTAGGCATCCAAAATGAGAGAAAGCATCACTGAGTAATAGTTCATTACATATGACCACATCAAGGGAGATATCAAATTGATTAAACGTTCATTTTAGATACAAATAAATTTCATGTCTTCATCTGGCTATGCATATGATTTATATCATAACTAGATGTGGATTTAATCTGGGATTTATATATACTTTTGGGTTAAGGGTGGACCTTGTGGGAGTTTTCTGAACTAACATTATTTTGAACGATATAAGATCATACCTGTAAAGGATGGCTTTAAATTGTAAATATAATACCAAGAATTGTTGTACTTTTTAATAGTTTGATATTAATGCCAGGCTACATGAAGGGAATGGTTTTGAAGGCACTATAATTCACAAATCACACAATGCAAAATTGATCATTTGAATGACTGTAAATACTACCTGCTGATGAATTCACCAAGTTCATACATTTTTTTAATTCCATATCACTATCGAAAGTACCTTAAACATCAAGCTTCATGAGGAGATAAGATTGAAATTAAGTAGGCCTACTGTTACATGTTTAGATTATACTCACATAGTATTATCATCAAAACTTGGAAAGTGGACATCTTATTCAGATGTCTCAGATTTTATCATACATTTTAATGTATGGTTTGTTACTTTTGCTGTATGTCTTTTTGCCAAATTTTTACTGATGTTTGATTTTATATTTGCTATTGTATATTTTAGCAAGGCCTCACCTTGACTAGTGATAAAAAAAAACTCACTCAGTATGCACTACTTGCAAGGCAATACTTGCATATTCTTGTGTATAGCAGCCATGTACAGTAGTGGCTATAACGTATACTATAGTCAAATGTTATCTGACTACGCCTTAACCAGCATTCAGCTGAATGATAAGTGATATGAATAAAACAAATAGACATGGTCTATTCATCACATCATATTCTCAGACTATATGCATGATCATCCAAATGTAATTTTTCTTACTGATTGAATTACCTGTTATGCAACTTGGTAGTGTAGATGTGTACATAAGAGTGCATGCAATGTGTATATTAAAGGAGACATAAAGTCTGATACAATCATTATTTCATATGATAGAGGATCACAATCTTAAGCAACTGCCAAATACAGCAAGTCAAAATCTTATTCCTATCTCAAGTTATTCATGTTTAGAATCGACACATGGGGGCTGCCATTTTGTTTAATTCTGTATTGAAATATTGTGCATGATGACATGATTTCCCGAATAGGAAGATAAGGATTATAATGTATTTCTTTATAAATGTGATTAAAGTTTTTATTACAAAATGATGTGACATAAAGTTTTAAGAGCATGTTTTGATAATTACATGTGTACACAAAAATTTCCTTGAACCTTACAAAAGAAAATATTGATATATTAATATGCTTATTAAAGCTCTATGTTCATGGAATATTATCAAATAAGAAAATCAAATTTTTTTTTAATAACTTTTACAAAGAGTCGTGCGAACACTTTTTCTAATGAAGTAAAATTAATGTAGGTATATATAGAATTTCCATGGCGAATTTGAGACTTTCACAGGTCTACCATCCCTCTTTACATTCACTCCAAGAAATACGCAAAAAGTGTTTTCATCACATATGATATATAACTTAAGCAATCATTATTTTGTTTTTATTTTTAGGAACAAAATGTGACACAATTCTCAATCCTGGCAGAAAATTGTAAAGTTGTTTCCAATGTAGTTGGCAAAGCTAATGGTCTTATTCCTCATAAGACTGACCTTTGCCACACCCATTGCCAATACTTCTATATCATTTTGACTAACTTGGCCTAAACTTGACTTAAACAGAATATTAATTACCGATAATCTTATATATAAAAAGAATCATCAAGCTCAGTTCAAACATAATTTCGTTGCATCCCAAATGTGGTCGGTCTATAAAAAGTGAAATATGAGCATTTCAGTACTGCTCGTCAGATGAAAGGCTACATGTAGTGTTACAACTTACAAAGTCAGTAGACAGTCATAATTTTTGGAGTTCAAATATATATATATATATTCAAATATAAATATGAATATATATATATATATATATATATATATATATATATATATATATATACATATATGTATATATATATTTATTTATTTATATATATATATATATATATATATATATATATATATATATATATATATATATATATATATTGATTTAT